>JAPWTK010000447.1:0-322500 GCA_029963805.1 Aromia moschata
TTTTATATATTTTACATATTGGAGCCGTGAACATTTTCAAGATGATCAAACTTTACTCCACATCATACATTTAACTAGAGACAATATATAAAGATAAATTTATAATAAACAAGGTATTATTAATTATATTTTTTTACAATATTTTGTATATTACTTTGTATATATATATTTTGTTATACAAGAAAATGAACAATATAAATTAGGAATTTTGTATTTCTTTCAATATTAACTTTTTGTTATAATAACATATTTGAGAACCTGAAATGATACCAAAAATGTGTCATCGCCTCCATTCCTCAATGTGAACAGCTTTGTACCACAGTAGCAGTGGTGGCTGGTGGAATTTGAGTTCTCTTATTTTCATAATAAACCATGGGACCCACACCATATGTGAAAAGCTGCAGCCAAAATATTTCAAATAATGTGTGCCTCACCAGATCTTGGGAAATAGCTTGCCAAAGATTTACAAACTATATATATTTTTTCTGTTAATCACCACAAATACAAAGTATTTCTGAATAAAAGTATTTACATACATCTAAATGCATGGTATTTTGTATTGCAATTTCAATCCAGCATATCGTTTTTGGGAAATTACTATACAGTTCTTAACCAAAATGAAAATTCTTGTGAAAAGCGCAAGAATAAATTATATTCACCTCTTTATATTTGTGAAAAAAAAATTACAAAAATTTTGCGTGCCATTTCCTGTAGATTTTCTGGCGAGGTACACATTTTTTAATTTTTCACAAGATTAATTTGAAGTTTTTTTGTTGTTACAAATTTTTACTAAGGGTTCCACCTAAAATATATGAGCCCAGTCACATATGTGTTGGAATGGCAAAATATGACCTGAATGTTATATTTCCATATTGTTATTTAAACACTTATTGTAGCGGAAATAAAAGCAACTGCAGGGCTTGTCCAGAAAGCATTGTCAGTGAATTTTTTTTCCCGAGACTGTATTGCGCCAGCCCGCGCTTTACGTGCTGGGATTGTGGTGGGGGATCTGGCAACAAGATCCAACAAGCGTCAGTTGGCTATCGGTCGTTGTAGCGGTCGCATCACTCGTTCTTTGAGAGTCGTTACAGTGACCGTGCAAGAAAAAATGCAACGTTCGTTTGAGCAAGGGATGGCGATCGAGTTTTGTGTGAAACGGAGAAGAGTGCTGCGGAAACCATTCCAATGTTGAAGAAAGCTTTCGGCGTCGATTGTCTCTTCGATTGCCGGCAAATTCTCCGGTGGAACAAGGCCTTCGCAGAAGGTCGGGAAGATGTCAACGACGAGAACCGCGCTGGACGGGCTATCAACCTCCAGTTCCGACGACAATGTGAATGTGCGTGACTTGTTGAACACTGACCGTCGTCTAATTGCCGGTTTAATTTTCGAAACATTAGACATTACGAAAACCATTGTTCACGAAATTGTGTCGGAGTCTTTAGGAATGAGGAAGGTGTGCGCGAAGCTCGTGCCAAAAGTGCTAACGGACGATCAAACAGCGAGGCGCGTCGAAACCTGCCAAGAACTTTTGGACACCTGCGAAGACAACCCCGCTTTCCTTGATGACGTCATTACCGGGGACGAAAGTTGGTTCTTTGAATACGATCCGGAGACGAAGAGGCAAAGTGCGGAATGGAACACGTCGAACTCCCCTCGCCCCAAGAAGGCCAGGATGTCCAGGTCAAAGACCAAGACAATGCTGATTGTCTTTTCGATTGCCGGGGATTGGTCCATCATGAGTTCGTTCCGCAGGGGATAACCGTAACCGGAAAGTTTTACATCGAGGTTTTGAAGCGGCTGAAACGCAGGGTGAATCGCGTCCGCCCAGACGTCTCAAAATTCTGGAAGCCTCACCACGACAATGCGCCTTCGCACACCTGCTTCCTCGTAGCCGATTACCTCGTCAAGGCAGGCATCACCGTTGTTCCCCAGCCTCCCTACAGCTCCGATGTGCCTCCCCCCCCAGACTTTTTTCTGTTTCCGCGCCTCAAAACCCCAATGAAAAGGACAGCATTTGGGGTCGGTGAAAAACATTCAGAAGGCTTGCACCGACGCTTTAAAGGCGATTCCGGAAAACGACTACCGTCGGCTTTTGATGCGTGGAAGACCCAAGGAACCGATATGTGGACGCAGGAGGAATGTATTTTGAAAGTTTCTAAAGATTTGTACACATAGAACCAATAAAAACCATTTTTCAAAGCTCACTGACATTACTTTCCGGACAAACCCTGTAAGTTTATTTGGTATTATGTGGTGTTTGCAATTAATCAAAAATATTTGCTATTTATTTCATTAGTTAACAATAATCAATAAATAAAAAGTTTTAATTTCAGTGGTCCAATACATATGTGACAGGTCTTGTAATGTGAGTTTCATGTGTACAATGGAAATAGGAGACTTTCAATTTCCACTAGCCGCCACTGTAGTACAAGTTCTCGTTATTGCTAAATAATCGACAATTTCTTAATTCTTACTCTCAAATGAGAGTTGAAAATCCGGGTCCATGTGTAAACAAATTTATAACAAATGAAAAAATTTAATTATGTTCTATTAACAATATAAGAACTTTAGCAATCCACGGTCATTGTACAGTAAAATAGTAAAAAAACAGAGTTAACCAAGCCTTAATCTAGTAAAACACACTCACAATTAAACATTGGCTAATCTAATCAGGACCAAGATATACTCATTTGTATGGTTAAACCGCTAATTGAATGTTTAATTATTCTAACCAGTAGTAAAAGTACCTAGCCATATATTATTTAATTTTTAGCATTTACTTCAACATGCTTTTCATACATATCCCGAAAAGAGAAATATAGATCAATATGAATTAGCTTAGTTTATGGACGTCAATTTGTTGAAAATCTACTTTCCCCTTCAAATATTAGAAACAATTTTTGTAAATCCATCCGTCGTTTGGTGTATTTAACTGCGCATTAGCTTTTATAAAAATTACCGAATGATTGACTGAAGGCTATAAATTTACCTGCCAAATCCAGCTACCTCCATTTTACGAATAATATGTACACTCTCTCCTCGCTAACCTCTTGAGCTTAGACATACAGATTCGTTCATATGGATACTAAAATAAAAAAATCAAATCATAATAAACATGAGAATTCGGAAAATACTAACTGGTACACGTATATATACGTCTTCAAAAAATGAAAATCATTCCTGAGTCCTTTTAATCAACATTTTATAGTGTTAAAAAATCTGTTGTTAAGTTTTTCAAAACGGCGTAATAAAAACCATTACAATTACCAGATTAATTGAACAAAACAGTTTATTAATCAAACAACTCTAATGCCACAAAGTAGGTACCACTAACCTGAATAAATTTAATACCGTTCTAGTCTAACATCTAACGTCCGTAAAATGTGTATAAAACTTAACCTCAATCACAGAAATGACAGGAGCAGCAGGGCAGCGCAGCCAACCCCTAGGGATTAAATTTCGGACACTTTGATTTACTACTCGGTAGTTTTAATAGATTTTCTTAACTATAGTACTTAAATCGGCAGTTTTGATAGATTTTCTGATTCCATTTCCCAGCTATTAAATGTTTATTAAGGCCCATTCTCTTTTGCCGTGCAAGGAATTTGCTTGACATCTACGAGGTAGGCATCAGTCGGAGCAATTTTCGTAATTATTGTCAATATGAAAATGTACTCAAAATATGTCACATTGCGTGCTTCAACGTTAACAATACAACAAAGGAAAATATTTCGTTTCACACATACATCAGTAATTTGAAATAATGTTCGATTATTCTGACGTTTCGGAACGCTTCTGCGTCACACAATGTAATACAGCACTTTCGAACCATATTTATTTAACATTCGGATTGTATTTTATTAAAGCCAAACAACATGTAAGCATACGCATTGACAGCCTACATTCTCAAACAGTCACGTAGTCGGCTGCTCATCGCGTGACTTTCGCAGACACGTGACGTCGAGCACAGCAGTGCTTACAGCGCTTTCTGGAGGCGGACAGATATTAAACCATGCCACCGAACGACTTCGGTCTCCTTTATTCTAGTTTTTTTGGTAAAAACAAATTTTCTGTATTCCCGTTTCTAAACATAACCTATGTTTAATAGCAATATCCTTGTTTTTTTTGTAATTGTAGAAGCCATTCTTTTTCATAGTTTTTTATTGCGTATTTTGTGTGTAGTAACATTAATACCAGTCGTGGTAGTTGCTGAAATGTACAGTATCGTATGATATCTAATGACATAAAAAAACGTGGAAAAAAGACTTGATTAAAACTGAAAATAAGCTTGCAAATTTTTATTCCTCGACAAGAGGGGTTATTAATTTGACTGAAGTTGTTATAGTGCAGTGGACTCTGACTTCAAATCAGAAAACCAGTTCCGACTAGGAATTACATTTATTTCTCAAAACCTCAAATAATGTTCTTTAATAAAATTAGGTTTGCAGTACTCTATATTATTACTTTATTATTTATTATTACTTTTAGGTATACAGTACTTTATAACAATAGTTTCTGAGAAAACAATAAAAAATCATCATGGTCTCGTAGCCAAATCAAAAGAATGTACTGCCAACAGGAAACGTGATAACGACTACAAAGTACTTAAAATCTCTAACTCTCAGAATATTCTCCACGGTTTTTAGATACATATTCTATATTTTTATTTTGAAAATATTGTTCTTGAAAAATAATTTTATTTTTAACAAACGTCCACCACTGGACGTTGTAAAATTGTAACTAATTTGAGAACTAAAACTTTAACGTAACTATGACTACTAAACTATAGACATCCAAAAAAAACGTCATCAAAGTTGGCCGAGAAAAAAAAAGACGTATTTCTATTCTTAATCGAATTTATAACCTTATTTACTCGTCAGACAGTCACATTATATGACAGCCGTTGTTTATTTTACAAATTGTGACAGTCACTTGTCAAAAGTTTGACATAACCGAAAAGCTTAGACATGACCGCTATTTCCATCTCTTTCGTTCATAGCCAGAGTTGATGACGTTTTTTTGGATGTCCCTATAGTAATGATTTTTTGTTCCTATATTCAAGTGGAAAATTGAACTTTGTCACGCACGACTGGGTATACTTACATTGATTTTTTGTTCAGTTGGTTCATTTTTCGTTATAACAAGTGCTGTGGTATCTAAATATTTCTTTGCAGTTAAAACACAAAAAAAGTTGAGGTTATGATCGTGACTTAAGAGAGGCAAAATTTCGCGACTTAAGCGAGGTAATGATGCACGGATTTGGCGACTTAAGAGGGGTTCGAGTGTATAATATGTGATATTACAAACGGTTTTGAACTAATAATAAAAAACAAATGGTTAAATAACAGATTTATTAGAACATGCCCATATCAATATATTTCAGATATAATATTCAGATAAGAAAGTATATAATATTTTAATTTATGTTTTACTGTTTCCACTGACAAATTGCGATAGCGAGTTGGTAGAGTGTTAGAACATATGCAGCCATGTAGGAAAAAAAAGATCTGAACAATTCATTTTTATATGGAGGAATGGAAACCTTACTTCCTATCTGTCTTAAATCCCTGCGGTGAATGTCAGAACGCGAAGTTAATTTTTTTGTATGAATCTTCTTTTCTTTGTATGAAGGTCTTTTGGTCTTTACAATATTTAGAACAAAACCAACAAAGTGTATAAATCTCCTTTCAGACATGTTCAATAAATTGAAATTACGTAAATAAGGAGTAATTTGTCCAAACTGTGGCGCGACTCTAATGGTGGCACTTCACTTGGCGTAGCGTATTCGTATATTTGTTGTATTTGCCCAAAAACGGCGATGTGTAGAGAAGCTAGTTCGCTATATTTGCTTTATTTGTACAAATAACACGAATAGCGCTAACAGCAAATACGCGTTTCCTTGGTTGTCGGTTTTCAATCCCACATCAAAGAAGTCAAATAAGCCGAATATTTGCGTTAACCGTCCACACTTGGTTCACTCTCAGTGTACTCACTACTCAGTAGCTCGCTTACGGCGCGTCGCGTATGTAGGTTATGTTTTCAATGTGTGTTGTTTTTTGCATTGGCAAAAAAGTGAAAAAAAGTTGAAAAAGTCGTTTTTGTGGCAAAATGAACTGGACAAACCAAAACGTAATGACATTTTTGGAGCTCTACCAAATGCACCTTGTATTTGGGACCCCAAAAATAGCTGTCATAAAAATAAAAACAAATTAAAGGAGGCAGGGATGGATATTAAAAATAAATGGATCAACCGTGCACGATTGCGGACCTAAAAAAGAGGGAATCTTTGATGTCTGCGTTCATGGGATACAGACCAAAATCAAGAAATCAGAAACTTCAGGATCAGGCACATCCAGCGTATACCAACCTACATGGTTTGCTTACGAATTTATGAATAGTTTTCTGGGAACCATCTATAAATGCAACCCATCTAAGAATACTGAGGGTAAGTAAAAAAAAAATTAAAAATTAAAACACATTCATTTTGTTTACTTTCTTTATTGAGCCATATGTCACATGTAATTTATATGTTAAAACATATCAATGGTGAAAGCTGCTAGCAAACTCTATTCTTATTTCTACTGCGTTCCTCGGAGGCCTCCTAGGGAACACAGTTATCCAGTCTTCTTCTGTAATCGACATCTGTAAATTAGAAAAAGTAGTTGTAGTTTATGCAATATCTGTTTCTGCATAGTAATGGTAATTAAATAATTGGTTACTAAACAAAAATTAAATCCCTGGTTGGTAAACTAAAACACAAGTACTTTCAATCATCCTCTATTTTAGGATAACCATGATCAACAGGACACAGAAAACGTAAACACCAGTTAAGATGATACAGACACCATAAATACTGTCAGTGAAATTGAGGCATCAAACTCGGAAGTAGAACGCCCATCCCGCACATCATATGGTACTTCAATGGATCAAGCTTCATCCTCTCAACTAACATTATTATATTTTTTATATTTAAGCACAAGCATTATTAAAAAATAATAATAAAAAATATTAAAAATAATAAGTTAATAAAGTTGCTTTCATTAATATGATGTTTCCTTTTCATACCTTAATGTTATCCTTCAGAACTTGATATAGAGCAGCGCATACTTTCTTGTCTGATCTTTGAAATAACTTTACTGGATATCTTGAAGAGATAATGTAGGTAAACTCCTGTAACTATCTCCAGAGGCCAAAAAACGCAAAGTTACAGCTAATCTCACTTTAGAAGGAACACTTTCTCTCCATTTAGTATTTCTCTTTGAAATTATTGGATCAACTTTTTGTAATAGGAGCTCAAAATCTGTAAATGACATTCTGCAGAAATTATGGAATTCGTTCGAGGTTCTGCCAACATTTATTGGAACTGTCTCTTCCATACTTTCCCTGGAAAGACAATGTTATCAGTTAGTTTCAGTGCATCAAAATACATAGGAAATGATAGGTCTGATCGCAGACAGAACTTTTTTTTGTAAACCTGTGTTATTAATTCCTTAAAAAAATATATAATGTACATATATGTATATACTTACTTAGTTCGTGTTTTATGCATCATGATCATCCACCAGCGTCGTGTTCGCCATGATCTTTTAGTAACTTTGTACTTGTGTAGATATAACATGTACTATAATAAGAAGCATTCAGGTTATAATAAGCTGCTGTCGCTGTCAACACGTCCATGTCGTCCATTCACTGTGTTCACTGATTCACAAATATTCAAACATATTTGGCATGTTTGAGTGTTTTGCTGTATGTGTGGATGGCATGTTTGGAATATTTGCGAATATATACATATTTGGACAAATACAGCGATACTCAAACACAAATACGCTACGCCAAGTGAAGTGCCACCATAAGATATCTTACACAACTATTTCGTATTTTCCGTAGACGATATTTATCCTCTTGCACGAGACAAGGATCACATATTACGTCTGCGTAATTCAAATGAGAAAGAACCATGGTTTCAGTGAGCAAAATTTTTGTATTACTATTTAAATATTGTTTAAAATGAGTATAACTGTTTTAAGGAAATAAATGCTTTTTTACATATGTTGAATTGAGTGTTAAATTGAATGATCCCGCAAGAGGTACTTCATCTGAAGTGCATGGGGAGTGACGCCCCACAGCCCTAGTTCCCCCGTAATACAGTGTATTAGTCGCGCTGTATAGGTTTTCAATGACTACCCACGTGTTTGCCGTGCGTAGTTTAACCCCATCCTACGGGATGGACAACCCAACACTCACCTTTGTCCCCGGCTTCGGTTAGACGGGTGGTTAGTCGAGAGAATAGCTTCGAAATTTGTTTCATGACCATATGAACCTAAATTCACCCGCGGACTAGATAAACTTTTTAAAAATATTAATATCAATTTGGTTTGTAATTATAAAAATAAACAGACGCTTTTGGGTAACCCCAAAGACAAAATCGACAATAACGAAAAGTCAGGAATATACGAAATAAGTTGAAGATTGTGATCAAAAGTATATTGGGCAAACAAAAAAGATCTATTTTGACTAGATTTAAAGAACACATTTGAAATATGGCAGAAGAGAAAATCTTGTGTTGCCCAACACGCTTTTGACAACAACTATGGGATAGACATAAATAATTTAAAATTAATTAGAAATGTAACAAACAGTAGACAGTTGGATGCTTTTGAAAGTTTAGAAATCATTAGTAGTATTAGTAGTAGTATTAGTAGTATTAGTAGAAATCAGTAGTATGAATAAGGACAATGGTCCGATACCCACCAGTATCCACTGTTTGCTCTGATAAACAAACCCAGTTACGGTTCAGTGAACCGTGGCAACAAATTTAGTATAAATAGTGCAAGTATGTAGGCTAGAATTTAGTTTAAATCTTCTCCTGAAGATGCCAACTTGGTTGGCGAAACGCGCGTCGAGAAAAGTGTAGTAGTTCGGTGTTTCGTGTTAAACGTCCAGTTTTTTGTTTCTACGCCGAAGGTTTCAGTACCCATTCCAGGAGCTACAGAATATAGGAAACTTCAATAATAACATTTGACTTGAAAGACGTTATTATATCTATGGCCAACTAGATGACGCATCGAACTTCAAAAAATGTCAAAATTAAGAGTTCCGATTAAGAGTTATGATTTTACGCGTGAATCTGAATTCTGCTTTAGGCGGTACGAAGTTCGCTGGGACAGCTAATCTTAATATATAAAACAAAGTCGTGTTAGTTACACCATTTATAACTCAAGAACGGCTGGACCGATTTTTACGATATTTGATCTGTTGGGTTCGTCTCCGCCCCGAATAGCAGAATAACTACTAAAATATCGGAAAATTCACAAAAAAAAATTATACAGGAAATCAGTGACATACGGGTGATCGGTGATCGTGTAACTTTTGAACGACTTGACCGATTGAGGTGGTATTTACATGAACTGTCGAGACAATGGTTCATAGCTATGCTAAGATTCGATAAGTAGCGCCATAGTCTTAAAATTCGTTAAATTTGATATTAAAAGGGCAGGACAACGTCTGCCGGGACAACTAGAGCCCAGAATCATATCGTTGGCCCAATGTTATTTTTGGTGAGATTTCTGTAAACACAGACTTCATACTATGGATACGACAATTATCCTTTATTACATTATTTATCATATTATTTATTATATTATTTATCCTACAAAATGCCAATAAAGGATAATTGTTGTATCCATAGTATTAGTTTCAGAAACCTTACCAAAAAATAACATTGGGCCAAACGATATGATTCTGGGCTTAGTAGTTATATTATAAGACAGTCCTAATGCCGCGATGTTCTTGTTGAATCTGGTCGTCATAATTTCCTCTGCCGATATCACTAGGGCGTGTATCTCCACCTTTTCCAATTTCCATAGGCGCTTCAGCTCGATTGATAGATTTTCGTATTTCGCGATATTCTCCCGTTCAGTCTTCTGAATGTTGTAGGTAAGTGGCACTGCGATGTCTATGATGATCCCTCATCGTTGTTCCTTGTTGATCAGCACAATATCGAAGGTAGTTCTGTTCTTCTGCATTAGAAGAAACCCTGCTTTCATATTTTCGCAGTGTTCTTCATTGATTGGCCAGCATCGCAGGTACAACAAATCGCTTGTTGGAGTACTGAATGAAAGGTTAAATTTCGTATTAAATATATTATCGTAGGATGCCCTTTTAACGAAAAAGCATTCAGGTCGTTTTTTCTTCGACATTCTTCCAAATACAGACGGTACATACTGGACGTGTTTAATGTCGGAGGTAGGTACCTTTTATGTGGATTGCTCTCTCTTGAATAGTGGGATTCTTTTGGAGGAAATTTGGCACTGTGATTGATAATATGTCCTGTAAAAATGTCATTTTTTAAAAATGTCACACAAAAAGTTTGTCTAAGTGTTAGAAAACACCTTCTTCCACTTGCCCCTTCAATTACAAAAGTAACTTCCCAAGAAATATCTGGAGAAGCAGAAGAAATAGTTAGGTTACGTACTATATACACGTATACATTATTTACATTATTGTAATGGTGAAAGTGTAAGGTTGACATACATTGAAATTTCGACTAAAAACCTCCCTGAATGCCATTCGTGACGTTTGAAATTCGGTATAGAAACCACAAAATACCTAAAAACATTAGAAGCAATTAATGTTAGTTCTTATAATCAGTATAATTTGTTATAAAAAATGACGGCACAGAAAGCGTGTAAACTTTGCTACAGGAGTCGAAGGATTTCAAGCTATTGAAGAGATTATACGAGAAATACTCGACGTTCTGCTGTTAAAAATAGTAAGCGTTCTTATAAAGTTTCCAAATTAAATTGGCGTAGGAATTAGATGCTTAAATATTGCAAATAACTTTAGAGTTAGATGTATTTTAAGTTCAGCACTTGGCCTCGCTATGTAAACATATGTTTATCTAAGAGAAATTTGTTTTCCACGATTTTTCTTTAAACGAGGTACGTTTAAACGTAGTATGCTAAAGTTGTGCAGACAGTATTTACACGTTTTTCGAATTTAAGTCCATCTGTTTATATTCGAATCGACCTTATGGTCCCCTTTATCAGGACTATGAATGGTATTGAAGTATATATTGTAGAAGTGGCCTATTTGAAGGAAAATCCCGGTGCTGCAACTGTAAGTGATTCCGAAGATGCCGCGTGCCGACTGTGTTTGAAAAGGGATTACTGTGTTGATCTGAATGACTTCCAATGACTTTCTGAATGACAGTGAGAATTTTGCAGACGATATTCTTGTCAAATGTATTCCAGAAGTTGTAAGTAAAGACAATCCTGCTTGCCTATGTGAGAATAGTAAATTAGTTAATGTGAAAAGTGGAAAGGCAATTAGTTGTAAACAAAGCAGTAGCGGCTGGGTCGTTAAAAAAGAGTGGGGTTTGCAAATGAATTAATAAAGAACAATGCCGATAAAGACTAAACTGGAATTCAATGCTGACTTCCGTTATAAGCGGAGGTACAATCATATTGAGAATATATTCATCAAGTCCTCCATAGACCAATTAGATTTTGAAATTTGGTACGTGTTGGCTGCATTGACCAACATCTTCCACGATGTTTTTTAGTTTTAATTTTGGCCGAATATGTCTCTCTTTAAATAGTTAATGAATTAAAGGCTCTGATCTTATTTTGATGTGTAAGAAACGATTAATCAAATGAGATGCAAACCCACAACTTCTAGACTAGGTATTGTTTGCAACTGGTTATTTATATGGTTAAATAATCACTGGTTTCGTTAATCATAGAAGGTAACCAGCAGTTAACAGAAAAATGTGTAAATAACTCACAAAAAATACCGACGCGATTAGCTAACCATCTATTTTAAAAAGTGAGGTGGTTTTAAATTGTTTTAAGGGGGTATTCTAGTCTACAAATTTGAAAAAAAATCGAAATTTTTTTTGTTTCATATTTCCAAAGTTTAGACATTCAAGAATATTCCCTTAAAAGGATTTTTTCAAAATTTCAATTATTTTATGAGTTACAGCCATTTTTGCGACGCGGCATCGGTTCTAGTCCGACCGGAACAAATGAACAATATATGTACAGACGCTGCCCGAGTACTTACGAAACACGAAACGTATTTAGTCGGAATCTTTTCGTCTTAGTATTTATTTCAAATTAATTTTGAGCCAGCCTTCAAGCAACGTGGACGTACTAGCTGAGTAAAATTGCCGGAAACTTGTCTCAAAACTTTAAACGCGTTTTTCCCAAAACTACTTTTTTCGAGTTGGCGTGCACGATATCTCAAGTTCTAATGAACCGATTTATTTGAAATTTGGTGTGAATGTTCTTTATACATTCCTCTATCGCCTATAGCACGCTCAAATTTTTAATCTTACTATTTTTAAAAAAATCGGAATTAAGAATCCGTTCGGATTTTTTGTTTCAGTTGACCAGAAGGGTTGAAATCATACACGCTAGGACACCCTTTTTTTTGGACCCCCACTTTGCCAGCTCATAACTTTGTCAATTTTGAGTCTTTTTTTTCAGTTAATTTTTTTGTTATTTTTAAAATATCAAAAACAAATGATAAAAAAATGGATACTGAAATTATTTTTTGTTTCGTTTGTACAGAGCTTAAAAACCGCCCGAAATTCATGGCTCTAGACTAGAATACCCCCTTAATATGGTGTTGGTCATTTTTACATCAAAAATGTGATTTAAAAAATCATTGCCTAGATGAAATTGAATTGGTACAAATCGGTTGATTTTTGAAAATTTTATCCGCCATCATGAATTTGGCAAATCTGATTCGTGATCGACCCCAAAAACCCTTATATATACCAAATTTGGTGCAAATCGGTTGATTTTCAAAAAATTCGGCCACCATATAGGACTTGTGACCGCCATATTTGATCCGCCATGTTGGATTTTGCCAACCTACCACAAGAGCTTTTAGGGGCATCCATCAGGTACAATTTGAGCCAAAAAAATGACACGATCAGTTGCGAATTTTTATTTTTACTAGGTTTTTTTTGCCGTACACACGATTTTTCTCCAGCTTCCGGCCGCCATATTGGATTTTTCAAAAGCGCACTCGGCATCTGAAAGTAGACACTCTAAGCTTTAAAATGAGCCCTTGGTCAATTTTTTTGGTTTTTAATTTTGGTCGTAGCCCTGATCCAGTTGACGCGGATTGTCCCATATATATTTTTAATAATCGCCATGTAAATACAAAGTACTTCTGAGTAATAGTATTTACATAATTTGTAATAGTTTTGGTAATTTGGATTGTTAATTCACATCGGCATTTTTCTTTTTGGGATATGGCAATAGCGGTATCATTCCCAAGGGGGTATTCTAGTCTAGAATCATGAATTTCGGGCGATATTTGAAGTTCTGTACAAACGAAACAAAAAATATTTTTACTATCCATTTTTTTATCATTTGTTTATTGATATTTTAAAATAACATAAAACATTAACTGAAAAAAAAGACTCAAAATCGACAAAGTTATGAGCTGGCAAAGTGGGGGGTACAAAAAAAAGGGTGTCCTGGCGTGTATGATTTCAACCCTTCTGGTCAACTGAAACAAAAAAGCCGAACGGATTCTTAATTCCGATTTTTTAAAAAATAGTAAAATTAAAAATTTGAGCGTGCTATAGGCGATAGAGGAATGTATAAAGAACATTCACACCAAATTTCAAATAAATCGGTTCATTAGAACTTGAGATATCGTGCACGCCAACTCGAAAAAAGTAGTTTTGAGAAAAAACGCGTTTAAAGTTTTGAGACAAGTTTCCGGCAATTTTACTCAGCTAGCACGTCCACGTTGCTTGAAGGCTGGCTCAAAATTAATTTGAAATAAATACTAAGACGAAAAGATTCCGACTAAATACGTTTCGTGTTTCGTAGGTACTCGGGCAGCGTCTATACATATATTGTTCATTTGTTCCGGTCGGACTAGAACCGATGCCGCGTCGCAAAAATGGCTGTAACTCATAAAATAATTGAAAATTTGAAAAAATCCTTTTAAGGCATATTCTTGAATGTCTTAACTTTGGAAATATGAAACAAAAAAAAATTCGATTTTTTTCAAATTTGTAGACTAGAATACCCCTATACAATAATACCCATAAGCACAATGAAAATTTTGCATAAGCACAACAATAAAAAAGTTTTTATATTCACTTGATGATGATGAAAAAAATATATTTTGCAAGCCGTTATCAAGATTTTCTGGTGGGGACCACATTTTTTAATTTTCCACAAATTTCATTTAATTTTTTTTGCTGTTACAACCTTCTATTTGGATCCAGTAACCAACCAACCACCACTGTAGTGAAGGTTCTCATACTTGCTGAATAATCGACAATTTCTTCGTCCTCATTCTCAAATAAGTCTTGAAAAGCCTGGCCCACGTATAAACGAATTTATAACAAATGAAAAAAAAACAATAATTAGGTACTAATAAGAATATAAAGACTTTAAATTTAAACTTTTTTAAATAACCGAGTTAACAAAGCCTTCATCACAATTTCTGGGTACAGTTAAATTTGGTAAAGGACACGCCCACAATTAAACATCGGTTAATCTAAACATGATCAAGAAATAGACGTTCGTATGGTTAAACGACTAATCTCACGTTAAATTATTCCAATCAGTAGTAAAAGTACCGTGTCCTAATATTGCAATCCTGGCACTATGAAGCGATTTCAATACCAGATTTCAGTTTAGTGCATTAAAATATATAACAACAAACTATTAGCTCATTGTTAGTCCTCAATAAATTGCCATGTACAATCAGGATTAATATTCTCAAAAGGGTTTACCGAAGATGTAAACTCGAAAAATATTTTATTATTATCTGTTAAAATATTTGTTCATCGCACAGCACTTGTTATTTTTCATAATTTCATTTCTTTTTAGGATATAAAATCCACAAGGGATCCGAAAATTTGCTTATCGTGTCAAACATCATTGCTAAACTACTATCAGTTCATGACCGAATGTTTAGCGAAACAAGAAAACATAATGGAATGTGAAGATCGAGAAGTTATTAAGTTGGAGGAGCTCGATATTAAAACGGAGGATGATGAATGGGACGGGTAACTTTTCCACAATCAATAAAATAATTTTTTTGTAGTTGCTAAGGCACAGTAACATGCACAAATCAGGGGAATGTCGTGTTCGTGTTTGTATTCTTCCACTCGTTAGTCTTTCTATTTGTTTTTATACAAGGTGTTTCAATTTTTTGTTCAAAGCAGAACTTTAACACCTGATAGAACTTTTAAAGTTAATGCAAAAAAGCTTATGTAAACATAGGTCGTCAAAGGCTGTGTTTTCAAGCATTAAACGATAGAAATCGAAACTGTTCCAAAACGACAAACTTTAGCGGACTTTGACAAGTATACGAGCTGTATAAATTAAGTAATGAGACTTGTGTTTTTTTTTTTAATTTTTCTATTCTAATATAATTAGAACTCAGTAAGTTTTTCAAGAACCTCTATGTAAAAGTGTTGATTTACCCGTTTGGCCTGGAGGCACAAACTCTCTATCGACAGTTTCATCGGTTCTTGAAGATGAAGGCCTTCCGCTGCTTGGTTCATCTTCAGTCGACACTCTCCCCCATCTGAAAATGTCTTAAACCACCGAAAAACCTGGGCTCTTGAAAAACCACTGCCTCCGTAGGCGTATTGAAGTTTTGTAAGAATATCTGTTCTCAAAATCGGTTGTAAAAATTAATGTCACTCATTTTTAAAATGCACTAGAGAAAAACAGTTTACGAAAAACAAGAGAACAAACAAATGGCTGTAACAAGTACAAAATTGTACTGAAGGTGCATTACATGTTAACCTACCGTCATTTTTTTACATGTTAACCTCTTGTTTAGAAACGCACAAAAAAATAAAGATTTTTTTTATTAAAAAAGTCATGTAATAAGATTAAGAAAAAAGTTATGATCACTTTAATTCGTAAAGAGTACAATTCGTAAGAGTACACATACAGCGCCCTTTAGCAGCTATTTTTCAAAAACTAAGTTTTCAAAATTTGAGTTGGTGGTAGTTCTGTTGGTAGTTTCATTTTAACACAGCACACCTTGTATGTACATAATTGAAAGATGTTAAAAGCATTGATGCATAGATTTGAGATTCTTTTGCGACATTGCTAGTACCGATACATCATTTTCAAAAAGACCAACTACAGATAGCTTTAAGATAATGGCGCTAATGAACAAAATTTCAAAAAAACCGGAAATCGGTACAGGATAGGCTTAGGGAAACCTCATGAAAATCTACCTAAAATAACGTGTATAATCTAAATATGCAATAAGAAAGGCACATTTCCATTTGGAATAAGGAAGTGGAAGCGATTTGATAACTGAAAGTGCAACCATCTTCAAAATATTTTTATCTAGTCCGCCATAGGCCTATTAGCTCAATTCAAAATCAGTTTTTTCTACTCTACAAGTCCAAATCCTTTTATTGAATGGTTTTGATGTATCACTCTATTTAACTAGTAATTGTAGAAAGAATATCAACTATGTGTTTAATATCGCCGTATATTTTTTAGGAATACAGATAACAGTATTTCACTAACATATTCCAATGCGATACCTTCTGAAGATACTGAAATTAAATTCTTTGTGGATAGATCTTATGAGCAAGAGACAAACCACACGTCTGTCAACTGGGACCCTAATCAGGTAACAATATCACCCTGTAATACCTGCGAAGCAAATTGACATGTCTTATTTCCTTAGAATGGTAATGAAATAAAATTGGAATATTCCAAGGATCACAAGTTAATTGAAGACGTGGCGGTAACACGTTATCATTGTCCTTATGTGACGAAACAGAACGGACTTTTGTCTCGACACATACTGATTCACCGGAAGTCTCTGGAAATAAGAACTTATGACTGCAGTCTTTGCCCGTATAAGGCTAAAACGAAAAAACCATTTAACCGAGCACATGCTAAATCACAAAGATGCTTCCGAAATAACAACTTATGACTGCAGTTTTTGTTCCTACAAGGCGAAACAAAAAAAGCTATTTAACCTCACACATGCTAATTCACAAAGATGCCTCCGAAATAAAAATGTATGACTGCAGTTTTTGTTCCTACAAGGCGATACGAAAAGGCCAAATAACCAGACACATGCTAATTCACAAAGATGCTTCCGAAATAAGAACTTATGACTGCAGTCTTTGCCCCTATAAGGCGAAACAAAAATGCCATTTAACCGAGCACATGCTGATTCACAAAGATGCTTCCGAAATAACAACTTATGGCTGTAGTTTTTGTTCCTACAAGGCGAAACGAAAAAGCACTTTAACCACACACATGCTAATTCACAAAGATGCTTCAGAAGTAACAACTTATGACTGCAGTTTTTGTTCCTACAAGGCGAAACAAAAAAAGCCATTTAAGTTCACACATACTAATTCACAAAGATGCTTCCGAAATAACAACTTATGACTGCAGTTTTTGTTCCTACAAGGCGAAACGAAAGAGCCAGTTACCCAAACATATGCTAAATCACAAAGATGCTTCTGAAATAACAACTTATGACTGCAGTTTTTGTCCCTATAAGGCGAAACAAAAAGGCCATTTAACCGAGCACATGCTGATTCACAAAGATGCTTCCGAAATAACAACTTATGGCTGCAGTTTTTGTTCCTACCAGGCGAAACGAAAAGGCCAATTAACCAGACACATGCTGATTCACAAAGATGCTTCCGAAATAAGAACTTATGACTGCAGTCTTTGCCTCTATAAGGCGAAACAAAAAAGCCATTTAACCGAGCACATGCTGATTCACAAAGATGCTTCCGAAATAACAACTTATGGCTGCAGTTTTTGTTCCTACAAGGCGAAACGAAAGAGCCAGTTAACCAAACACATGCTAGTTCACAAAGATGCTTCCGAAATAACAACTTATGACTGCAGTTTCTGTTCCTACAAGGCGAAACAAAAAAAAGCCATTTAAGTTCACACATGCTAATTCACAAAGATGCTTCCGAAATAACAACTTATGACTGCAGTTTTTGTTCCTACAGGGCGAAACGAAAGAGCCAGTTAACCAAACATAATATGCTAAATCACAAAGATGCTTCCGAAATAACAACTTATGCAGTTTTTGTGCCTACAAGGCGAAACAAAAAATCTATTTAACCTCACACATGCTGATTCACAAAGATGCTTCCGAAATAACAACTTATTACTGCAGTTTTTGTTCATACAAGGCGAAACGAAAAAAGCGATTTAATCGGACATATGCTAACTCATATGAATATTTCCTAGGTAACGACTTATCAATGCACAGTTTGTCCCTATAAGGCGAAACAGAAAGGCTATTTAATCAGACGCTTGTTGGTTCATAAGGATGCTTCCTAGGTAACAACTTACGACTGCAGTCTACGTTCCTATAAGGCGTAACAAAAAGGTAATTTAACCAAATACATGCTGATTCATAAGGATATTTCCGAGATAACGACTTTCAACTGCATACTTTGTCCCTACAAGTCAAACCTGAAACGTAATTTAACCAGATACCTGTTGGCTCATAAAGATGCTTCCGTGGCAACGACTTATCAGTGCAAATTTTTTCCTTCAAGACAAAAAGGATGTTTCCGAAATAACAACTTCTAACTGCAGTTTTTTGTTCCTACAAGGCGAAATAAAAGAGCCAGTTAACCAAACATATGCTAAATCACAAATATGCTTCCGAAATAACAACTTATGACTGCAGTTTTTGTTCCTACAAGGCGAAACAAAAAAGCTATTTAACCTCACACATGGTAATTCACAAAGTTGCTTCCGAAATAACAACTTATGACTGCAGTTTTTGTTCCTACAAGACGAAAAAAAAAAGCCATTTAACCACACACATGCTAATTCACAAAGATGCTTCCGAAATAACAACTTTTGACTGCAGTTTTTGTTCCTACAAGGCGAAAAAAAAAGCCATTTAACCAACACACATGCTAATTCACAAAGATGCTTCCGAAATAACAACTTTTGACTGCAGTTTTTGTTCCCACAAGGCGAAACGAAAAAGCCATTTAACTAGACACATGCTAACTCATAAGGATATTTCCGAGGTAACGACTTATCAATGCGCAATTTTTATAAGGCGACATTCAAAAGAAGTTTAACCCAACAGTTTTTGACTCATCAGGATGCTGTTACGGTCTTAAATTAAAATAGTTTTATTTTCATGCAGCAGATCACCAGTGTTCTTACCTTTTTCCTATCTTTTAGTGGGGTGAACAACAATATACCTTTCTCTCTTTAGCAGTGAGATCAAATTTACAATTTCTATAGTTGGTAAACCTGGCCTATCATGAGAGTTATTTGAAATTCCCTAAATAACTTGCGAGCTGGTAAAAAGGTCATTTCCTCTCTGGCAACGGAAAAAAAAATATATTTCTGTGTCTTGGGGCACACAAATTGCGCCTTGCGGATTATTTTCTTTTTCTGTTCGTTTTGACTGAGATCAATAGCCCTTATTTGTCCTTGAGGACGCACCTTTATTGTAGATTTTTGGAATATTGAATCTCAGCAGATATACCATATTTATAAGACTATATATAGGCCACACACCACTACAAAGGTAGGGAAAAGCTCTCACACATTTAAATACTCTGCTTAGACGTATAATTGCATGACTAATTGCTGCATGTTTGCTTCTAGGCCTTTTTTTTCTTCCTTTTTTTGCTTCTCGCTGTTACACTCGCTTCTTGCTATCGTTTTTCTTCGCCCCTGCGGGCGCAGCTCAGTGCTCAATACCTGCTGTCACATTAGCCACCAGCCACTACGCTTGCTGTACACATAACACCTTTCCGGGGAGCCACACACGGTTTCCGGAACCAACATAACCTTACATACACCATGGTCAGGGACCAGGGGACATCCAATGGAAGTGAGCTGCCACTGGACCACAAGCATCCATAGGACTCTGGGACCAGGATCCAATCAGGTCATTTCTAAGATTTTTAAGTGTATAGTTGACGTAAAGCCCTCAGTCAACGGCATGTATCATGTATCCGACAATGCGGACACAACTTGCTGTTATTGTCAGTTAATAGTAATTACGGTTACCTAAAATATACAGAACTAGATCAGTTCATGCTACTTAAGTATTTCACCACCATTCAATACTGGAGGGGGTCACTTACTTGTTGTATTTGGGGGAATTCATAAGATCCACCCTGTAGTCTCTCTCTTATACACATATTTTACAGTAGACTAGTAGTAAACACCTGATATATTCGGGCGTATGATGTATCATTGTTAACAGCTTCAGCCAATTGGAACTGGGATTATTTAAAAATGGTAATTTTTATTTTTTTTTTGGTTGGCATTAGGTACAAGTGACATTAGATTTTATTAGAGCTACCGATCCGACCGTGCCTTAGGCCTACTTAGCAGTTTGTATCACCGCTCCTATTATGTTCTTTTTGGCAACCTAGCAGACTAGGAGATTTTTGTATTGTCTTTGTATTTGTTATTTGTTTTATTTTTATTAAATCATTGTCCATATTTGTTTAATCTTGGTATTTTCTTTTGTTCTCGTATTTCACTCCATCTTGTGTATTTTCTTCTCGTTCTGCGGATAATATAACCTCGGTGGCACAGTCCGGGGATAGGAGACGGGTTTCCACCCCCAATCTCCGGTGAGCCAGCCGCCGGCCCAAATTGTCTCTGCGTACACCTCACCACCACGAACCCACCACGCTTAGAGGTTATATTATCCCCAGCAGCAAGTCCCGTCTCCCCTTTTTCAGTTTGCTGCCCCGCCAACCAGCGGCGGCATAGCAATGCTTCCAAGGTAACCACTTATGACTGCAGTTTTTGTTCCTACAAGGAAAAACAAAAAGGCAGTTTAATGCTGACAACACATGCTGATTAATTTCCAAGGTAACAACTTTCAACTGCGGACTTTGTCGCTACAAGGCAAAACTGAAAGGCAATTTAACCAGACACTTGTTGGTTCATAAAGATGCTAAAAGGAAGGAGAAGGAGGATTGACCGAAACATATACGGGCTCACAAAAATATATCCTAGCTTACAGCTTACAACTGCACACTTTGTTCCTATAAAGCATAACGTTGTACCAACCCCACCCCGTTATAAAGGGGGCGAGGAAAGGTCTCTTGGCCTGGGGAAGGGGGCTTTATAGCCTCGAGTTCGGCCACGGCTTATATGTGTGGTCTTTATAATTTGGGGAACGCCTGCTTATTAAAATACGCAAGATGAAATACCGGTGTGAAGTTGGCGGCCAAAATACAGCAGCCAATTTGACGGAAATGCCCGAGCGCCATTAGCGTACATTGCTCACGGGGTCATATTAAAGTAAATACGAATTGGTGATAGCCATGAATAAAGTGTTGTTAATGACTCTTTTTAAATAGTCTCAAGTGCAATAAACATCGAAAAAGTGCTTTAATTCTTAAAGAAAGTTGTTACATGAAAGACAAAAAGTAAAAAAGTATATATCAATTAAGGAACTATTAGCGAAAATTAAAATCAAATCAGCCACAAGGTAACGTAATACGAAATACTGTAGTATTTTTGTGATTCTCAAAGGGGATGAAATACTCCAAAATTAAAAAAAGGTAACTTCTTATCAACGTTTCTATCAAACTGATTTATAGAAGTCTTGGCGAATGAATATGGAGAAAATATCGAAGAAAATTAGATGCCAACTTGCAGTCATCACCATGAATAGACACAGGAATGAAGAGGATGGTCCTCGAAGCTAATCGATTTGCAGGCCGTCTAAGGGTTGAAAACCCACCCTTATTCAAAATAAACTCAATCAAACTGATTTATAGAAGTCTTGGCGAATGAATATGGAGAAAATATCGAAGAAAATGAGATGCCAACTTGCAATCATCACCATGAATAGACACAGGAATGGAGAGGATGGTCCTCGAAGCTAATCGATTTGCAGGCCGTCTAAGGGTTGAAAACCCACCCTTATTCAAAATAAACTCAATCAAACTGATTTATAGAAGTCTTGGCGAATGAATATGGAGAAAATATCGAAGAAAATGAGATGCCAACTTGCAATCATCACCATGAATAGACACATGAATGGAGAGGATGGTCCTCGAAGCTAATTGATTTGCAGGCCGTCTAAGGGTTGAAAACCCATCCTTATTCAAAATAAACTCAATCAAACTGATTTATAGAAGTCTTGGCGAATGAATATGGAGAAAATATCGAAGAAAATGAGATGCCAACTTGCAATCATCACCATGAATAGACACAGGAATGGAGAGGATGGTCCTCGAAGCTAATCGATTTGCAGGCCGTCTAAGGGTTGAAAACCCATCCTTATTCAAAATAAACTCAATCAAACTGATTTATAGAAGTCTTGGCGAATGAATATGGAGAAAATATCGAAGAAAATGAGATGCCAACTTGCAATCATCACCATGAATAGACACAGGAATGGAGAGGATGGTCCTCGAAGCTAATCGATTTGCAGGCCGTCTAAGGGTTGAAAACCCACCCTTATTCAAAATAAACTCAATCAAACTGATTTATAGAAGTCTTGGCGAATGAATATGGAGAAAATATCGAAGAAAATGAGATGCCAACTTGCAATCATCACCATGAATAGACACAGGAATGGAGAGGACGGTCCTCGAAGCTAATCGATTTGCAGGCCGTCTAAGGGTTGAAAACCCACCCTTATTCAAAATAAACTCAATCAAACTGATTTATAGAAGTCTTGGCGAATGAATATGGAGAAAATATCGAAGAAAATGAGATGCCAACTTGCAATCATCACCATGAATAGACACATGAATGGAGAGGATGGTCCTCGAAGCTAATCGATTTTCAGGCCGTCTAAGAGTTGAAAACCTACCCTTATATAAAATAAACTCAATCAAACGCATTTATAGAAAATATCTGTGTAAATAAATATTGAGGAAATATCGAAGACAATGAGATGCCAACTTGCAATCATCACCATGAATAGACATAGGGATGTAGACGGTGGTCTTCGAAGCTAATCCATTTGCAGGCCGTCTAAGGGTTGAAAACCCATCCTTATTTAAGAGAAATTCAACCAAACTTTGTAAAATGAAATGGAAAGTGGATGGTCATAAGAGTAGGGTATATATGGGGCTTCTGTCACAAGGTCATGCACAAGGTCATTCAGATGACCGGCCAGTGACCCCTGTGTAACAAGGGCATGCACAAGGTTATAGGAAATCAGTGAACTCATTTGCATAAAGTATTTTTAGAAGCACATACGGGTGGGGGCATGTGCCGAATGGTTATACATAGACGATATATTTATAACAGTGGATGGCTTGCAGACCAGAATATATAATAGGCCTCTGTACCGGTGTATGCAAACGAACAAGACCGATTATAGTGGAGACAGTCCATATGCAACAGTATCCCAATGTCGGGCTAAATTAGGTCGTGTAATGAAATTTCTAAAACCTTGCAAAAGTTACAGTTAATCGAAATTGGTCGAAAATTAGTAACATCAGATTTATCACCCTTTTTGAATACTGGACATACTTTAGACGCTTTCCATATATCAGGAAAACAACTGCTCTTCAAGCATAAGTTAAAAAGTGTGGTTAAAGGAGAAACAAAAATATGCGTACAATCTCTAAGCAGGAATGCCGGAATGCCATATGGGCCTGTGGTCCATTTGTTTTTAATTTCTTTTAGGGATTTCAAATCATTTTCTTCACTATAAACTCGTAAATTTGAATTGTTGTCTGATTTCCTGATCTTGATACAGAGCTCTGAGTAATATCATCTCCACAGGACTCTGATTCAAAGGTATCCACAGGATAAGCTTAACTTAACTAAAGGAATCTACGAACGCATTAAGAATACCTACGGAATCATCGTAGTCAACACCATAAATCATTGAACATGAAATATTTGTGGTTCCTCTTTTATTATTTACGAAAGTCCAAAACTTATAATTTTTTATTTTAGCTTCAATGTTCTGTATATAATCTTTATATGCTATGTCGTTACCTGATTTAATTTTTTTCGTCGTTTAAATTCAACAAGGTCCGCCTCATTACCGATGTTTTTATAATTTTTCAACTTTTTATACTTAAGCTTAATATCTTTTTTAACGACGTTGAACTATTGAGGATAAGATCTAGTTTGCGTTGCTTTACACTTGGGCACACATATTTCAAAAATCGAGTGAATAATTTACTTTTGTCATCAGGCATAACATAAAGGGATATTGATATTTCCAAAGCTGGATGATGCAAGTCCTCCAACACCCATGGGTTCATAGATTTATTCACCAAACAAGGCTTATTACAAAAAACTAAGTCCAAAAATTTATTGTGGCCATTGTAAATATTATAAAGTATATTCATAAAATTTCTCAAAGCTAGAGTTTTACCATTAGATCTTTCATCATCCACAATATTTATAAAATCAGGTAGGTATAGGTATTAAAATCACCTATAAGTAAAATATCGTTGACATGAACACCAGGAACAGTGAAAAGTAAATTAAACATAACACGTTAGGTGGAAAGTAGACGACAATGATATAGAAAGTTTTGCTTTGGAATATTACCTGTATACCTACAATATCAATCAGTGGCGGTGGGCTATAAGGTGCGCTGGTGCGCGCGCACTACCAACAATTTAGCATTAATAATTTTATTTAGTAATTAATTGATGCATTCTTAATTTATCGCTTTGCCGCATCCCTAGCGTTAATACCATCTGAATATTATTTGGCCGCAGCGTTACGAATCCACTAGACGCTAGGTCTCTATCTCCAATGCCAATGGTTTCCGATCGCGGCGCGGGAGTCGACACGCGCAATACGAAAAAGCGGCACGACGATCATGCTTCCGTGCAATACGAAAAAGCGAACGCGTATTGTTACTGCTTGCCCCTCCATAATTATTACGCGTAGTGGGCGAATCCTATAGATATGATGTACGGAGTTTAAGAGCGCACGAGAGTTATCGATCGGTTAGTTTGTGAATTGTTTTCGTACATTGCGATTGCTGTTTTATCGCTCACGTTTTATAAATATAAACTCGGTTACAATCTAGTTTGGAATAATGAATTATATTCAAAACTTATTAAAAACTCCATTCTCTAGCTTGAGTTTGGAGGAAAAAGTGTGCAAATTAAAACTCTAGATAGGCCCACTCCACAAATTAATTTAAAATTAGCCGTGAAAGGAAAAAGTAAACAATTTGTAAGAACATTTAATAATGACTTATTTAAAAAAAACATTTGTGGTTAAGTGGATGCGATGTATTGAACGCAGTGTTTTGTTTGGCGGAGAAACACCTTGGACCAAAACTGGAGTAACGGATTGAAATCACATAAACGAGAAAATAAAAAAAAACATGCAAATTCTGCTGGACACATGAATAATGTTTTGAATTTAGCCATGCTAGGCACTGCAAATATTGCGACAATGGTAGATTCTGCTCATCGACGAGCAGTGGCAGCACACAATGAAGCGGTTTCAAAAAACAGGTATGTTTTAAACATTATTATTAACTGTATTCGTTTTTGTGGAAAATTTCTATTTAAAACGAATAGACATTTTTGCGCAACACCATGTGCCAGGAAAGACTATCGGCTTTGGCTATGCTCTCCATTGAAAAAGACTTTATTACAAATATCGAAAATTTTAACAACAAAGTAATTGAAAAATTTGCACAATGTAAAAATCGCAGAATTGAGCTCATTTACAAAGAAAATTAGGTAAGTTTTCAAATTAATAGAGTTAATAAGAATAACCTTAATATGAAATAAATATTTATCTCGTATTAGGGATATTCTTATGATTATCGTTATTTTTATGTATGGTGCACCCCCAATCTTAGGATCACGCACCGCCACTGATATCAATAGATGGTAAATCATCTCCAACGCCTAATAACTTAACAAATTTAGGGCCAATGATGCGTTAACGCAACACTCGGTTTCTTTTTTTTATTATTTACTTTGAGAAAAACCAACATTTACAGAATTATGTCCTTGACTGACAATATTCATGGTTCGCTAAATGTATTAATAACCTTTCAACTTAATTTCGGAATGCAAAAATTGTATATACAACATAGCGATTATTGCAGAACAAAATTATAGATACTCGAATAATTCGAGTACTTTTAGAAATTGAATAGTACTTCGATTATTTTTATGTGATTCTGTCCATCACTATCCCTAACTGAGACAAACTATTTATATTATAACCAAAAAAGATAATATGTGTCATTGTAACATCGCTTTAAATTTATTGTAATTTAACAGAAGATATTATTTGGCATATCACAAATATTTTGGTTATTTGATATAAAAAAACGTGAGTATTAAAATTGTGTTCATTTTATTAAAGATTAGTTTCATTTAATTTTGACAGATTATGTTATGATTTTCCATTAACACGTAAGTATTAAAACTGTGTTAATTTAGTTAAATATTCTTCAATTTAATGTTGTTATATTTTATTTGGTTTGTTTAAGTTTCGTTGGTTTTTAAGCTCAGGTTTTGTTTAGTTGGGTTAGGTTACGTTGATTATATTTTATTATTTTCATCTCTAATTTATCGCTGATATTTCCTTTATTTGAACACTAAATGCAAAAAAAAATCGTGAGATATACTCTTAAAGGACAATATACTTATTTACATATTGTGGGACACTGCAGTTTAATATCTACATTAAATTAAAGTATTAGTCGTTAAGTAAACTAAACTTAACGTTAAGTTTTACGCATCATGTATCGTTAATAACCTCGACCTAAATAAATTAAATAAAGTTAATAAAGTCGACCTAAAATTTAGTGGAGTATCCAAAAATCTGTTTCATTTAAAGTAACGAAGTTGTGTAGCGATAAAAATAATTGGAGCACCCTGTATGGTTAGAAATATTTTACAAACATGCATCACATTATTTTGAGCGACTTTTATTTGAAACAACTTTTTTCTTAAATTTACAATAACAGTTATGGAAGAAACTGCGTTAGGTGAAACACCCTGTATCTATATTTTTAGGGCTGGAAATAATATTGATTCTAGTATGGAAGTTTCTGGTGATATTGACATAAAACCCTTTGTGGATAAATCTGAGGCAAACCATACGACCATCAAAAGTGAGCCTTATGAGGTTTTTGGCGATATTGAAATAAAACCGTTTGTGGATAACTCTTACAGTCCGGAGCCAATCCACGTGGCCATAAAAAGTGAGCGTTATGATGAGGTAACGAAATACTCTTATAATACTACAAAGTAAACATATACACTATAAAATTTAACTTTGCATGCACATCACAAGGAGAAAATGGATGAGTCAAATCAAAATAAGCTAGCCAAATTAAGTACTCTACAGGGTGATTGTTTTATCATGATCGTCCCATTTTATTCATATACGGCTATAGGAAATTGTAATCTACAAGAAGTGACGAGACATCTAAAAAAAAAAAAAAACTTTTCATTAAAGTCGTCGGAGCAAAAAAGACATATTTCTGTTCTTAATCTTTAGTTTACACTAATGGAAAAAAATAAAGGGTCAAAAAATTTTTCCGAATTTTTAGTGATTTTTCAGAATGCTGTATATCAGTGAAAAATGGTCTTATCGAGGTCTAAAAAAAAAGCATTTTGAAGCTTCAAGTTACTAGTTTTGAGATATTTCGGCGAAAAGATTTTTTAGAGCTACATGTTTCGCGCAATTTTGGGAAGTAGTGTGAGAAAAATTTTTTGCGAATTTTTCAAGTCCACGAGCTTGAAAAAATGTTTCTAACTAGCCATCCATGCTATCTAGCCATCCGGTCCATGGTATGGACCGGATAGCTTGTTTATTCAGCTTCAATTTGCTTTTTTTTTTTAAATCTCGATACGACCATTTGTTGCTGAGATATCGAACTTTAAATCAGTGGCGGCTCGTGGGTGTGTTACATGGGTGGGCACAGGGTGTGTCAATAGGATTACTTATTAGCTACCAATGGCGCCGCAGGCGAAAATTTTTAAAATTTTCAAGGTCATGCGTTTTACTGATACTTCAGAATTTCAATGAAAAATTCTTTTATATATCTATTTAAAATATAGACTTTCACAAGAATAATTTTTGGGATTTGGTAGCTTTTTGAAATAATATTTAGTCACGAATATTGAGGGCTTAAATATATTAAAATAATGGGTTATTTGTAGAGGAAATCAGCTCGCCTGTCCTTATTGTTCACAAAAAATGTTAATCGCCTTTTTCATTAAAGTTTCATTTCTTTGATCGACGATATCTCAGCAACCAACTGTAGCATAGAAAATCTATGGGCAGTTCTGAAAACTGGAATAAACATACTACAAGGTTCTGCTGCGATTTTTGAGGACAAAATTTTTTCTATCCATGACATGAATTTGAAAAAAACAGGAAAAAACGGGTAATTGATGGTTTTTCAGAACAGAACATCAACGGGCGAAATTCAAATCTTCATCAAATGACTAATGTTGCGTGTGCCTTTTACAGTTGAGTATACCCCCAAAAACCATGCAAAGTTACATTATGATCTAACGAACCGTTTTCTTGTTGCAAACGGTCAAACTTTTGAAAAAAATTAAAGGATCATGTCTTTTGAGCTTAAACCTGTTCTAATCATGGCTATAGTGAAAAAAATTTTTTTTCGAACTCTCCCACAATTTTTTCCGCAAATACCGTTGAAATTTACAAAAAAAAAAAATTTTTTTTTCGAAAATTGAATTTTTTTTTTTAAAGGCTTCCAAAACTTGAAAAAACTTTGATTTTCACTACCGTCGGCATTAGCATTACCCAAAGCGTACCACGTGGAGATTGCACGATCGGATTTGGGTCTGTTTGTTTGATGTTTTTGACCATCAATTTTTAATTTGATTTAAATTAAAATTGATGACCCAAATCGCGTTTCGACCATATGAAGAAGGGGTGAATCAAGAATTTTTTTTTCACTTTAGCCATGATTAGGACATGTTTAAGCTCAAAAAACGTGACAATTTAATTTTTCCAAAGTTTGACCGTTTGCAACAAGAAAACGGTTCGTTAGATCGTAATGTAACTTTGCATGGTTTTTGAGGGTATATTCAACTGTAAAAGGCACACGCAACATTAGTCATTTCATGAAGATTTGAATTTCAGCCGTTGATGTTCTAAAAACCATCAATTAACCGTTTTTTCCTGTTTTTTCAAATTCATGTCAAGGATAAAAAATTTTTCTCCGCAAAAATCGCAGCAGAACCTTGTAGGGCGTTTATTCCAGTTTTCAGAACTGCCCTTAGATTTTCAGTGCTACCGTTGGTTGCTGAGATATCGTCGATCAATGACAAAAGTGTCCTTTTTGATTTTAAGATTAGATATCTCAGCAACAAATGGTCGTATCGAGATTTAAGAAAAAAGCATATTGAAGCTGAATAAACAAGCTATCCGGTCTATACCATGGCTAAGTTAATACATTTTTTTCAAGCTCGTGGACTTGAAAAAAAAAGCAAAAAAACTCGCAAAATTTTTTTCTTACACTTCTTCCTAAAATTGCGCGAAACATGTGGCTCTAAAAATTTTTTCGCCGAAATATCTCAAAACTAGAAACTCAAAGCTTCAAAATGTTTTTTTTTTAGATCTCGATAAGACCATTTTTCACTGAGATACAGCATTCTGAAAAATCACTAAGAATTCGGAAACTTGTTTGACCCTTTAATTTTTTCCATTAGTGTATAACCTTAATTTTTATAATTCATGTTTATAAATAAATTGTCAAAGCTGATGGCCATGATTTATTTTACAATTGTCATAGTCACTCATCAAAAAGTTTGTCAACAACGAAGTTTCGCTTCGAGATTTGGTATGACCACTATTTCCATCTTTCTCGTCCATGGCCAGGTTTGATCATTTTTTTTTTGGATGGCAGGTTATGTTCCTACCATCTGTGACTAGAATTTGGCTTGTTTAAAAGAAGGAAAACTGCAAGCTTTGTGATGCTTCGAACATTTATATATAATTTCTTGAATAGGAACGTAAAGTGTACCCTTGCCTTTATAAATAACCTCATGTAATAAATTTGAAAGTGAGAATTAAACCCGTTTGGGTCTTTACTTTAAATTTAAATAACCTGCAAACTCTTGACAGAAATGTCAACTAAACATCTTGAATTGGATTTTTTGCAGCATGGGAAAGATGTTTTGCAGAAAAGCAAAAAATACTTGTATTTCTTTTCACAATTGTAAAGTGAATGTAAAGACGTTTAGTCTTGTGCTTTTTGCAAAATTTTCATTTTGCTTGAAGATACAGCTGTTGTAATATCCCAAAGACGAAATGTTAGGACGAAATGACAAAAAATAATTCAAATTACCATAACTTATACAGATTATGTAAATACTTTTACTCAGAAATGCTTTGCATTTACTTGGTGATTCTGAAAAAATAAACGAGGTGTGTAAATTAGGTAATGAGACTGGCAAGGTAGCGCCAAATCTAGCAACACTGCGGAGACGGGACTTGGAAGGGCGGTAGGTTATCTTGTAACCTACCTACAGCACCTCCAGTACAAGTTTGAACTTGTTGGAGTCATTTGTTTGTTCTTTGTGACTGTTTTCGTAAACCGTTTTTCCTACTGCCTTTTTAAAAATAAGTGACATTGAGCTATTGGTGTGCAACAATTTTGAGGTATTGGTGTGCTATCAGGTTTTGCTTCAGACTTGGATACAGCGCACCAGATACTTTTTGCAAAACTTCAACAGGTCTACAGAAACAGTGTTTTTTCGAGAACCCAGGTTTTTCGGTAGTTTAAGCCATTCTCAGAAGGAAGAGAGCCGATTGCAAATGAACCACGCAGTGGAAGACCTTCATCTTCAAGAACCTATGAAAATGCCGATAGAATACGGGATCTTCTGCGTTCAGATCGTCAGTTGAGGTCAAAAATGATCGTGGAAGAGTTATATTTGAATCACGCCACTGTTCATCAGAGTTTGACTAATGAATTTAGGCCAATCCCGTTGTCAAAACTACCTCGTTTTTTTGCCAAAATTAGGGACAGCACGAAAATATACATGAAAAATCGTAAAAATTCCGTAGAATTGAATAAACTACTTTTCCAGAGGTGAATTTCACCGCGTCATATTCAAAATGGCGTCCAAAGTGCCTTGCCTTGGCCGCCATGCCAAAATGGCGGCCATAAACCCTTTTTTTTTTTTTGTTTAAAAAAACTATGCCTCCTACAAAAAAAGCTTCAAATAAAAATTGTAGAACTTATTAAAACAAACAATGTAAGCCTTTACTGACCGAATCCGACTTAATAAATAAATAATTGGGGAATGTATAGTCCTCGATAAGTAGAATAAGCTGATATTTTGAACATTGCAAAATTCCTGATAGTTTTTACAGGGAGAGAGAGACGCCAACTTGCTAACTCCAAGACGCAACTCGGCCTCTCTCTCTCTCCCACCACCACGCGCATGAACGAACATTGAGCGGAGCATTTTGTATAGGGGCCAATACCGTGGCCTACACTACGTAGTCTACAGATCAGGAAATGACACTGACTTCCATAAAATAATATGTAAATGAAAGTATAGTCCTTCTAATTTTAATTGAAAATGATAAATAAGCCTGGGAACAAAAAAAGCGGTGCAACTTTATGATTCCATGGGCGTGCTTATATATATATGCCATATATCTTTTATAAATTCGAAAATTGTGAAATAATTGTTTTCATTCAAATCAATATAGGAGATTAAAATTAGCCTGCATACAAAACTCTTAATATTTGTAATATAATTTGCTGTAAATAATGCTCATTTAGCCAGACAATCTCAAAAAATTGTCTGTGTTAATAAACCTAGCTGAAATACACGTCACTGGCGTCTTAAACAAGCAGAGTGCCTAAAGTCATAAATCATTTTAACGACGTCGTAAAAATTTTATGGCACAGTGGACCGAAGAAGTATTAGCAATGTATTAAATGCAAAGTAGTCTAATAATCTCGTTGACCGGTGTTACCGCCAGTGGTTTTACTCTGTGCCGCCAGCCGCCTGAGCCGCCGTTGCCGGCTCTTCAAAATTTTCTTAAGTATAGTAATATACATAAAGTTGTTTGAATTTATAATTATTTTTTCCAGCAATTTTAAACGTTTTATTTTAATGCTAACTAATAAATTTATATCTATGTATTTTTTTTTAAATATTTCCAAACTAGCTTTCTGAGAATGTCACGAACTAACAGTTTACTGAAGTATGAAGTATACTTGTATAGTGAGCTTAGCAATTTTAAAAAATATATCTGACAACCTTGCTTTTTTCTACCTATTTTCAATTTAGAATGGAAATAGAGTACAAGTATTTAGCTATGACCTGTGCAAATTTTAGCCTTTAATGTTAAGAAATGATGCAGTGGCGATTTTTCGAAAAAAAAATTATCTCGGCTCCAGAGGGTCGTAGGGTAAAGTTTTTTTTTGAATTCGTAAAAAAAATAGCAGCTATCTAATGGCAATAACGCTATTTCGATATAATTCAAACTTTTTGAAAAAATTATATTTCCAATGTAAAAAAATGGCGATTTTTGCTCGGTTATTTTAGCATATTAACAATCATATTACGATTTGCGGTTTAATTCTACACGAAAGTACAAGTCTTGAAGAAAATGTTAAGCCCTAACTGAACTCTCTAAGTGCATTTGTGTATGCTTTATTGAAGTTTAAAAAAAAGCATTTTTTGCGAAAAAATGCGATTTTTGCAAAAAACTATCAGGAATTTTGCAATGTTCAAAATATCAGCTTATTCTACTTATCGAGGACTATACATTCCCCAAGTTTCATGAAAAAATATTATATATATTTCAAAGATATAAGCAATTGAAAAAATCGCGATTTTTTGCTGTTTTTTTTTTGCAATATTTTAGGCTTAATATAGGATTCAATCGGATTAGGCTAAAATTGTTTGTTTTAACCCATCAACGCCCAAACTTACACAATTCTTCGTCCTTTTTGCAGCGTCAATCTCGAAGGGAAATTAATGAATTCACTCAATAAAAACTACTTATCCTAATGTTTTCGGATGTGATCTTTCGATTTCCGGGGTCAGAATTGTGATTAAATGCTCTAGAAAAAAAATATGGCTGACTTTATGGAGAAAAGTACTGAAAATTTCCGGCGAGTAGTTGGCGCTCGAGCATCCCATCGATTTCATCATGAGAACCTTAACACCGGAAAAAAAAAAACTCGTTTTGAGGTTAGAATGACAAATAATTTTTTACCCAGATAGAACGCATTTTTATGAAAAAGATTGAGAGGACATTTTCCATCAGAATTCTACGTAAAATATGACTGTAATTTTTCCGTTTTCAAATTTTGAATTTTCAAGAATTATGTCCGCCATCTTGGATTTCAGACTTTTTCCACCAGTAATAACTCAAAATATTACTAAAACATTAAATGATATAGGAAAAGTATAATTACAAACTCCTATTTACTTTTTTATAATGAAAACGCGCCATTTCTTGAAAAATCCGGCCTCCGTTTTGAATCCGCCATTGAAAATTGAAAATTTTGTCAAATATATTCTGTAGTATTGTTTTGATGGAGGAAAATGACGTGGATCAAAAAAAAACTCACAATAACATTATTTTCTCGTTAATACTAAAGAAAAAATTCATGTTTCATGAGATTTTATGCAATATCCGCCATTTTGAAAAGATTAGAGTCAGTTGAGGTCGGCAAAAAAAATTCTATCATCAACTCCAACTGTTGCCTCCACCTCCCTCCACAATCCGGAGTAGGTTAGAGTACTTTTTGGACTAAAAAAAAATTTATAAAAAAAATAATCCCCAAATTTTCAGTACTTTTCTCCATAAAGTCAGCCATATTTTTTTCTAGAGCATTTAATCACAATTCTGACCCCGGAAATCGAAAGATCACATCCAAAAACATTAGGATAAGTGGTTTTTATTGAGTGAATTCATTAATTTCCCTTCGACATTAAAACGACTATAACCTACCATCTGAAGGCTATCCAGTACATATTCTGGAATAGCCTTCAGAAGCCTAGAACTTGTATTTCCAGCACCGCTATGAGGAATGGAAGAACCTTCTGCTGGCGCTGTGTGACTTCCCAAGAAAGTTATTTTGAAGGAGACAGTACAGAATAGTAATTCAATTTGAATAAAAAAATTAAAAAAAAAACTCCCCTTTCTCTCATTACTTAATTTACACGCCTCGTTACTTAATTTACACACCTCGTACATATTTCACAACTGTTTTGCACGCCGTTTCCAAGATCTTTTGGTGGGGCACACATTATTTGAGATTTTTACAACAAATTTTTACTTAAGTCTGGTAATCATTATCTAAATATGATGTGGGTCACATGATTTGTTATGAAAATACGAAAACTTCAAATTCCACCAGGCTCCCACTGCTACACTATAAGAGAACGTCCTTTTCACATTGAAGAATGGAAAGATAACACTTTTTTTTCAATTTCAGGTTCTCAAAAAATGTCAGAACATTATTAAATGAGAAAGAAATAAAAAATTCTTCATTTCTTTGTTCCATGTACGTGTTCCTCATGCCTGTGTTCCATGTACACTCGATTCCCTCTAAAGTCACCTTCGCTTAATTCACATTTCCTCTTATTTCACCACGTTTTTCCCTATTATGTCACGAAACTGTTCCTCTTAAGTCGCATGTACAATTACGCATGTAAAACGTATGAATATGTACAATTTCTATTGAAAAAAATGATTGTGTAATACATTAAACATAGACACCTAACCTTTAAAATAGGTTAGGTGTCTTTTAAAAATATTTAACCTTTAAAATATTCATTCAAGTGGAAAATTGAACTTTGTCACGCACGACTGGGTATACGTACGTTGATTTCTTCGTTCTGCTGGCTCATTTTTCATTATAACAAGTGCTGTGGTATATATCTAAATATTTCTTTATATATTTAAATATTTCTTTATGCAACTAAAAACACGAAAGAGTTGAGGTTATCATTGCGACTTAAGAGAGAATAAATTTCGCGACTTAAGCGAGAAGATGATGCACGTATTTGGTGACTTAAGAGGCAATCGGGTGTATAACAAAAAAATTATACATGAAACTTTACATTTTGTTATTTTCCTGTATAAAAAAAAGCTTTCTCTATTATAGTTACAAAAATGGTTCAAACTTTGTTTGTAAATTTGTTTCGTAAATTTTTTTTCCAAAAAATCGCTTTTTTGCAAGTTTTGAAAATCAAAAAATCGTAAAAATGGACGCCTGACATAAAATGTTTTGCTCTAATTTTTTTCTTTGGCACTCACTGAATAAAACAACGATAGGTTTACTTTTAAATTTTTAATTTTAAGGCACAAAAATTAAATTAAAGACGTAAAAAAGTAAACATAAAAACAATTGAGAGAACGTTTTTATTTACACTCGATTCCTCTTAAGTCACCAAATATGTGCATCATCTCGCTTAAGTCGCGAAATGTATTATTTCTTAAGTCGCAATCATAACCTCAACGTTTTCGTGTTTTTAGTTGCAAAAAGAAATATATAGAGATATACCACAGCACTTGTTATAATGAAAAATGAGCCAGCTGAACGAAAAAATCAACGTAGGTACCCAGTCGTGCGTGACAAAGTTCAATTTTCCTCTTCATTTCATAATTTTTTTTCAATAAAAATTGTACATATTCATGCGAGAATCCAATTTCCAAACGTAGTTCTAAAACTTTTGCAGGCGGCGACTTAAGAGGGACAGTTTCGTGACATAATAGGGAAAAACGTGGTGAAATAAGAGGAAATGTGAATTAAGCGAAGGTGACTTAAGAGAGAATCGAGTGTATTTGGTAATAAGTTGACAGTCATATCAGTTAAGAAGTAACACACTCTGCCATCTATATGTTTACTACTAAAGTTTTTTCTACGAGATAATTACTATGAACCTCTCCAGAGGTCTCTATTCTCTATGGTAGTCGTTAAGATAATATAGAGTAAGGTATTCTAATCCTGCAATGCATTATGAGAAATGTGTCGAGAGGTCGCACCGCCACACGTGTGTCTTGAAAACTAACTTATATTATACCTAAGCTACATTTCGTGTAGATTATGATGTGGTATGGAAATCATATTATATTATTATTTAGTTTTGGTATTAAAATTACTAATTACAGCTAATTAATATCTATTGTTTGTAATGAAAAATAATTTTTGCGACGTTGATTTTTTTTTATAATTTCTATTGCCCTGGGAGTCGCATGAATGTAGCTTAGGTATTAGTTAGTTTTCAAGACACACTGGTAGCGGCGGGACCTCTTGACACATTTCCCATCATGCATTGCAGGATTAGAATACCTTACAACCTCACTCTATACACTCAACATCCACATATCCGAACTCCAAATTTCCGAACTCACGATATTTCCGAACTTTTTTCTCACGATATTTCCGAACTTGTACTTCCACATAACCGAACTTGTCGCTGATTGGTTGACGACAAAAAAACCGCGAAATTTGAAATGAGAAAAAAATGTAAACACAATAATGCGATTCTTATCAAACATTTCGATTGTCACAGAATTCAGCAAAGAGGAAATCGCCCTCCCTCAGCAGCACACCTGAGACAAGAGTTCTTCTTTGTACAAACCAGTGAAAAACACTTCTTTCAAATGGCGTATCATAAGTACCGGTGCACTTTATTGTGTCAATCCTTCCACTCGATTTTCGTCTTTTTTTCAGTTTTTTCAAAGTAAATTTCCTTTTTTTCCAAGAATTTCTGCCACTGACGATTTACAAATATTGTACATCTTACATAGATCAACATTTTTAACACCATTTTTTGCGTGATTTATCAAATCCAGCTTTTGCTCCAAGGTTAGCCTCTTAGCAGGCTCTTTTCTCTGCAAATAAACAGTACAATAATGTTTGTTTTGTATCACTGGTTTTCTTAAAAATACATATTTTCTCATAATTTTTCATTTCAGTTTGAAATTATTATAGGTTACGTCAACAAAATGTTCAATAAAACAAACCTTTACTTTGAATTACAAAATAATTACCTGCATCACTCTCTCCTTTGCACCTGACATTTTTTTGTTTAGAAAAACGTTCTTTTATTAACCTGTACACATGTATGTATGTATTACATTTGCATAAAAACCTCGAAAAACAAAGAAAAGCACTAGAATGAGCCAGAAAAGCCCTTTGCGCATGCGCCAGCAGTTCGGTAATACCGAGGTGACGAGAGTTCGGAAATGTGGAAGTCTGCGGAACGTAAAAGTTCGGAAATGTGGATGTTGAGTGTATTATCTGAACGACTACGGAGATAATATAGAGTAAGGTATTCCAATCCTGCAATGCATGATGGGAAATGTGTGAAGAGGTCGCGCCGCCACACGTGTGTCTTGAAAACTGACTTATATTATACCTAAGCTACATTTCGTTTCGTACAACTGTAAAAGTAAATCATATAATAATATTATTTAGTTTTGCTATTTAAATTAATAATTACGGCTTATTAATATTATTTGTAATGAAAAATAATTTTTGGGACGTTGGTTTATTTATTTTTATAATTTTTATTGCCCTAGGAGTTGCATGAATGTAGCTTAGGTATTAGTTAGTTTTCAAGACGCACGTGTGGCGGCGCGACCTCTTGGCACATTTCCCATCATGCATTGCAGGATTAGAATACCTTACTCTATGGGCGCATTCAGGGACGCTCAGCCACTGACCGCTATATGTTAGTACGAGGCGCGTTCATAAAATAAGGGCCGTTTGGTCACAGAAAAAAATGTACTCATAAGAAACAAATTTTATTGTCATATTTAGTTAGGTACAATCTTACTTTACTTCTCTACATAATCGCGGTTCACTTCTAAGCATTTTTTCGTACCGCTGCACCAGCTTCTTTAACCCCTCTGCATAGAAGCTTGCCGCCTGAGAGTTGAACCAGTTGACAACGGCGTTTCTGAGTCCCTCTTCGGTTTCAAAACGTTATCCACCGAGTCACTGTTTAAAATGCAAGAAGAGGAAGTAGTCGCTAGGTGCAAGGTCGGGACTGTACGGTGGGTGGTCAAAAAGTTCCCAACGAAAATCTTGAATTTTCTCATTGGTTTTGGCAGCAGTGTGAGGACCCGCGTTATCGTGGAGGAGGGTTATGCCAGATGACAGTTTCCCGCGGCGTTTGTTTTGGATCGCACGTCTCAATTTTTGAGCGTTTCGCAGTACACGTCAGCTGTAATTGTCTCACGTTCCATGAAATCAACGAAAAGAACACCGTCTTTGTCCCAAAAAACTGTAGCCATCAATTTTCGACTTGTGTACTGAGTTTGCTTAAACTTTTTCGGTTTTGGTGAAGATGAGTGTCGCCACTGCATCGATTGCAGTTTTGTTTCTGGGTTGGCGTAGGATACCCACGTCTCGTCCCCAGTAACAATGTGAGAAAACAAATCATCTCCATCTTGTTGATAACGGGCCAAAAACTTTCGTCCACTAGACATTCTTTGCTCTTTGTGGTGGTCGGTGAGCATTTTTGGTACCCACCTTGCACACAATTTGCGGTATGCGAGGTTTTCTGTGACAATATTGCAAACAGTAGTGCGTCCAAGTTGAGGAAATTTGTTAGCCAGGCCACTAATCGTCAATCGACGATCAGATCGCAGTGTTTGGTCCACTTGTGAAACGATTTCATCGGTCTGGATACTGGGCCTGCCACTCCGCTCTTCGTCATGGACATTTGTTCGGCCATTTTTAAAATCACGGCACCATTGTCTAACCTTTCCTTCACTCATAACTGTAGGTCCGTAAACCAGGCATAACTCCCGATGAATTTCAGCAGCGGACGATCCTTTTGCATATAAGAAACGAATCACAGAACGCACTTCACAGTTGGCGGGATCAACGATTTTCGCGGCCATTGTTCTTTGCATTCACGGACAACAATACGACTTCAGAATCAAAACAAATGACGCTGTAGCTTCGCAATGAGTCAGTAGATGGCGCTGCAGTAGTAAAACTGTGCTTCGAAGCGCCAATATTTATATATGCAAACGGCCCTTAGTTTATGAACGCGCCTCGTAGTTAGCCTTTTCTGACAGTCAGCGGCTTAACACTCCCTGAATCGTTTGTATGAGGTTCGCAAAGATCTAAAAAACGTAATATGTTCTATGGCATAGATAACTTTCATGAATCATGGATTCATAATTCCCTGCCGAGTTCTCTGCTTAAAGACACTTAAAGAACAAAGGTTCGTTTTCTTTTCCATAACTTTTGTTTAAAAACAAGCAATATTTTCTTTTCTATAACTTTTGTTTAAAAGTAGGTTAAAATTCAGTTGCTCACAGCACAGATAAAACGACAGAGAGAATCATGATAGAATTATTGTCAAGTCAGCATCTCAGCTATAATATTTTAGGCTTAGTAAATTTGTCAGCCGCTATAAAAAAGTGTCAGACACGTCCATTCAGGGAAGTAGCTAAGTTAGGTACTCAGCCGCTGACCGTCCCTGAATGCGCCCAATATTATCGTAACGACTACCATAGAGAATAAAGACCTTTGGAGAGGTTCATAGTAATTATCTAGTAGAAAAAACTTTAGTAGTAAACATATAGATGGCAGTGTGTGTTAGTTCTTAATTGTTATGACTGTCAACTTATTACCAAATAAATAAAAACGTTCTATCAATTGTTTTTATGTTTACTTTTTTACGTCTTTAATTTAATTTTTTTGCCTAAAAATTAAAAATTAGAAGTGAATTTATCGTTGTTTTATTCAGTGAGTGGCAAAGACAATTTTTTTTTCAAAACTCAAAAATGTATATCTTTTGAATGAAAAAAATCCCCATCTTGGAAATTTCAGAATCTTTTAAGATCAGTTAGTGGTACTCTAGAAAAAAAATTTGAGCAAAAAATTTTATGCCAGGCGTACATTTTTACGATTTTTTGATTTTCAAAATCTTGCAAAAAGCGATTTTTGGAAAACATTTTTCGAAATATTTGTTTTTCTGTAGCCCCAAGAAGCCTGTATTCCAAGCAGCCCTAGTTTTGTTCTGTTAATAATTTCATTCTTTTCTTTAGAATGTTACATGCGCACAAAATCAAGAAGAAAATACGATGGAATACCATGAGTTTGAGGAATGTTTGGGCATTAAATCAGAGGAACCTGCTATTAAAGAGGAGGAAGATGAATATGAGGGGTAACAGAAATATGTCAATTACATAATAGCAATAGCGAAACTAATAACGCAGGGTGGTTAGTAATGAGAATGAATCCACACGTTCACTGACAATTCACACACGCAATCTCACACGTTGACCTGTGTGACACACAAGTCAATATTAGACTATAGGAGCCCTAACAACTACACAGCTCCACAATTTTTTTCGTTTGCAGGGGTCTGACTATATAATATACTGATTGTTTTTTTGGGTCGCTGAAACCGAATCCGAAGTCCAAATTGCTCCATCAGATCCGGTTCTTTTCCCTAACCTCAAAAAAACAGGCCTAAAACCATGAAATTCAAGCTGAAAATGATATAATTTGATAAAAACCCAAACGAAATCCCCATATATCATCAATTCCATAACCATATAATCTCAAAACTCCATAACCTTAGGCCCCATAACCTCAAAAACCCAATAACCTTATGATTTGAAAACCTCATAACTTAGTAAAAAGGAGACTTATACGCGCTAACAATATAAATCGATATGCTTGAATGGAATTTCCCCTTCAATCCCAGTACCACTTGACCTCAAAACCTCGTGATCCTAAAACATCATAACCTCAAAAATCCCATAACCTTGTGATTGAAAAACCTCATAACTCGTAATCTGCAAAGGTATGGGATTATATGAAGTTCAAAATTTTATGTTTTGTGTAATTTGATTTGAAAAGACAGATAAAGTATTAAAAATACACAAAATTTGTGTAAATTTTACCGTGTGAAAGATAGCACATTACAAACAATTTGTAAAATTGTACACAAATTTTATGGTATCATTCCATATTTTACACTACTTACTAAAACTCAATCGTCGTATAAGATTATGAAGTTTTCAAGATTATGAAGTTTTAGGATCACGTGGTTTTGTGGGTTGAAGGGCAACCCGTTTCAAACATAACCTGGTGTAAGAAAGAAATAAAAAAGTTGTTTTTTTATTTTTTACGTTTTAAGAAAAAAACGTGGCGGTAAAAATAAATGAGAAGTGTATATTTATAGGAGATTTGATAAGCCTTAATTGTTGAATTGGTTGGATTTAAAGGAAAAGAAATTTGGTAAATTTGAATTTTGATTTAATAGGCAATCATTTTTTTGCACCCAAACAAGTCAAAATTTCTAACATTTATGCTAACAGTGACAATTTTGCCCATGAGGCAATGGATTTTTTCTTGGTTCCAAACGTTGTTACGCTTAAGATTTTAAATTAAAGCTTGGTGAGATTGCAATAAATGACGGGGGTAAACGAATAAATACATAAAAATGTGTATTAAAAATATTAACATTTTTTATTTACATGTATTGAATTGCTGTTGAAGAAAACGTTTCAGTACATAATATCTTTTTAATAGTTTTTTTTTTTGCTTTTTTTTTATAGGAGACTCCGCCCTCATCACAGTGCTGCTGTCACTACACATTTTATTCAATGTAATATCTGATGTATTGATATTGTCTTCATCACAGTCATCACTTTCTTAGCATCATTGGAACATTCTTCTCTTTCTAGTTCAGATTTAGAATCACGATGTGAGTTGAACAGACGTTCAAATTATGCCATTGGGGTTGCTCTCGCGCCGTTTGTACACCTACATGCTTCTTTTAACGTCGTTCATTTGGTGAATGAAATTGGATTGTTCGCCTTTTGGGGCAATGCCAACCAGGTTTATGTATAATGCGTTTATAGACCCTCGAGGTGGAAAAATCGAAGTGAAAAATGACCTCATGTAACGTTTTAAATTGTAAATATTTAACTTAAACTACAGTGCTTCTTCAAAGAAGTTTTTCACCGTTTCTAATTTCTTCGTATAGACTCTTTGCTTCAAATTTGGGAGCTGTTTTTTTAAATACTTTCATACTTTATTTTGCCTTGTTTAAATAAAATTACCCGATTTATATAAAACCGCTTTAAATTCGGTATTTAAAACTGTCAGTTGTAAATTTTATCGTTTCTTTTTTCAGTAAAGATATATTTTTTTGGAAGGGCTAACTGGGTTAATTCCGATCAGTGTCTTCGCCAAATATTTTTACAATTTAACTTCTTGTCTAGACTGTCGTGATAAGTCTGTCGCGTGGTGTTTGCTTGATTTTGTTTTTGTTATTTTTGAAGGCTTTTCCTCAATTGACCATTTTGTTGAAAAAATCGGAGTTTAGTCGATGAACGTTGGATCTGGACGAGGTTTTTTCGATTTTTGATTTGTTTTTATCGCAGTCTCTACTTGTCTTCACTCACTTTCACCAAGTTCGTAATATTTTTTTTTAGGGAATACAGCTATTTCAAAAATTGAATTTTGAGCAGGTTTTTTTGCAATACTTTCTTTTGAATTTTTTTGATCCAACAGGGCCCATTGAGGGCAATTTTTTTAACTTTTTATCGTACAGCGGCCTTTTCTTAAAAACGTAAAAACTGAAAAAAAAATTTTTTTTCAACTTTGACCGCCATTTTGAATACGACGCAAGTCTCTAATTTGTTTTTAATAATAGTTCATTGAACTACGGAAAATTCCGATTTTTTCAACCTTGGGGAGCGTTAAACGTTATTGAAAAAATACACGGTATTATCGACAGATTGATTGGACTATTACACTGCTTGAATGCGTATAAGTCTCTTTTTTTACTAGTTATGGGGTTTTAGAATCATAAGATTCTCGGGTTTTTGAGGTTATGGGGTCTAAGGTTATGGAGTTTTGAGATTAGATGGTTATGGAATTGATGATATATGGGATTTCGTTTGGGTTTTTATCAAATTATATCATTTTTAGCTTGAATTTCGTGGTTTTAGGCCTGTTTTTTGAGGTTAGGAAAAGAACCGGATCTGATGGAGCAATTTGGACTTCGGATTCGGTTTCAGCGACCCAAAAACAAATAGTGTACATAGTCAGACCCCTGCAAACGATAATTTTTTTTGTGGAGCTGTGCTATATGTTCGGACAAACGCATTTTTCGCGTATCAGACTGTTATTATGTATAATGAAGCGAAAATTGACTAATGCAGCTGACAGTAATGCAGCTGACATGACTAATGCACTGACAGAACTTAAAGGATTTAAAAGTATTAAATATATTAATTAATGTTTTCGAAAAACCAAATTAACAATGTCACAACTTTACAAAACAAATAAAATGTAACAAAATAACTGACAACTAAATGTTTATAAATAATATTTTTTGAAAAAAATATTTTTAGTATTAATAAGGCGTTAAATCACCTTTTGCCTTAATTACGGCCCGAATTCTTGCAGGCATTGTTTCAACCAAGCCTCGACAGAGTTCTGGTGAAAAGGTGTCCCACATTTCGCTGATTTTTTCCTTTAAAGTAGAGACCGTTCTTTGAAGATCAGCTCTAAAAAACTCTTTTTATCTTATTCCACAGTGTTTCAATGACATTTAGGTCAGGGCTGTTTGATGGCCATGATAGGACTTTGATATGCCGTTCTTTTTTTATATTTTTGGCCATAAATTCATAACAAATCCAAGCTAATAATAATTGGCAGCATAATATTATTTTGCAAATGTATGTAGTTTTATATATTTTAGGTTTTTAAAGCGTGGTTGTAAATTTTTGCATGGCAGTGAATAATTTTTTTGAAAAAATGCGTTTGTCCGAACATATAGTTGTTAGGGCTCGTAGTATCTATCAGTGGAATCACATTGTGATCAAATATGATTGTTCTAACCTTCCAACGGCTCTACCACCAAAACGAGCTCTACAATTGTGTCCATAGTAGCTTTTTGTTCAGCATAAGTGGAACTACCTATTATAAAGGACTGAGTGATTTTCACCGAAAGGCCTTTTCCATTGACTTTGTGCGGAGTCCTTTCGTGAGTAAAATAGCTCAGGAAACCACACACCACCTAAATATTTCCGCATATAATTTAAAAACTTAAAAACATACTGTTGCTCTGCCCTCTGCTATTGCAATTTAACTTGAAATCTCCCAACTTAGAGACAAAATCGAACGTTTTACGTAAAAAATTATAACAAATGATAACTATTTTCGTCACCATTTCAAGCAGACTCCTTAGTTGGAGACTGTCTGTTTATGCTCTTGGTTAAAGCCGACTAAAAATATATACTTTATACAAAATACAAAGCGATGCACGTCATCAAACATGTGTTTAAATTTTAGAGCGCGCTGATGCCAGATTGTTATAAAATTATTCAGTGTTTAGAAATAATTTTGACTTGCATATGGAGGGATTCTTTGTGTTTGTTTATTGTTAAATATCTTGGAGTGGGTACTGGAACCTTTGGTGTAGAAACAAAAACCTGGACGTTTGCCAAGAGACGCCTGTTTAAATTTCATTAACGCCCAAACCGACACAATTTTTCGTCCTTTTTGGAGCGTCAATTTCGAAGGAAATTAATGAATTCACTCAATAAAAACCACTTATCCTAATGTTTTCGGATGTGATCTTTCGATCTCCGGGGTCAGGATTGTGATTAAATGCTCTAGAAAAAAAATATGGCTGACTTTATGGAGAAAAGTACTGAAAATTTAGGGATTCTTTTTATATATTTTTTTTTAGTCCAAAAAGTACTCTAACCTACTCCGGATTGTGGAGGGAGGTGGAGGCAATAGTTGGAGTTGATGATAGGATTTTTTTTGCCAACCTCAACTGACTCTAATCTTTTCAAAATGGCGGACATTGCATAAAATCTCATGAAATATGATTTTTTCTCTAGTATTAACGAGAAAATAATGTTATTGTGAGTTTTTCTTGATCCACAGTCATTTTCCTCAATCAAAATAATACTACAGAATGTATGTATTTGACTAAATATTCAACTTTCAATGATGGCGGATTCAAAATGGCGGCCGGATTTCTAAGTGCATAATACACTGTATATAAGTCTCATGATTTCATCATAAGAACCTCAACACCGGAAAAAAACCTCGTTTTGAGGTTAGAATGACAAATAATTTTTTACTCAGATAGAATGCATTTTCATGAAAAAGATTGAGAGGATATTTTCCATCAGAATTCTACGTAAAATATGAAATTTTTACATTTTCAAATTTTGAATTTTCAAGAATGATGTCCGCCATATTGAATCCGCCATCATTGAAAATTGAAAATTTAGTCAAATATATTCTGTAGTATTGTTTTGATTGAGGAAAATGACCGTGGATCAAGAAAAACTCACAATATCATTATTTTCTCGTTAATACTAGAGAAAAATTCATATTGAATGAGATTTTATGGAATGTCCCAATTTTGAAAAAATTAGAGTCAGTTGAGGTCGGCAAAAAAATACTATCATCAACTTCAACTATTGCCTCCACCTCCCTCCACAATCCGGAGTAGGTTAGAGTACTTTTTTTGACTTCCTCAAAAAAAATCCTCAAATTTTCAGTACTTTTCTCCATAAAGTCAGCCATATTTTTTTTCTAGAGCATTTAATCACAATTCTGACCCCGGAAATCGAAAAATCACATCCGAAAACATTAGGGTAAGTGGTTTTTATTGAGTGAATTCATTAATTTCCCTTCGAGATTGACGCTCCAAAAAGGACGAAAAATTGTGCCCGTTTGAGCGTTAATGGGTTAAACAGTTAATTAAAACTGTTTTAATCTTCTCCCTGAAGATGTCAAGTTTGCCTTAGTTGGTGAAACGCGTGTCGAGAAAAGTATAGTAGTTCGGTGTTTCCTGGAAAACGTCCAGTTTTTTTTATTGTTTAATAATTTATTTTCTCAAGATATACTACTATCTAGATATTCAAAATCACCAACCCCGAATATTCTCCACTGTTCTTTGATATAAAAAAAGCAATGTACAAAGTTTTTTCATCAAACTTTTCAAAGTATTCTGGCCAAAATTTATTTAATTAGGGCTTCTACACATTTTTTGTTACTGTATTCACACTACTTTACTATACTCCTACTGGGTTCCAGTTTCAAAATTATGTAACCAGAAATGCATTCAACTCTTATCCACCAATTAAGATAACTGATAATTAACTACAACAATTAAATTAACTAACCATTGTAACGCACTCCTTTTACATTGATTGTCAATTAATCCCTTAATTTGAAGTTAACTAAACATTGTAAAAGTGGGCCTAAACCTGTTTAATACAGCAATATATTTTTTAGGAATATACACAACAGCCTCTCACTAAGTCACTCAAGTGAGATGCCTTCTGAAGAAGCTGAAATAAAATCTTTTGTGGATAGATCTTACAACCTTGAGACAGACCATACGACCATCAAAAGTGACCTTTATCAGGTAACAAAACACCCTTGCAATAATACAACACACATTAACGTGTTCTTTCCTCAGGATGCCTCTGAAATGGAAATCGAAGATTTCAAGGATCACAAGTTAATTGAAGACGTAGCGGTAACAAGTTATCATTGCGACTATTGTCCCTACGAGACGAAATCTAAGGAAGACTTGTCCAAACATGAACTGATTCACCAGGGCCCTCTCGAAATAAGGCTTTACGAGTGCAGTTTCTGTTCCTACAAGGCAAAACGGAAAGACCATTTAACAAGACACATGCTGAATCATAAGGACCCTTCCGAAATAACAACTTACGACTGCAATTTTTGTTCCTACAAGTCGAAACAGATATACCATTTGGCCAGGCACATGAAGATTCACAAGGACATTTCCGAGATAGAGACTTACGACTGCAGTTTCTGTTCCTACAAGGCGAAATACAGAGGAAATCTAACCATGCACATGTTGATTCATCAGGACGCTTCCGCGGTAACGACTTACAATTGCAGCCTTTGTTCTTACAGGACGAGACAGAAAGGAAATTTGACCAGGCACATGGTTACTCATCAGGACGCTTCCGAAGTAATACGCTACAGCTGCACCCTTTGTTCCTACAAGACGAAACAGAAAGGAAATTTGCCCAAGCACATGCTGATTCACAAAGATATTTCCGAGGTAACGACGTATAACTGCACTTTCTGTTCCTACAAGGCGAAGCAGAAAGGCAATTTAACCCAGCATATGTTGATCCATCAGGATGCTTCCGAGGTAACGACTTACCAGTGCAAACTGTGTTCTTACAAGACGAAATATAAAGGGGAGCTGCCCAGACATATCAAGCGGGTTCACAACGATGCTTCCGAGGTAACGACTTACGACTGCAGCATTTGTTCCTACAAGGCGAAACAGAAACGCCATTTGAACGCGCACATGCTGATTCATCGGGATGTGTCTGAAGGAACGACTTATGACTGCAGTTTTGTTCCTATCGGGCGAAACAGAAACGGTATTTGGCCAGACACATGTTGACTCACCAGGATGTGTCCAATGTAACGGCTTATCAGTGCACGCTTTGTCCTTATAAGGCGAAATATAAAACGTATTTGACCAGTCACATGTTGATTCATCAGGATTCTTCTGAAGTAACGACTTATAAATGCGAACTTTGTCCATATGAGGGTAAACTGAAGAGCAGACTTCAGAGGCATATGTTTGTCCACCAAGATGTTTCAGAAGTAACGATTTACCAGTGCGAATTTTGTTCCTTCAAGACGAAGTGGAAGGTATACTTGACGCAACACATTTTGATTCATCAGGATGCTTCAGAGATAACGACGTATCGATGCACACTTTGTTCTTATCAGACGAAGTGGAAGGGGGATCTACCCAAACATATGCGAGTTCACAAAGATGCTTCCTAGGTAACAATTTGGAACTGCACACTTTGTCTCTATAAGGCGCAACATAAGATGTACTTGACCGGTCACATGTTGAGTCACCACGATGTGTCCAATGTAATGGCTTATCAGTGCACACTTTATCCCTATAAGGTGAAACATGAAAAGTGTTTGAAACATAGAAAATGTTGATTCATCAGGATGCTTCTGAAGTAACTACTTATAAGTGTGCATATGGTATGAACTTCAAGGATGTGTTTCTTCATCAGGATAGTTCCTTCAAGAAAAATGGAAGAATAGTCTTGACCAGAGACATGTGTTTATTCATCAGGATGTTTCAGAGATAACGGCTTTCGAAGAAGACTTTGTTCTTTTTTGACGGAGGGGGAGGGGATTCCCCCACCCCCCCCCCCACAACCCCCCGGGGCCCCACCGGGCCCCTCTTCCCCAAAAATGAACTCCCCCCCCCCCTTGTAACATAAGATGTACTTGGCCATGTTGGCGAATTTTGACACTTATCCTTTCAAAAAATGTTGTTCATCAGGATGTTCTGAAGAACTACTTATAAGTGTGATTCCTTTGAGGGTAACTGAAGAGCAGACTTCAGAGGCATATGTTTGTCCACCAAGATGTTTCTAAAGTAAAGATTTACCAGTGCGAATTTTGTTCCTTCAAGACGAAGTGGAAGGTATACTTGACGCAACTCATTTTGATTCATCAGGATGCTTCAGAGATGGCGACTTATCGATGCAGACTTTGTTCTTATCAGACGAAGTGGAAGGGGGATCTACCCAAACATATGCGGGTTCACAAAAATGCTTCCTAGGTAACAATTTCGAACTGCACACTTTATCTCTATAAGGCGCAACATAAGGTGTACTTGACCGGTCACATGTTGAGTCACCACGATGTGTCCAATGTAATGGCTTATCAATGCACACTTTATCCCTATAAGGCGAAACATGAAAAGGGTTTGAAACATAGAAAATGTTGATTCATCAGGATGCTTCTGAAGTAACTACTTATAAGTGTGAACTTTATCCTTATGAGGGTAAACTGAAGAGCAGACTTCAGAGGCATATGTTTGTCCACCAAGATGTTTCAGGCATACAGTGCGAATTGTTCCTTCAGACGAGTGGAAGGTATACGACGCAACTATTTTGATTCATCAGGTGCTTCAGAGATGGCGACTTTGATGCCTTTTTCAAGACGAAGTGGAAGGGATCTACCACAATGGCAAGATGCTTCCTAGGTAACTAATTTCGAACGCACACTTTTTTGTGTACTTGACCAGACACATGTTGAGTCACCACGATGTGTCCAATGTAATGGCTTATCAATGACTTATCCCTAAAGCGAACGAAAAGTGTTTGAAACATAGAAAATGTTGATTCATCAGGATGCTTCTGAAGTAACTACTTATAAGTGTGAACTTTGTCCATATGAGGGTAAACTGAAGAGCAGACTTCAGAGGCATATGTTTGTCCACCAAGATGTTTCAAAAGTAACGATTTACCAGTGCGAATTTTGTTCCTTCAAGACGAAATGGAAGATATACTTGACCAAACACATGTTGATTCATCAGGATGCTTCAGAGATGGCGACTTATCGATGCAGACTTTGTTCTTATCAGACGAAGTGGAAGGGGGATCTACCCAAACATATGCGGGTTCACAAAGATGCTTCCTAGGTAACAATTTCGAACTGCACACTTTGTCTCTATAAAGCGCAACGTAAGATGTACTTGACCGGTCACATGTTGAGTCACCACGATGTGTCCAATGTAATGGCTTATCAGTGCACACTTTATCCTTATAAGGCGAAACATGAAAAGTGTTTGAAACATAGAAAAGTGTTGATTCATCAGGATGCTTCTGAAGTAACTACTTATAAGTGTGAACTTTATCCTTATGAGGGTAAACTGAAGAACAGACTTCAGAGGCATGTGTTTGTTCATCAGGATGTTTCAGAAGTAACGATTTACCAGTGTGAATTTTGTTCCTTCAAGACGAAATGGAAGATATACTTGACCAAACACATGTTGATTCATCAGGATGCTTCAGAGATGGCGACTTATCGATGCAGACTTTGTTCTTATCAGACGAAGTGGAAGGGGGATCTACCCAAACATATGCGGGTTCACAAAGACGCTTCCTAGGTAACAATTTCGAACTGCACACTTTGTCTCTATAAAGCGCAACGTAAGATGTACTTGACCGGTCACATGTTGAGTCACCACGATGTGTCCAATATAATGGCTTATCAATGCACACTTTATCCCTATAAGGCGAAACATGAAAAGTGTTTGAAACATAGAAAATGTTGATTCATCAGGATGCTTCTGAAGTAACTACTTATAAGTGTGCACTTTGTCCATATGAGGGTAAACTGAAGAACAGACTTCAGAGGCATGTGTTTGTTCATCAGGATGTTTCAGAAGTAACGATTTACCAGTGTGAATTTTGTTCCTTCAAGACGAAATGGAAGATATACTTGACCAAACACATGTTGATTCATCAGGATGCTTCAGAGATGGCGACTTATAGATGCAGACTTTGTTCTTATCAGACGAAATGGAAGGGGACTTACCCAAACATATTAGTCTAGGATATGGCGCATAAAAAAATCCATGAACCCTAACTGTCTGCCGTGTGGTAAATAAGCCCCCGAGTCGATGTGGAACATTTTTTCTCATACTACATATACAGTATGTCCCCGGATACACTTCTTTTAAGTGTATGGGATAATTGTAAAAGTCTTACGTAAGAATTTCGTTTCATACAGCTAAGTCGATGTACACATCCATAGCTGCGAAAAAAGTACTGAGTTGTATCCAAATTCGGCGATAGGCGTGTAGGTAATACCCCCACTCCAAATTTATGTTACGCGCAGGTCTCATACGTTTCTAATACGTGCACAGGTGTGAAACAATGTGGCATCTAACTGTCTTTGTCCTTACTGGTGTCTTTTAACTTATTCTCTTCTACACATGTATCGCCAATATGTAAAGGTGCAATTTCCTAGGGTGTATGTGTATATGTGGTATGAGAAAAAATGCTCCACATCGACTCGGGAGCTTATTTACCACACGACAGAAAGTTAGGGTTCATGGATTTTTTGACGCGCCATATCCTAGACTATATGCGGGTTCACAAAGATATTTCCTAGGTAATAGCTTATAACTGAAAGCTTACTAGAGCAGTCGTATATTGACTCATTTGAATGTGACCAGTGCGCTGACAGAAAAAAAAAGTGGAGATAACTTGGGGGTAATTTTCCATATACCATGTGTGTAAAGCCGACATCGGCCAGTTATGAAAAAGGACAAATAGAAGTGAGACGACAGATAAGAAGTAACCGCATACGCATCGAAGCTAGTAAGGGAATAAGACTGTCCCACTCACCACCTGCGCTTTTTAGGACGAGAAGTGTAGAATTTGTCCTTTTTCACAACTGGCCGATGTCGGCTTTACACATACTGTATAGCTACGCTTTTTTAGGTAACAAATAAGTAGGTGTCAGTTATGTATAATTTCAGTAAATGTACAATACAAAAATCTGCAAAATAGAGATCTTATATAAAAAAAAAAAAATGAAAAACGTTTTAATATAATAAATACAGCTCGTATGTTAATAACAGATACGTACTTTACCAGGGGCGGCTCCAGGATACTACTACCAGCAACGCTACGAAATATTAAACAGGTCTTTTTTTTATCCTTCTGGGAGCCGTCCTTTTCATGTCCTTTGATAAACATTTTGCCGTGTCATTGCCTGGATATAGAGTTCCTGTATCCATTTTGTCGATTTCTGACCCATTCTCCTATTTGACCCCTTACTATACTCTTGGTACTCCCAGGGCCGGTTCTGTTCAGTAAATGGAGTAGACAACCCTTTTCGCTAACTCGTCTTCTTTTTCGATTCCTGTATGTCCTGGTACCCATATCAAAGTTACTTTGTTGTGGTCTTCCAATCGTGTCAGTTCTCTTTGACATTCCCATACCAGCCTTGACGTCGCCTTTGGGTTTGTAATTGCCCTTAGGACAGCCTGGCTGTCCGATAGTATATCGATCCTCTTATTTGTGTAAGACCTCGTTATTTTCTTTAGCACAGTGCAGTATTGCATATACATCCGCCCGATTGGAGGTATATTGTCCAAGTGGAATGCTTACTGTAGTTTTTCCGTTCCGTTGTAAATGCCAGCACCAGTTCCCTGCTGAGTCTTTGACCCGTCTGTGTACCAGGTTACTCTCTCTTCTGTCCCGTTGTTGTTTACTTTCCATTTCTCTCGGTCAATTATTTCCATCCCGAAGTTTTTGTTGGGTGTGAATTCAGGAGTCATGCGGTCTTTCGTCATCTCTAAGATGGCACAATCAAGGAGAGTTGGCATCCTCAGGAGAACATTAACATTGAACTAAAGCAGATTTAATCTCCTGAGGATGCCAAGGTAGTTGACGAAATCGTGTCGAGAAGTTTATAGTAGTTGTGATTCGTGGAAGTACATTGTTGTTCAGATATATTCACTTCTTTGCCTGTAAATAAATTGGCTATCAACATTAAGTTAACACTCCCTAACAGTTTCAGCAATTCGGTGGACCCCATGTGCCAAACATGTAACATGGATTAAATTAGTAGATGCTCTTTTTAGGCACAACTAGCCGCCTTCATGTAGACTGGCGTATCCATCTGTCGAAATAGGTGGCGTTTATTTACTTCGAAGTTCTCGCCTCATAGTGACTATAGACTACTAGTCACACATACTCACAAGCTATCAAATACCCTTCCGTGGCTTTGGGCTCATCCAGTTCCCCAACGACTACGTTAGCCAGTTTTTTCATTTTTAGTTCTAAGCCTATGTTTATCGTGTAATTCTTGTATTCCGAGACCATATTTTCTTCATGTCCTCACACAGTGGTGCTATGTATAATCGTCGAACTTTTGTTTCTACAGGCGATTGCGCTTTAGACAGCATGAAAATCTTTCCCGCCAAACTAATGTGTTATTTCAATAATTTCGAAATCTACTTGTGTAACACTTACACTGACCTGTAAATTATCGTTTCACGTAGCAAAATCTCGACACCATTGTGTCACGATTGAAAAATGAACCCTTAGTAGAGCCTCAGAAAATTTACTAGTAATATTCTCCACGCGCGTTTCGCCAACTATGTGGCATCCTCGGAGAACATTAAAACTGAACTCAGATTTAATCTTCCACATTAACAGTCTCTAAGTACGGCCTCATGTATACCAGGTCGCTCTTTCAGCGGCAAATGAGGTCACGTGGTACGATGTTTGAATTTTCCGCCACTTTAAGAATCACAGCAACAAGGCGCAGCGTCAACATGGTTGCTTGTTGTAAGAATGCGCGACAGAAAAATATAAATATCGAAAGGCGATATATCGATATGTATAGCCCTCTACTCCTCCTAACCTCTTTAAATAGCAATAATAAACGTAAACAGAAAATACCAAATCGTGCGAAATCAATTAATAAATCATAATAATTAATGAGAACATTCTTAAAATACAAGTGAAATAAAAAACAATTTAATAAATAGTATTTGCTTCTCGACAATTTTAGAACCAGTTAATAAAGTGGTATGTCATGTCGTGTTAACCATGTCGATGTTTCGACACGGATTTGTTTCATCCGCATTCATTTCATCGCTCCTTTCCCAGCGACAAAGTTTAACTTTTCCAACTTTGTCGCTGCGATTCTTAAAATGGCGGCAAATTCAAAATTGCACCACGTGACTTCATTTGTCGCTGAAAACGAAGCGACTGCATGAGGCCGTACCTTAACAGTTTCAGTAATTCGGGGGGAAACTATGTGCCAAACATGTAACATGGATTAACGTGGACTAACATGGACTCTGTCCCGACACTTTTACAAACTTATTCCACGTTTATGATGCATCTACCAGCGCAGTTTAATTAGTACTAACAAGAAGTATAAATTACGTTCTCGTTAACACGTGTTGTATCTTGGTTAAAGTGGGGCGCACAACACGACAGACGGGTTTTATCCGAAATATAATGGCGTTATTTGACTGAATTATTATTGTACTACGTACATAACAGCTGACAATGTACTTTATTAATGTGGCACGTATAAAAGGATTCCCGTCGCATCCTGGAAACTTAGGTTTGTTCCAGCATGTACCTGTACTTGAAATTTGTGTTCCAATAGTCACATAACTGATTCCGGTATTAGTTCAGAGAGTGTTCCAGCGCCAACTGAATTAATCCTGAATTGGTTCGAGAACGGTGAAAATTGCTGTGTTTATTGTACCTGAAATATCAGTTTACCTCAATTTATTTCATTTCAGTTCAAAAATGGGTGTTTCTGTATGCCGTCTCATTTTGAGGGTATCCGTTCCTACTGAAATTAAAAAGACCATGATCAGTTTATCATTTCACTTAAGACTGTGATAAAAGTGAGGTTACAGTTGTTAGGTTTCTAAAAAAAAGTTAATCAAAACGTAGTTTTCCAAATATCTGAGAGTCCATAGCAGTATAATTTGGGCTCCACAATGGATATCTACAATTTTTTTTTCAGTGTTAGCTGTCTCATGTACGATTTTATTAGAAGAAAGATCATTCTCTAGTCATTAGTTTTATGTGAAAATATACCATATATCTTCAGAATGATTGGCTTTGCATAGTTTTCCCTTCTAATTTGTAATTTTCTATCTAATCTATAACTAAAATAAAAAAAATCATCTTAACTTCGGTTTTTAGGTGTTTTTTAGTTTTCATTCGAAGTCAATAGGATTGAGTCGATACCTTCGAGTTGAAGGTATATTCGAAATCGCAAAGATATCGATTCTAATTTGTTTTCGACACGGTCTACAAGTAACGTTCGTAGTTTTCGTAGTGCCGATTAGGTCCGAGAAATCCTGATTTACGTACATAACGACAAAATCAGTTACCCATAGCGGTTGAATTTAAAATCATTGAAATCTTTTACAAAATTATTTTTTAAATTTTGGATATCATAGGTTTTTATAAGTTTTTAGGGCCGCTTTACAGTTCGCAATTTCTATCGCCGGCAAGAAAAATTGCAGCAATTATTATTATTATGCGCTCACGCATATTTATGTCGGTTTTGACAATTTCTTACAAATAACACTAATAGCTTACGCGCAATACAAATTGCTGCAATTTTTCTTGCCGGCAATAAAAATTCCCGAAACTGATTAAAGCGACCTTAACATGTTGCCTGCAATATACCATAATATATTGGTAATAAGCCCAAAACATATAAGGAAGGTAACATGAGGATTTAGAAAGGGTGGCTTTGGCTGGAAATAACACTCATATATATTTCTTTCCAGCAAGAAAAATTGCAGCAATTTTTATTGCACGCGCGTATTTATGTTTGTTCCTGCAATTTCTTGCAGATAAAAATTTCAAGCCCGGGGTTATAAATTATTGCGGCTATCTGCAATTTTACATGTTGCCAACTGTTTGCATAACCTCAACGTTCAATGTACCTACCAGGCCTATGAAACTTCGGAAAATGAATTGTCTGGGGAATGTCGCGGCCACTACTTGGCGCTGTAAGGAAAGAAGTCCGTTTCTTCGGTACCGGTAATACGGTTCTTTGAATCGTATATGTGAATTTTACAACAGAGAGGCCTATAAGCCTTGCAGCGCCATCTCGAGGATTTAGTTCCTTCCCACTTCTTTAACGAATTTAACCAGCCACGGAAAATACATGCACGCCTGTGATGTATCATTTGGCGTTATTTATAACAGCGCTTTTAACAGCTCTAGCCTATCGGAAATCGGATTTATTTAAAAAGGCAATCCTGATTGGATAAGAATTATAACAGCGCTGTTATAAATAGCGTCAAATGATACATCATAGACCTGATTGCGAGCATAAGGAGTTTTATAGGCCCCTACTGCAACTATCGTTTGATTTGTGTCTTGTGATATCAAAATTTCTTAATTTTGTGGTTTTCTGAATTTTCCCTCACTGAGATTGATTTAATCATGTCTATTTTGTTTCTTTAAAATGGTTAAACCTTTTTGTAGCAAATGAGTTTATCAATTATATTTTGGTAACAGTCGCTGGCAACTAAAAATAGCTAATGAAAATTGCAAACTATAAAATAACTCTGTAATCTGTTGGGCAATAAAAATTGCTACAATATAAATTGCCGCAAAAAAAATTGTGAACTGTAAAGCGGCCTTAATAATAACATTAACTTCCCAAGGAATATTGGTAGAAACAGAAGAAATAGTTAGGTTAAGTACGGTAACGTATCAATTACACACTATTATTGCAATTATGCAACTAAAAGATTAACAGGTATTGGAATTTCGACTAAAAAAACTTGGTGAATGCCATTGTTACGTTTGAAATTTGTTTTAAAAACCACAAAATATCTGAATAGATAAGAGGCAATAAGTTTAGGCAATAACTTCTAATCGGTGTAATTCGTTAAAAAAAATGATGGCACAGAAAGCGTATAAACTTTGCTCGAAAGAGTCGAAGAATGTCCAAGTTATTAAAGAGATACCTTCTCTTCAATAACTTGGAAATCCTTCGACTCTTTGAAGCAAAGTGTACACGCTTTCTGTGCCGTCATTTTTTATAACGAATTACACCGATTAGAATGAGTAAGTCCTGTTGCACAATTGAGCTAACCACAACCAAACCTAAGCATAACTGTAATTTTTATGTTTTGTCCACAACAATCGTAAAATCTGTGTATTTAAAACTCCCCATAAGGAGTCAGTTTAGCCATTTTCACTAAATTAAACATTTTGTGTGAAGAATTAGAAACGACACTGGAATTAGAAGAAATGACGGACATAGAATTGTTAACTAAAATTGTAGTAATTTAGTATTAATTAGTGTTAGTTACTATTGTATTTAGGGTAACCCTCAACCCATATTTCACGAGAGTACAGACACAAGGTTGGTATAACTGGCAAAACGTAATTTTAAGCGTAAAGATAAAATAATTTCATCTTTATGTGTACGGTTATTGACGATTGAAGGTCATTCTTAATGCTAATGTTAACTGAATTAGTTGTAGACAAGAGCATTATTTTGATATACTCCATCTTTGTGGTTGTGGTTAATTTTACGTTTATGTTAATTGTGCAGGGGGCCTAAAACTTATGTTTCTTGTATGTAGATATTTTGTGGTTTCTAAACCGAACTCAAAACGTGACGAATGGCATTCACCACGTTTTTTTAGTGGACATTTCAGTGTTTGCATGCAATAATAGTATATAATGCATACATTAACGTACTTAACCTAACTATTTCTTCTGCTTCTGGTTTTTTTCTTGACAAGTTAAAGCTAGGGTTTTAATATTAGGTTTGTCCTGTTCCAACAGAAGATTTATGAACCGTTCTTCGATCAGTAATGAATTCTTTTGTGCGCATGTGTCAACTTAATATTAGTTCATCCACGGGGCTGAAAGTTGGATAGCAGATATCGCAACTCACGCCACCTCACGTTGTCATTTGGTTTAGTAATGTTTGATGTGGACATCTTTGGCGCTACCGCTAAAATGAATAACCGTAAAGTAGCGTAGTGAAATACAATGTTTTATGGGGTTTTTTTTTTCTTTTTGAGGGAGAGGAGGTTTATTTTTTTTAAATTTGGATTTCTGTAAACCTTGGAAACCATTCTTTCTTAATGTAGGATTTTTCAAATTTTTGGCCGGGTTTTCCTAGTAGTATTTTTACTTTTTACATAAATATTAAGTAAATCTACTGTTTAGCGACGACGTACTTTAACATTATCAACACTTTTTGCATATAATTAAAAAAATGTTACATTTGTACTAAGCCTGATATTCTTTTAAATTTTTATATATTGCTGTAATAAAAGTGATAAATAAAGTTAGTCTACTTTACTTATTATATTATATTTATAAAGTTAGTTTACTTTTGAATCCATTAGGTGTTGCGATTTATTAAGTTGGGTGTAGAGCAGCAGCTATTTAAAATATCAAATTTAATTACAGCTTCTTCTACTATCGGTAGACTGTAGATACCCGTCTTGTAAAAATTCATATTTTGTTAAAATCGAAAAAGGGTATAAAAACGCTAAATTTTATAAATTCCCTAGAGACGTAGGGACATGTAATGTTTGGGAAAATATATGTAAAATAAATCGAGAATATTGTAATTCTCTCCGCATTTGTTACGATCAGTTTGTACTTACTGATTTCTAAGACTCTAACTAGGTTTATGCATTACGTGTTACCATAAGTATAACAGCCCAATTTTTCCACCTGACGGTATCACCAACCTAATAGAGTTTTTCCAATTCCTATGCTAAGCAACCGTAGCATGCAATGCTATTGGTAGGGTCACCCATGCTGGACAGGTCAAAGGGAAAGAATCTGACTTAGACTTGCAGACTGATACAAACTGCTTTATACTATAGTATCTAATGGTATTGTTATATAAATAATGTTCTATTGTTATATCTTGTTAATACATTTTCGTTCTTCTCATTTTTTTATATCTTTCTAATTGTGAAAATATAATTTTATACCTGAAAACATCAAATAATAGAGATAAAATTATTATTTTTACTTTTAAACCTTGAATGCTATGTGAAATTAAGAAGAGTTCCTCCCTAATTTGAGGGAGGATGCTTTTCTTAATTTTACAAAGTATCAAGTTATAAAAGTAAAAATATAAAGAAATAAGTATTTTTAAAAAGCCCGCCCTGTGCCATATAGAGAGAGCTGTCAATTGTTTTGCCATCAATTAAGCAGTAGGTAGCGCTTCTGATACGTTTTTTTTATGCCTCGTTACAACAATATTCCAGTTGTGTGAAGACCGGTCCTGGTATCTATCATTAATCTATGAACTCTAATTATTACACTAGAACCCCTCTTAAGTCGCCAAATCCGTGCATCATTACCTCGCTTAAGTGGCGAAATTTTGCCTCTCTTAAGTCGCGATCATAACCTCAACTTTTTTTGTGTTTTAACTGCAAAAAGCAATATTTAGAGATATACCACAGCACTTGTTATAACGAAAAATGAGCCAACTGAACGAAAAATCAATGTAAGTATACCCAATCGTGCGTGACAAAGTTCAATTTTCCACTTGAATGAATATTTTAAAGATTAAATATTTTTAAAAGACACCTAACCCGTTTTAAATCAATAAATGTATTACACAATCATTTGTTTCAATAAAAATTGTACATATTCATGCGAGAATCCAATTTCCAAACGTAGTTCTAAAACTTTTACAGGCGGCGACTTAACCGGGACGGTTTCGCGACCTAATAGAGGGAAAAGTGGTGAAATAACAGAGGATGTGAAGTAAGCGAAGGTGAAATAAGAGGGGTTCGAGTGTACACTACCCTGCGAGATTTTGCCCCTGGACAATGGATAGTTGTTTCCGAAGTAATTTTTCCCTCTGAAAACAAATCCGGACTCAGAATTGCTCTACCACGTAAGATATTAGAAATATCACAACCTAAAAGTGCAAAAAACACTGTTTTTTGAAAATTTTGAGGTTATCAGGCACCGCGATTTTTTTTTCCAAAAAATGTGGGGGGTTTTCCCACACCAACAGCCCCCTTTGGCGGGGGGGGGGTTTAACATATTTTTGAAATTTTGACGAAAGGTTGTAAGAAATAAACGACTTTAAGATAAATTCTCCCTTTTTTTGTTACTGCCTAAAAAAATTGAAAAATTTTTGACTTTGGTACAATACCTGTATTAAAAACCCTATTGTTTCAAATTTTCTCTTCCCCCCCCGTTTTAACTTCACTTGAAGAAATGAAAATATAACATCAAATTGGACTTCAGCTACTTTGAAAACGTAGAAAATTAATGGTCAATCAATTACTCATTGAATTTGTGGAAATTTCGCATTTTGTCACCATATTGCTTGTCACCATAAGGAATAAAATTGTTATTATCCTTTATTTTCATTTTTATGTTACTATAAATTTCCAGAATACAAAAGAATTATAGCAACAAAAAAAAATGATAACAAAATAAAGCTAGACGCTCGTACATTCGCAGCTACATACGAACATAAGGACGAAAACATATCTACAGTTGTTATCATTTATCATACACACCTTTGTAATATAGTTCATGCTTTTTCCTAGTAAAGTGTTATCGAGTTTGCGTGCGTATTACTCGCCACTTCATAATACTACAAGTGCCAAAAGAACATTTTAGAAATAAAAAAAAAACGGAAATGATAATTATTTTACCAAAATCGAATGAAAATAAAATTACAGTGTCAATTTTAGTTCAGAAATAAGATACATACTCTTTTTACAAGCTTTTATTTAACTTGCAATGTATGTTTGTTTGTATGTATGTTCGGGTCAAATCTTGCAACTGAATTTTAAAGTAGTTATTCTCAACCGTTTGAGATGAAATTTTGCATACAGTTTAGTTTGCATGACAGTTCATGGTTAGCTAAGTTATGTCATTCTAAATACAAAATGACGAACGGTCTAAGATGGCGGACTAGTTTTTTTTTGTGCACTCCCATGATATGGGTATCAAGTGAAAGAGCTTGCTGAGAAGAATATGAAAAATAAAATGACCACTCGAAACCCAATATGGCGGACCGCCCAAGATGGCGGACTAGTTATTTTTAAGCACACCCATAATGTGGTTATCAAATGAAAGGGTTTGCTAAGAAGAATACGAATAAACTGACGTCTGCGTTCAACCCTTCGAGGAGATGGTGTACTACTGCCCGGCTAAACAGTAAGACTTATCGGGGTAGTATCTTAACTAATATCAACCTATATCCTAGGCAAATTCTAGCGGCGGTGAAAAAAATTCAAAATCGCGAAAAACAAGATGGCCACCATACCAATTTTAAAGAGTTATAACTTGGTATAGGTTAGGGATAGTATGAACAGGTTGAGAAACATTTAGATACAAAAACACGACGATAACAAAAAAATAAAAAATAAATTAATAATAATTTATTACATTACACAATTTATTTGATATAAAGGCTTGTCACGAGATTTGCTTGTGTAGATAAACAAGAATGTAATAATGATGTAACTTGATATTGACATAAGAAAATCTAAGAAAAAAAGTATGTATTTTATAAAATAGGTAAATACATCTACACAAGTAAATCTCGTGACAAGCTTTTATAACAAATAAATTGTGTAATGTAATAAATTGATGGGTTTGATTAAATTTACAGTTTGTTTTCTTCCTTTTAGAGCATTTAAATAAAAGCTTGTTTTTAAATTTTTTTATTATTATTAATGTATTTATATTATTTCCTCTTGTACCCCAAAGTGTCAAGGTTTTGTTACTATTATATTGTTTCGTTTTGACAAAACTTCTCCATTTTTTATTTTGATGGAAAAATCAATAAACCTATTAACTCTAAACTTCTACTCCATTAACATTCAACCTATTTAATGTGGTAAAATTGCATTTCCTCAAAGACAAACCAATTTTCTCTTTCCTTTTCCGAAAGCGTGATTTTACAAAATGTCTTGAACATACCAAAGCTCCTGGAGACGGTTTCCAATTTTTGTCCTTTCCAATTTTCTCAACCCATTTTGCCAGCAGCTGGGGTTCGCTTGTTAGAAAGTTGAGGAAATTTGCAAAACGTAATAAACAGTGACACCCTGCTCTGCATGGACGATCTGAAACTATTCAGTGGGTCCAAGGCAAATCTCCAGGCGCTCATTGGAACTACTAGGACCTTCAGCGACGATATTAAAATATCCTTTGGCCTGGATAAGTGCGCCACATTGAGTATTGTGAAGGGAGCACCGCATAACAATCCAGAGGTATTGCAATACCGTTACATGGGAGTGTGTCAAGATGGCAGGATCAACCACACACAACTGAAGGAAGAATTCCAAGAGAAATACAAGAGCCGCGTGACAAAGTTGCTGAATACGCTTTTATCTGGAGGCAATCTTATCAAAGCCATCAACTCGTGGGCTGTCCCAGTGTTGACATACCCTTTCGGAATCGTCAAGTGGTCCGTTACTGATCTTGATGAGCTCGACCGACTTACCAGGCGGCTCCTAACTAAGTTCAGGCAATTACATACTAACTCTTCCGTAATCAGACTCTACCTGCCTCGAAGACGATGTGGGAGAGGTCTATTGAACATAAAAAATCAGTGCCTTAATCAAGAAGCTTCCTTAAGAAGAAAGCTGCTAACCAACAGGGACCCGCTAATAACCGCAGTATCAAGAGAGGACGCTGGATACACGCCTTTGAGCCTCGGATGTGAACTTATCCCGGTCGACGTACCAACAGAAAAGGAGCTCCGGACACAGTGGATGGAACATGCTTTGCAGGGCCGTTTTCCAAAAATGCTAAGCCAGACCACACAACAAAAAAAAACATTAAAAGCTTACCGACGGTTATCTGTACCCCGAGACCGAAGGCTTCTTGACTGCCATTCAGGACAGGGTTATAAAAACAAGAAACTACCAGAAGCATATCCTGAGAGACAACATCGAAGACCAATGTAGAAAATGTGGATCTGCATGCGAAACTATAGAACACATAATAGGAGGGTGTCCAGCGTTAGCAGAGTCAGCATATCTCGGCAGGCACAACCAACTTGCGAAGATGGTTCACCAACAACTGGCGCTCAAGTATGGCCTGTTAGCGACGGCTCCGTCATACTACAAATATGTCCCGGAAGCTGTGCTGGAATCGGAAGTTGCAGTGATGTACTGGGATAGGCTAATCATCACCGATCGAACAGTGGACTTCAACCGACCAGATATTGTGCTGATCAACAAGGAACAACGAAGAGAGATCATCATAGACATCGCTGTGCCACTTACCCACAACATTCAGAAGACTGAACGGGAGAAGATCGCGAAATACGAAAATTTGTCAATCGAGCTGAAGCGCCTATGGAAACTGGAGAAGGTGGAGACGTACGAATCGGGAGGGCGGATGACGACCAGATTGCCTAACATCGCGTCATTAGGACTGTCTTATAATATTATTAAAAATGGCCAGAAGGCAGTTGTACTACAAACTGGACTGGAAAAGTCGGGGATGAGATATCAGGCCATCACTGTCTGCAGCAGGAATGGGTGAATGTTTCCCAGCGTTTAAGCTGAGAAGTGTGACTATAAAGTCGGCGATAATAATAATAATAAACCTTTATTGCTCAACAGGTCTACACCCAATTATAGGGCACATTAAAATATAGCTTAAATAAGATAAAAATAGAACAAAAAAAACGGTAGCAAGATTGCACTTCAAAAAATATACATTAATATATAACATTAACATTTTAAATATAAGTATAACATTGTAAAGCCGTTCAAAGTTACAGATTACGTACAATTGACTACAAAATACAATTTTTTATTTCATTTATACTACACGATAATATGTCACAAAATTGGCTAATACTATTATAATGAGTGCCCATTGTACATATAGGCGACTTATAAAGTATATTCGTATTTTGATGTAAATAACCAATATGGCTGGGCTATGGGCGAACCCTTACCCTTTGGAGGGTTCAAATGGGTTGATACAAACATCGATATTACAGCAATACCTAATTATTCGCCAATCGGACATTTCCTGGAAGTTGATTCAGAATACCCCAACCATTTGCATGATAAACATAAAAATTTACCTTTCTGTCCAGAACGTTCTACTCCACATGGTTCAAGAGGTCTTGGTTGGCTACTCCACATAATAAGAAACGATATGTCATTCACTACAGAAATCAAAACCAGGCGCTTTCTTATGGTATTTTGGTAACAAATGTTCACCGCGTGTTAAAATTTAATCAAAGTACCTGACTAAAGCCTTACATCAACCTGAACCCTGAGTTGCGAAAAAATGCAAAGAATGAATTTGAGAAAAACTTGTTTAAACATGAATAATGCAGTCTTTGGCAAGACTATGGAGAACATTGAAAAGCATTCGATAGTAAATCTCGTGATGCGGTAGGACGGTCGATATGACGCTGAAGCTTTAATTTAAAAACCGGAGTTTAAATCTGCAGCAATTTTTAACGAAAACTTAGTAGCCGTAGAATTAAATAAGACTGAAATATTTTAAAACAAACCTATTTTTGTTGGCATGGCCATATTGGACATCGCTAAAACAACTATCTATGATGTTCACTATGAGTATATGGACCCTATATTCGATAACGATTGCACGCTTTTGTATACTGACACAGATTCTTTGATATATGAAATTCGAAATCGAGATGTATATGAAATCATTCGGCGTGATTGTCATATAAATATTTTGATACAAGCGGTTATCCTGAAAATAATATTTATAATATACCGCTTGTATATGAAAAGGTATTAGGTCTTATGAAAGATAAAAATAATGGCATTCCCATGTCACACTTCATTGGACATAGATCAAAAATATATGCTATCGTGCTCGATAACGATATACTAACTAAAAAAGCAAAGGGTCACCCCCTTTGCTTTTCAAAATCAGTTATAAAAAATAAAAAAATCAATTCTGAGGATTATGTTCAATGTTTAGAAAACTATATATGTAAAAATGTTTCTCAAAATTTAATTAAATCTGATAGGCATCGAGTATTTTCCATCACTCAAAATAAACTTGCTCTCAGGCCTCACGATGATAAACGGTACTTGATAGCGGTATCTTACGAGACTTTACCTTGGAGTCATTACTCCATCATGGATGTTGATATGCTTCCCCTAAAAATAAATATCAATTCTCAATATCATCCCAGAAAATAGCAAGTAAGTAGAATCGTTCCCGTACAAAAACACAGCCTCGTGAAGGTGTATGGAAGCATTTAAACCCATGTTTTGTCTCTTCCATTATGGAAACAATATCTATAGTTTATAATTGGTGAAATGAAATGGTGAATTACCCTGAAGTATTGTAATGAAATAAATGGATAAATATATATATCTAATAAAAATTATGTTTTAAATGATTTATAAAGAATAATGTACCTAATAAATATTTATATAAACATTTTATCCAAAATGTTGTAAAATGATAGCAGCTATCGAATGGCAATAACGCCATTTCGATATGATTTAAACTTCTTGAAAAAATTAAATTTTTTCGGTAAAAAAAATGGCGACTTTTGCGCGTTATTTTAGCATATTAATAATCATATTACGATTCGCGCTTTATTGTACAACGAAAGTACAAGTCTTGAAGAAAATTTTAAGCCCTACCTGAACTACCTAAGTGCATTTGTGTATGAATTGTTGGAGTTTAAAAAAAAGCATTTTTTGCGAAAAATGCGACTTTTTGCAAACACTATCAGGAATTTTGCAATGTTCAAAATATCAGGTTATTCTACTTATCGAGGACTATACATTTCCCAAGTTTCATGAAAAAATATTATATTTTTTTTAAATTTTAAAATATAATAATATAACAGCAATTTTTAGCTGTTTTTTTTGCAATAAAAAATTTATTTAGTTATTTATTAAAGGCTTAATTATTCGGATTAGGCTTAAATTGTTTGTTTTAATAAGTTCTACGACGTTTAATTGAAACTTTTTTTTTTGTAGGATGCATACTTTTTTTTTTTAACGAAAAAAAGTGTTTTTGGCCAACTTTGGACGCCATTTTGAATATGACGCGGCGAAATTCAGCCCGGAAAAAGTAGTTTATTTAATTCTACGGAGTTTTTCCGATTTTTTATGTATATTTTCGTGCTGTAACTAATTTTGGCAAAAACACGAGGTGTTTTTGACAACGGGCCTGTCCTAAAAAGGGTTACTTAAAAATGGAGTTACAGTATCCATGTTTTTTTTCTGAAATTGGTGCGCATGTTTCTTCCCTCACACCACCGAAGTCGTGTGTTTTTCTTAAGCCTGCGACTGGCTTCCTCTCATTACTGCGCGTATTTTGTGTCTTTAATCAAATCGGCGATTAAATAAGGAGACGGTTCCGTATCGCGCATATGAATGATATTAAAGAAACTAAATCTATAAGTGGCTGGTAGCGAATTAGTGAAAGTGTCGGACTGACAACCTAGAAGTTAGTGGGTTCAATCCTCGGACGGTTCCCGACTTTTTTTCGGCGCATCATAATTATATGGAGATATGATATGTAGATATGATATAGACTATCTGCAGAAAGGCGGAGCTTAGCGATTCGCGACAACAGCGCCCGCGGCGGCTTACTCTATAAGTTTCGTGCTGGCATATTACAAGAAGACAATACGCAAAATACGATTTATTGCTCATTATGTCATTGTAACCATTGCGGAAGCCATCGAATTCATAAAAGTAATAAACTATAACTTGAACACAAATTACTGTGGACGTCACATCTTGAATCAGCATCGGGCATATTAGCAGTGCAGTGTTTTGTGTCGCGCTACATAACCTAAAGTGACCAGACGTCCGTCATTATGACGGATAGTCCGTCATTCAGAAAGCTTGTCCGTCTTCAAGAGCAATCCGTCAAACTGTCCGTCATTGAAATTTTGTTATTAAAATGTCCGTAATTACGTCTTCTAGATTAATCTGAAGACGTATCGACGTATCGTATCGATCGTGATTAAATATCAGTATTTCAAAAAGGCATCAAATTCCAAAAAGTATCCTTGTGAAAGTCTATATTTTTATGTAAATGTATTTTTCATTGAAATTCTGAAGTGCCAGGAAAACGCGTGACCTTGAAAGTTTTAAAAATTTTCGCCTGCGGCGCTATTTAGCTCGCTCCTCAAGGCGCGAAAAATAAACTCTAGCTTCGTCAGTGTAAACCAGCTGAACATGTCCGTCTTTGGCAAAATCAAATTCTGTTCACTTTAACATAACCTCACGCTCATAACTAATAAACGTACGTTCGGAATGGTTTGTTGCGTAGTAAACTGTAAAAATACGCAATATAATACCAAGAATGTACATTTTTATTAATTTTCTATGAAGCCCCATAAAGTCGAGCAAAGAGAGAAGTCGATTAAAGCAGTACGGAGAAGAAAGTAAGCAATTAACTTAAAAATACACTTTGGTAATTAAATAGTTTGAAAGTTAACATATAAATTGCAGGGCATTCATTTCGTTTATTAATGTTACAGCGCAGATGGATCTTTGTGGCAGTCCAATAAGTATACGAAGATTTGTAGTGAACATTTCATCGGCAATGCCAAATCGGAGCACCCGTTAAGTCCAAGTTTCTTACCGACGATTTTCCCTCCGTGCTATTTGAAATCCACTCCGTCTGAAAAGTTTATTTTGAGCGCAAAACGACGGTGAATTTGATTTGCATATATTTACAATTAATGTCATAGCGATATATCTAATGAATTAACTAAATGAAATTTTATTTAGGTTCGTCAAGTCTGTAGTAGCTGGGAGCAACGAAGCAATCAAACCGAAGATTATAAAAATGTCCGAATCTGAAAGTGCAACTAGCATTTCTAGATTTCAATGAATCAGTGTTGAAAAGTACACTTGGAAACCAAGAAACTGAAGATATTCTACCGAAGTATGTTGATATGAGCGTACAAGTGCACATTTTACCAGAGCGAATCGATAAAGATAGTAATTTGCTCGTTTGCAACAGATTTGAGAAAGACAGTGTTTATGAAGTTCAAATTTGCAGCTGATAATAGTTTCTGATAAATGTTGTGGGACAGATGTAACTGTTGAAGAGAAATGTATTTATATAGGTATATTATTAGGTATATTATTTATAAATGTAGGTATATTATTTATTTTTCGACGCAACACCAAGAGAGTTGTATAAAACATTTGTCAAAAATATATATGATATAAATTGCGGTACATAGACTGTCATTTAATAAAATATAAATATCATTAAACCTGACTCTTTATTTAATTGCACTATTGTTGTACATACTATCCTAATTTTGCACGTTATTATTTTCTTTATCAGCCATTTCACTCAATTCTTCACAATTACATTCATAACCTACAAATCAAATAAGTTTCAACACAAGATATAAATATGATTCTCGTGAAAATTATACTTACTTTATCAAGAAATTCTTCCCCGTGCAATTAATAACATTTGCAACACAGTGAATTCTTTCCCAAATTCAAAAATAGTACAAAAAATGACTAGACGCATATGACACAATACAAAATCCACAGTACAAAAGTTATGAAAAATTCCGCGCGCGGCGCTTCTAGTTATTCTGCAGATAGTCTATACCCAAAAATACTACTACTTATATCGGTGTAATTGGCATATCGTTTGCATTTTTAAAGCCGTTTCAATGTACGCAGAACGTCTGACAAATATTAATTTATATGCAATAATCAATTGCATTGGGTATGCACTTAGAAATCGGCGTGTCTCGAAACGCGGTCTGTTGGCCTTGTAATAACTAAACTTTTCACCACGGGGGTGAAACTAGCATTCGCGACCTCGCAACACACTATCAGTGCGATGTTGCCAGATGCCCCTTAAGTCGTAATCATTTCAGCAACACTCTGACGCGATATTTCGCTATGTTAGATATATCCCCTTACATGCATTAAATAAAGTAAAGTAAGTCAAACTAGACATTTTGAATAGTAATAATTACAATAATAATAATTTTCAGAGATTAAATAATTGACTTTGAAGTTGGCATATTTTTTATAATTCCCCAAATCTGGAGAAAAATTATAAATAACGAAATGGCCGCGTGGTATCGGTGGCGGCAATCCCATAGGTCTATTTGCCTAGGCGATCCATATCCAATAGAAACGCGGCATTTTAATTTGAACCTTGATTGTTGTTGTTTTAGGAAGCGTCACTAATGGAAAATTTTGATTCGCATCAAATTATTTTGTGCATTATTTTGTGATAAAACTATTATTTCTTTTCTGATTAGCATTTAAGGATATAATATAAATTATTCTACTTATTGGTAAGTATATACTATACTTAAATTACTTATCTAACCTATAAATGATTAGTATATTACAAGAACATAATAAGATGTGCATGAAAAGAATAAAAAGATACGTGTAATTTAATTAATTGTTAGGTTTAGCAAAGTTCTTTCTAGTTTACTGTTAATATGAAATAGTCTTGTAAATGAACTTGTGTACATTTTAAAAAATAGAAGTTTCTCAGCGTTTGAACTTTAAAATGGTAATGAAATATTATGTGTTTTTAGAGCGTTCTTCACTGTATAGAGCCATGCAACAACAAGCGTTCTACTTCATCAGTAGGAAGTATGTTCACGACGTCCAGGAGGTATGTCCAAGTTAAATACAACCTAATCTCGATGTGAAATTTTCTTATTTTAATCTCTTTTAACTTTTTTTGTTTTCAAATAATTTTTGTTTACTATGTCGATATGCTGTGATAATGTATTGTTTTAAATGTTTATAATTGTAGAAATAAATAATTTCAAGCAAATTGTTTTTATTTATTCCACCTTGAATGATAAAGTCATAAAGGGGGTATGGTTCATCATTCACAAATTAATTTTTTATGCAGAACAACGAGTTTGCTGTATGAAAAATTGAATTGTAAAATGAAGTTGGCGATGCCAATGCACGGCTACGCATTTCGATTTATCGTCGCGCATGCGCATTATGAAAAACTGGCCACCGGTACATATGGTGGCCCCGATGCGTGTTTCCCTCCTTATCTATGGAGATTGCCCTTCTTCTATTTAGATGTTTTGTGCTTTTCACGTTTACGTGACGACCGCGGACCGCATTTGCAAGTTTCACATTTATGGTGGAGAGCGGGGTAAACTATAAATAATTAAGATGAATCAGGTGGGTCCATTAATCAAAGTTAGTGTATGGGAAGTTGCCTCATGCACGTTCGGGAGCGAGTCGGTCGGCGCTCGGCGAATTACGGTTTATGACGTAGGTGCTAGACATCCGAGAATAAGAATCCTTCAGCGCAGTACAAATTATTTTGAATTTTTTTTGCATTTAGTTTGATAAATACGTACTTAAGAATCACGATACATACAATATTATATTACTGTAATTTTCATAGTAATGTAGATTTCCTCGTTTCTAAAAGACGTAGTCAACTCGAAAAATGGGTACCTATAATAAGAATGCACCATGTGGTATGTATTTATTTGCTTACAATGATAATATGCGGAACTAAATGTAAAGCACAGCTTGTTGTTTCATAAGCATAATTACAGTTGAAACACATTTTGGATAATGTTAACACTAAAAGGATTTTAAGTTGTGACTTTTTTTGTTTTCTTTATTGCCAATGACTTTCCTCCAGAAATCACTTTTCTGAACCTTTTACTCAAACGCAATTGATTGAGATAATTCATTCTGATAAATGTTCTCTGTTTCACATAAGCTGTCTAACTCGAAGTCTTTAACCTAAAATAATAATAATGTAATAATTAATAATATATTAAAGCGAATGGACAGAAATAAAAACCTTTTTATAAATTTTAGTAGATAACCTTCTGACTACATTTTTCTCCGAATCTATTTTATCTTTGTGAAACTTTTTGAAGAAATGGTAGTATTTAAGGATAGCTTGAAATAAGTCCTCTGATGGTTCAATCAAACTGCCGTATGAAATTTGTTGTAGCCACGAAGGAGCGTTCTCACTAGAAGTGATTTGTCGAGGTTCCAGAAATTTGCCCAGTTTCGGATTTTGTGCAAAAAATTGTTTTGCAATGAATCCTGCTAAATACTTCAAACCATCCTTTTCACAGCCCTCACTTATTTCAATTATAGGCCTTTTAAGTCGACTGCGAGATGCAGTGCTCGACGTTGAATCAGATTCCAGATCGACAGTATCGACTTTCATAGCATTTTGTTGATGTACTATAGCTCCTGTTTCCCTCAAAACTTTCGCCGCAATGAAATCTTCATCACTTTTATCTTCGGTATTAACATTTGATTGAACCATGCCTGGACCTTTGCCCAGAATTATCATACGCAGTCTATACAATGCGTCCAGAGGCGTGGGATGATCGTTTAACCCATTAACGCCCAAACAAACACAATTTTTCATCCTTTTTGGAGCGTCAATCTCGAAGTGAAATTAATGAATTCACTCAATAAGAACCACTTATCCTAATGTTTTCGGATGTGATCTTTCGATTTCCGGGGTCAGAATTGTGATTAAATGCTCCAGAAAAAAAATATGGCTGACTTTATGGAGAAAAGTACTGCAAATTTGGGGATTCTTTTTTTTATTTATATTTTTTTTTAGTCCAAAAAAGTACTCTAACCTACTCCGGATGGTGGAGGGGAGGTGGAGGCAATAGTTGTAGTTGATGATAGGATTTTTTTTGCCGACCTCAACTGACTCTAATCTTTTCAAAATGGCGGACATTGCATAAAATCTCATGAAATATGAATTTTTCTCTAGTATTAATGTTATTGTGAGTCTTTCTTGATCCACAGTCATTTTCCTCAATCAAAACAATACTACAGAATATATTTGACTAAATTTTCAATTTTCAATGATGGCGGATTCAAAACGCGACGGCCGGATTTCTCAAGAAATGGCGCGTTTTTCATTATAAAAAGTAAATAGGAGTTTGTAAATATACTTTTCCTATGTCATTTCATGTTTTAGTAACATTTTGAGTTATTCCTGGTGAAAAAAGTCTGAAATCCAAGATGGCGGATTCAATATGGCGGACATCATTCTTGAAAATTCAAAATTTGAAAACGGAAAAATTACAGTCATATTTTACATAGAATTCTGATGGAAAATGTCCTCTCAATCTTTTTCATAAAAATGCGTTCTATCTGAGTAAACAATTATTTGTCCTTCGAACCTCAAAACGAGGTTTTTTTCCGGTGTTGACGTTCTCATGATGAAATCATGAGAATTGTATATTATGCACTTAGGGATGCTCGGGCGCAAACTACTCGCCGGAAGTACACAGCCTACTTGTTTCACGTGGTGCATATACGATTTTTTCTCACACCCACCAGAAAAAACGTTCTACTTCTTTCTTTAAATATGCATAGAAGAAAAGTTCCGGAAAAAAAATTCGTCAATGCGCCCGAATTCAAAATATATATTTTCTATTTATATGCGAAGTTCCGAAAAAAAAATTCTTCAATGCACCTACATCTCTAAGTGCCTAATATATAATTCTCATGATTTCATCATGAGAACCTCAACACCGGAAAAAAAAAACTCGTTTTGAGGTTAGAATGACAAATAATTTTTTACTCAGGTAGAACGCATTTTTATGAAAAAGATGGAGAGGATATTTTCCATCAGAATTCTACGTAAAATATGACTGATGAATGAATTAATTTTTGCGTTTTCAAATTTTTGAATTTTTAAGAATGATGTCCGCCATATTGGATTTCAGACTTTTTTCACAAGGAATAACTCAAAATGTTACTAAAACATGAAATGACATAGGAAAAGTATAACTATTAAAAGTATAACTAACTCCTATTTATTTTTTATAATGAAAGTCAATTGAGGTCGGCAAAAAAAATCCTATCATCAACTCCAACTATTACCTCCACCTCCCTCCACAATCCGGAGTAGGTTAGATTACTTTTTTGGACTAAAAAAAAAATATATAAAAAAAAGAATCCCCAAATTTTCTGTACTTTTCTTCATAAACTCAGCCATATTTTTTTTCTGGAGCATTTAATCGCAATTCTGACCCCGGAAATCGAAAGATCACATCCGAAAACATTGGTATAAGTGGTTTTTTATTGAGTGAATTCATTAATTTCCCTTCGAGATTGACGCTTCACAAAGGACGAAAAATTGTGTCTGTTTGGGCGTTAATGGGTTAATCCACCTAAAAGTAATAATAATATATACAACGTTGTCATGTTTAACTATTATGTGTAGATTACCTCTTGTTCTTAGCTGGCTGAATAAATTTTCTAACGAGTCTTGGTTTACTTTATGGGTTAGAATGTAATGAATATTCGGAATATTATTTTTCATATCTTGAAAAAAGACTTTTAAGGGAAGCATTAGTTATTAAGAAGCCTTTTTGAAAAATTTGCAGAGATGTTTTATTGGAACATCTCATGTTTTTGAACACGTCTGTCATTTCATCCAGGATTGCGTTTTGATCTTCAAGTTTAATCCCATATGCACTTTTCCATGGCGGAGAGTACTTATTTATGGTATAGGAATTCAGTAAGTCGAACCACTTGTCTACCAGTTCAATAAAATTTCCTGTTGCTATAGCTACATTAGGATCATCTCCGGGTGTATAAAATTTTAACGCATGGGCCATTTTGTAAGATAATAATTGAGCTGCAAGTCAAACATTTTGCCTTTGGAACTGTTGACAATGTATGTGTAAATCTGTTAAATTATGACAGACTTTTATTTCGGCGGAATCCATTTTTAAAAGAGCTTCCAAACAGGTTTTGTTCACGTTAGAGCCACGTTTTAACACAAATCCCGTATCAATCAGCCAATTTCTAATTAACTTGAGCAGATGTGGTACATCTGCAAAAATGTATATATTTTCTCCAGTGATAGGGTGTTTAAAATGTGTCTTATCAATGGTGATTTCTAACTCTTTCCATAATCCTACGTTTCCACCGCCACAGTCCGATACGCAGGCAACAACTGTATAACAAGCTTTATGTAGTTCTTCAATGATGTGATTTAAAATAGATTTAGTCATTTTTTTATCAAACTCGAAGTATATGGGCTGCTTCCAATTTGAAAACAAACTTCTCACCATAACTACCTGTAGCTGACTATGTTCACCCATCACTTGATCAGCTTTCTTATCGTATTCGTAGCAACTTTTGACCTTCGCCTCATCAAACTGCAGGACCACCTGTTTATCTTTGTCCTCCATTTTCATAGATGCAGCTTGCATAATGCAGGATTTCCAAGGGTTGAAATTGCAGGAAGGGGAACTTTCAATTTATCTCTTAAATAAACATACGGTCTTTTTCCCAAATACCTGAGTGTAAATGCCCTACATATATCTTCATTTTTCCACAGTACTTTTTTCTTCCCGTATACCAATTTTTCTATTTGAGTTCTTGTAAATATAGGCGTCATAATTTCGTAAATTTTTTCAACGGCCAAATCAACATTGTCTTTTTTTTCATGTTTTCCAGCTTTATTTTCAATGACTTCACCATTCTACTAAGACTCTTCCTGCTACAAATAAGACCTTCGACTTTCTTTTGTAAATCCCTTTTCTGCCTGAAAATCATGAAAATGGTGACAGTATGGGATTCCTTCAGGAATTCCCGACGACATTTCATCGACAGCATGTTCAGGACAAATATCTGATGTACTGGGGGTCTCTTCGGTAGGTTGTTGTTCAGATAATATGGTTGGTACTTTATCTGATTGAAGGAGTTCAGTCACTAGTTTTTTGGATTCCCTTCGCAATAATCTGTTCTTTCTTTTTTTCGCGTCGTTTTCATGGACATTTTGTAGCTGAATTGATGGCAAATTAACACTAGGAACTGCACCAATCTTAAGTTTTCTTTTTAACGGAATTTTAAGCAATTCACCTTTCAAATCGCGCTCATAGTCTTCCTGGGTAAAATGGGCCGAGCACACATGACATGCGTCCGGATTCCATTTTCCATCGCGTTTGCACCGTTGAATCCAAACATCTCGAACCGACTTATTTTTTTGGAAAAGAGTGATATATCACGTTTCTCTTCGTTTTTGCTGAACTGTTTTTACAAGTTGCCACTGTACAACGCGTCATATTAACTAAGTACGTAAGTTTATACAAAACTATTAAACTAAGTACGCCTAAATTGCAAAAAAAAGGCACATTCAAACAACTACGTAGAGCACCGCGCCGCGGGAGCGCATTATTTTGCGCTTACGCGACTACAAAAACTCACTACAATGAATGCGTGTCTAGCACTGCGTCACAGACGGCAGCCTGGTTCCCCCCACCACGGCCGATTGGCGGACAGCGCTTATACATGCAAATACTGCGACATGAGGCAACTTCCCATACACTAACTTTGTCCATTAATAACCAAAATTTGAAGATGTCTCAGGTGAGTCCATTAAGAGCTGAAATTTGAAATTTCATGGTGAATAATTTGATAAGCTGAATCGTGTCTAGAATCGGCTTTGTTTAAACGTTAGGGAGGAAACGAGCAAATGACCCTGGAATGGCAATTTTCGCTAATATTGCAAATGAAATAACTATACTACTTGCAGTCATAAGTTGTTATTTCGGTTTTTGTGTTTTTGTTGGCTTTGTGTGTCGCCTGTGGAAAACGTCTTCTTTTGTGTCGTGGCTTTTTCTCGCTAATTGTTCTTGCATTTTTGTGATTAGTTCTGGTTAATCGCGTTTTTGTTTCTTGTGGGAAAAAACTTTATAATTGTTACTTCAGAAGCATCTTTGTGAATTAGCATGTGTCTGGTTAAATCGCTTTTTTTGTTTCGTCTTGTGGGAACAAAAACTGCAGTTATAAGTTGTTACTTCGGAAGCATCTTTGTGTATTAGCATGTGTCTGGTTAAATGGCTTTTGTGTTTCGCCTTGTAGGAACAGAAACTGCAGTCATAAGTTGTTACTTCGGAAGCATCTTTGTGAATTAGCATGTGTCTGGTTAAATGGCTTTTGTGTTTCGCCTTGTAGGAACAAAAACTGCAGTCATAAGTTGTTACTTCGGAAGCATCTTTGTGAATTAGCATGTGTCCGGTTAAATGGCTTTTTCGTTTCGCCTTGTAGGAACAAAAACTGCAGTCATAAGTTGTTACTTCGGAAGCATTTTTGTGAATTAGCATGTGTCTGGTTAAATCGCGTTTTTGTTTCGTCTTGTGGGAACAAAAACTGCAGTTATAAGTTGTTACTTCAGAAGCATCTTTGTGAATTAGCATGTGTCTGGTTAAATGGCTTTTGTGTTTCGCCTTGTAGGAACAAAAACTGCAGTCATAAGTTGTTACTTCGGAAGCATCTTTGTGAATTAGCATGTGTCCGGTTAAATGGCTTTTTCGTTTCGCCTTGTAGGAACAAAAACTGCAGTCATAAGTTGTTATTTCGGAAGCATCTTTGTGAATTAGCATGTGTTCGGTTAAATGGCTTTTTCGTTTCGCCTTGTAGGAACAAAAACTGCAGTCATAAGTTGTTACTTCGGAAGCATCTTTGTGAATTAGCATGTGTCGGGTTAAATGGCTTTTTTGTTTCGCCTTGTAAGAACAAACACGGCAATCATAAGTTGTTACTTCAGAAGCATCTTTGTGAATTAGCTTGTGTCTGGATAAATTGCCTCTATGTTTGGCCTTGTAGGAACAAAAACTGCAGTCATAAGTTGTTATTTCGGAAGCATCTTTGTGAATTAGCATGTGTCGGGTTAATTGGCTTTTTTGTTTCGCCTTGTAAGAACAAAAACGGCAATCATAAGTTGTTATTTCGGAAGCATCTTTGTGAATTAGCTTGTGTTTGGATAAATTGCCTCTATATTTGGCCTTGTAGGAACAAAAACTGCAGTCATAAGTTGTTATTTCGGAAGCATCTTTGTGAATTAGCATGTGTGTGGTTAAATTGCTTTTTTGTTTCGCCTTGTAGGAACAAAAACCGCAGTCATAAGTTGTTATTTCAGAAGCATCTTTATGAATTAGCATGTGTGCGGTTAAATGGCTTTTTCGTTTCGCCTTGTAGGAACAAAAACTGCAGTCATAAGTTGTTATTTCGGAAAAATCTTTGTGAATTAGAATGTGTTTGGTTAAATGGCATTTTTGTTTCGCCTTATAGGGGCAAAGGTTACAGTCATAAGTTCTTATTTCGAAAGACTTCCGGTGAATCAGTACGTGTCGAGACAAAAGTCCCTTCTGTTTCGTCACATAAGGACAATGATAGCAGTGATAACGTGTTACCGCCACGTCTTCAATTAGATTGTGATCCTTGGGAAATTCCAATTTTATTTCATTGCCATTCTGAGGAAATAACGCGTGTTAATTTGCTTCGTAATATTACAGGGTGATATTGTTACCTGATTAGGGTCCCAGTTGACAGACGTGTGGTTTGTCTCTTGCTGATAAGATCTATCCACAAAGGATTTTACTTCAGTATCTTCAGAATGTATCGCACTGTAATTAATTAGTGAAACAGTGTTATCTGTATTCCTAAAAATATTAATACCGGCTATATTAACACATAGTTGATATGCTTTCTACAATTATTAGTTAAATAGGGTGATTGATCGAAACTATTCGTTAAAAGTATTTGGGCTTGTAGAAAAACTGATTTTGACTTGAGCTAATAGGCCCATGACTTGATAAAAATATTTTGAAGATGGTTGCACTTTCGGTTGTCAAATTCGTGTTGCATATTTAGATTATACACGTTATTTGAGGTAGATTTTCATGAGATTTCTCTACGCCTATCCTGTACCGATTTCCGGTTTTTTGAAATTTTGTTCATTAGCGCCATAACCTTTGAGCTAAATCCTAAACATATGCAGCAATGCTTTTAACATCTTTCAATTATGTACATACAAGGTGTTCTGTGTTAAAATGAAACTACCAGCAGAACTACCACCAACTTAAATTTTGCAAAAACTTAGTTTTTGTAAAACATCCGCTAGAGGGCGCTGTATGCAGTACTCTTTACGAATTAAAATGATAATAACTTTTTTTCTTTATCTACTAGGTATATGGCTTTTTTTAATAAAAAAAATCTTTATTATTTTGTGCGTTTCTAAACAAAAGAGGTACGAGGTGTGTAAATTAAGTAATGAAACTGGCAACGTAGCGCCCGATCTAGCAACACTGCGGAGAAGGGACTTTGAAGCGCGGTAGGTTAACATGTATGCACCTTCAGTACAAGTTTGAACTTGTTAGAGACATTTGTATATTTTCTGTTTTCGTCTAGTGGTTTTTTGACTGTTTTTTTCTAGTGCGTTTTAAAAATGAGTTACATTAATTTTGAGCAATGGTGTGCTATCAGGTTTTGCTTCAGACTTGGACACAGCACAATGGATACTTTTGCAAAACGTCAAGACGCCTACAGAGACAGTGTTTTTTCAAGAGCCCAGGTTTTTCGGTGGTTTAAGGCATTCATTAAGGCATTCTTAGAAAGAAGAGAGTCGATTGAAGATGAACCATGCAGCGGAAGGCCTACATCTTAAAGAACCGATGAAACTGTCGATATAGTTTGTAATATAGTTTCGTCGTAGTCGAAACTGTCGTCGAGTTTGTGTCTCCAAGCCAAACGGTAAATCAATACATTTACAGAGAGGTTCTTGAAAAACTTCGAAAAAGGGTCATGCGTGCGAGACCAAAACAACTGGACGTTGCATCATGACAATGCGCGTTGTCACATAGTCATTTCACATAACATTTCAGTAAAAGAGTTTTTAGCCAGTAAAAACTTTCCTGTGGGTCCTCACCCTCCTTATTCGCCTGACTTGAGTCCTTGTGACCTTTCTCTCTTCCCGAGATTGAAAAATCATCTCAAGGGACGTACCATACTAAACCAGCTAAAGAATATTCTAGTGTATCAGTTCCAGCACTGCCATGAGGAATGGAAGAACCGCCTCCAACGCTGGGTGGCTTCCCAATGAAGTTATTTTGAAGGAGACTGACTTCTAATTATTTTCGAATAAAAAAATCAGTATCAATACTTAATTTACACACCTCGTATACTTGTCAAAGTCCGCAAAAACGCAAAGTTTGTCGTTTTGGAACAGTTTTGAATTTTATCGTTTGATGCTTGAAAACTCAGCCTTTGACGACCTATGTTTACATAAGCTTTTTGCATTAATTTTAAAAGTTCTATCAGGTGTTAAAGTTCTGCTACAGTACAGAAAACTGAAACACCCTGTATATAAACAAATAGAAATACTGTGAAAACGAGTGGAGGAATACAAACGCGAACACATCCTTTCCCCTATTTGTGCATGTTAGTGTGCCTTAGGAAATACAAAAGATCGGTTTAATGCTGATGGAAAAGTTACCTGCCACATTCTTCCTCCTCCGTTTTAATATCGAGCTCATCCGACTTAATAGCCTCTCGATCATCACGTTCCACTATGTTTTCTTGTTTTGCTGAACATTCGGTCACGAATTGGTAGTAGTTTAGCAACGATGTTTGACATGATAAGCAGATTTTCGGATCCCTTGTGGATTTTATATCCTAAAAAGAAATGAAATCATGAACAATAACAAGTGTTGTGCGATTAACGTATATTTTAATAGATAATAAAAAAATATTTTTCGCGTTTATACCGGGTGACCACGAGATTACTACCCAGGCTCTAGCTGAGGCACGAAAAAATATATCGATTTCAAATTTTGGGAATGTATATCATTGAATGGGATGCAAAATTTAGTTATAAAAACGACTGATCATCACTTCCTGTTTGACCGGAAATGCCCCAAACTTTGTTATTTTATATGGAATACCCTGTATATTATATATATTTTTAATTCTATGAAAAAATAAGACTAAAACATGTATTGTCCTATACCTATCTTTGACAGTTTCCGAGAAAATCGCGTTTAAAGATGTCAAACGTGTCATTTATAAAATTATTTTGAAAGAAAACAAGTGAAGATAGGGACAAACTCATATGATATCTTTAATTTATTTTAGAAGCACTAAAGCCTAATATCATTAAAATTTCGCACTTCCGGCTCAACCGGAAAATACCGGAAGTCATTTTTAGTAGCAATTTACTGCAATAATTTTAATGAAATGCCCTATAACTAATTGGAAATTCGAATTCTACAAACAATTTCGAATCATTCTTATGTACACTTCCCTATACCCAAAGTTCATAGTTTTTGAGATATTAAATGTTTAATGTCAGAATGTCATAGGTATGAACGATGCATAAATGGAAAACGGTAGAATCAGTCAATGCATCTATCAGGGGTGCCTAGGAATTTTAATATAGGTAGGCGCTATCACAGGCTTTTGTTTTAAAACGTCATTTTCTTCATTGTTGCTTAATTTGACAATTAATTCTGGTTCCAAGTACATATTCCCATCCACGCAACAATATTTTAAATTTCACATATTTGACAATGATGTTCATGTATTGTCATTTAGTTTTTATATATTATGTCTACTTTATTTTTTACTCTACTTTTAGATTGTTGTTCTATTTTATTTTATTATGTTCTTGACATATCCTATATCTACGACTGTGATCAAAAGATGAATAAATATTATTTTAAAATTTATAATATTATTATTAACTCTTGGTTATGTGTGACCAAATCTCTCCTGGACAGCTCCCTGTCTAAATGAATGAGGAATTTCTCTTGACCAATATCTCGAATTATTTCTATTGAACATACCCAAATTCGTGAAGCGTGATTCCTCAGAGAAAAGTATAAATCGGCTTAAATTTGGGCGTTGCTGCACCATAAACCAATTACAAAACTCCAGCCTCCGTTGGTGATCGGCTTCATAAAGATGGTGGTGTACCTGGTACTTAAATGGCTTAAATTTGTACTTTCTTAAAATCATTCTGACGCTTTCCCGTCCAATTCCAATATTGGCAGCAATTTGCCTAACTGAAGTAGTCGGATCTACCTCAATACACGCCAGAATTTTAATCTCCGCCTCTTCACTAACAATAAACTCGTTAGGTTCTTCTTCAATTATTTCGGTTTTTAAGTGACATTCAAGCTAAGGGAAATATTTATCATGTGGTTGTGCACGATCTGGATATCGTTGCCCATATAAAGCTTTTGCTTCCCTGTGATTTTTGTCGCTTCTCCATACACTAGCAGCATGTCCATTTGATGTTCGCGAGTAAAAAGTGGCATTTTAAATAAAAGAGAAGTAATAACACTACCACCAAACGTAAACAGTAAGAACTAATTGTCAAATTAAGCAACAATGAAGAAAATGACGTTTAAAAACAAAAGCCTGTGCTAGCGCCTATATATATTAAAATTCCTAGGCCTAGACCTCTAATAGATTGACTGATAATATCGTTTTCCATTTATGCATCGTTCATACGTATGACATTCTGACATTAAACATTTAATATCTCAAAACTATGAACTTTGGGTATAGGGAAGTGTACATAAGAATGATTCAAAATTGTTTGTAGAATTCTAATTTCCAATTAGTTATAGGACATTCTATTAAAATTATTGCAGTAAATTACTACTAAAGATGACTTCCGGTATTTTCCGGTTGAGCCGGAAGTGCGAAATTTTAATGATATCAGGCTTTAGTGCTTCTAAAGTAAGTTAAAGATATCATATGAGTGTGTCCCTATCTTCACTTGTTTTCTTTCAAAAGAATTTTATAACATGACACATTTGACATCTTTAAGCGCGATTTTCTCGGAAACTGTCAAAGACAGGTATAGCATATGATACATGTTTTAGTCTTAGTTTTTTCAGTAGAATTAAAAAAAATATTTAATATACAGGGTATTCCATATAAAATAACAAAGTTTAGGGCATTTCCGGTCAAACAGGAAGTGATGATCAGTCGTTTTTATAACTAAATTTTGCATCCCATTGAATGATATACATTCCCAAAATTTTAAATCGATATCTTTTTTCGTGCATCAGCTAGAGCCTGGGTAGTAATCTCGTGGTCACCCGGTATATTTGGTAAACCCTTTTGAGAATAATAATCCTGATTGTACCGGGTGGGCAAATTTCGATGTTTTTTATAGGGTATCTCGGTAACTGTAAGGGCTATGGAAAATATGAACCCACCTTTCCCGACCTCTTTTTTCGAGATAAATTCATTGGTGAAAACCAGAACTGTTATATCTTTTCGTTTTCGAGTTGTAAACGAAAATAGATTTTTTTGAGTTTTCGATTGGTGTCGATAACTCGGTTGTTTGTAAAAAATTAGAAGAAATCTGTTTTGCACGTTCTACAGGCACTTTTTTAAGTAGAATAGGATTTCCTTAACAGATTTTTTATATCTTGTGTAGTTTTCGAGTTATGGCATAAACTTCTATTTTTTTTAAATGGAAACCATAGTTGGCTATGATTTAGCTAAAAAGAGGATTTTTTTCTCTTTACAACGATATATAGTTTGTGGGGTCTATGATGAGTGTTTATGCGGAAACAGTTAAAAACATATGTTTTCTAATAAAGGACAGTATAGTAATTTCAATGATTTTGCACAGTAGGCGCCTGTCATTTTGAAAACAGAACAGTTGGATATTGGGATGTAAATACACAGTTACACATTACTGTTTGATTAATTGTTTATGTTTGGTTTTTGCTTGCATTATAGTTTTAAAGTTTCGATTAAAGAAATTGACAAGGCGCGATGGCGTATCAAAATTACGAAAAGTTTAATATGCTAGAGTGTTTTATTCAAAATGGATATAATTCTGAAGCTGCATCGGAAGCATATTTTAATCGCTACCCTGAAAGGAGACAACCTAATATGTCCATCTTCGGTAGACTAAAAGAAAACCTCGTTGAATACGGAGGATTTAATAAACCAAGACCAAAAAAATTATCGTATTCAAGATGCTGAGGATGTTGCCATAAATGTTGTTGGTATGGTAGTCGTAAATCCTTCAATTTCAAGTAGGCAAATTGAAGCAAAGTCTGGTATATCGCGACGAAGAGCACTTTCAGTTTTAAAAAACACAAATTTAGACCTTATACAATAAGGAAACAACAACAGCTCCTTCCAACTGATCCTGAAGACTGGATTTCTGCAATTGGTACCTACAACAAATTGAGCAAGACCAATTATTTTTTAAAAATATCATTTGGACAGATGAAAGTTACGTAAGTAGTGCCGGAATTTTCAACCGACACAACAAACATTATTGGTCTGAAGATAATCCTCATCAGACTGTTGATGTTCAAAATCAAGGACGTTTCGGTTTTAGTGTATGGTGTGCCCTATATAATAACCGCATTTTAGCTTACCAACTTTATGATGACAATTTAAATGGTCAACGGTATTACAATATGATAAACTACCACATAGTAGAAGAATTTTTTGAGACAACTTGCCACTTAACGAAAGACGACATGTATTTTTTCAACAAGACGGGGCACCACCCCATAATACTAATTTAATCTCGGAATTATTAAATACTAATTTTGGGGAGAAATGGATAGGGAACAATGGGCCAGTAAAGTGGCCTCCTCGGTCGCCAGATCTCTCACCGTTAGATTTCTTTTTTTGGGGAACCATTAAAGACAATTTATACAAAAAAGACAAATAATACACTGGTTCAACTGAGAGAAAATCTTATAGACTGTCTGAATTCCGTTTCAAATATTCACATCTATAATGCAACAAAAAGTGTTTCAAAGCGATGTGAACTGTGCATCGCAAACAACGGACGACAATTTGAAAACTTTAGGTAAATAATCATGCTCGTATTTTTTTTTAATCTGTCTAGTTTTGTTTTTTTGTAAAATATATTGTATCGTATTTTTTACATACATTATTTGTTACAAATTTGATTGTTAAGTGTGTTAAACTTTCTTGTTATGAATATGTTATAATTAATTATTAATTAGTCACTAATATGTCATAATTAGTTATTTAAGTTTAATATACCATTCATTATATACGACTGTTACTATGTATTTATGTTACTTTTCGCAGGAGTAAATTTCCATAGCAACAGTTATTATTATTAAAACATTGTTGTAACAATGTGTTACTATAGAAACTTACTCTTCCTGCAAAGAAAAAAACAAAGTAAGTATACCTATACAAAAAAATTAAAATTTTTAACTGTTTCCGCATAAACACTCATCATAGACCCCACAAACTATATATCGTTGTAAAGAAAAAAATCCTCTTTTTAGCTAAATCATAGCCAACTATGGTTTCCATTTAAAAAAATAGAATTTTATGCCATAACTCGAAAACTACACAAGATATAAAAAATCTGTTAAGGAAATCCTATTCTACTTAAAAAAGTGCCTGTAGAACGTGCAAACAGATTTCTTCTAATTTTAAAAACAACCGAGTTATCGACACCAATCGAAAACTCAAAAAAATCTATTTTCGTTTACAACTCGAAAACGAAAAGATATAGCAAATTCTGGTTTTCACCAATGAATTTATCCCGAAAAAAGAGGTCGGGAAAGGGTGGGTTTTTTTTTTCCATAGCCCTTACAGTTACCGAGATACCCTATAAAAACATCGAAATTTGCCCACCCGGTACAGGGCAATTTATTGAGAACTAACAATCAGCCAATAGTTTACTGTTATATATTTTGATGCACTAAACTGAAATCTCTCGATTGTTCAGCAAATATGAGAACATTTACTAGAACGGTGATTGGTAGAACCTGAAATTCTCGTATTTTTGTAAGGAAGCATTAGACCCACATTATATTTTAGGTGATGATTACTGGATCCAAATAGAACGTTGTAACAGCAAAAATAAATATAAAACGAAATTTGTGGAAAATTAAAAAAATGTGGTCCCCACCAGAATGAATATCTTGATAACGACTTGCAAAATATATTTTTTTCACAATCATCAAGTGAATGTGTTTTAAAAACTTATTATTCTTGTGCTTTATGCAAAACTTTCATTGTGCTTAACGATACTGCAATTGCCATATCCAAAAAAAAAATGCCGAGGTGAAATAATTTTGAAAAGTACTTTGTATTTACATGGCGATTATTATAATAATACTCACCCAATAATTACTCCGAAGAGTAACTTAGGTCCCCTCAGGGGTCTGTGTGGGAAGGAGTGGCTATTATTATTATTTGCCATGGCGCACTGGGAGCGACTTAAGATTATTTCGGTAACCCATTTGCTTTACAGTTCTGAGGAAACCCAGAAAACTCAGAACATTACCAAATCTATATATATTAAAAATATATATGAGACAATCCGCATCAACTGGATTAGAGGTACGACCAAAATTAGAACAAAAAGCAACCAAAAAAATCGACCAAGGGCTCATTTTAAAACTTAGAGTGTCTACTTTCAAATGCCGAGTGCGTTTGAAAAATCCGATATGGCGGCCGGAAGCCGGAGAAAAATCGAGTGTCCAGCAAAAGAAGCATGTAAAAATGAAAATTCGTAACCGATCAGGTCATGTTTCGGCTCCAATTGTACCTGATGGATGCCCCTAAAAAGCTGGTGTAGTAGATTGACAAAATCCTACAAGGTGGATCCAATATGGCGGTCACAAGTCCGATATGATGGCCGAATTTTTTTTAATCGACCGATTTGCACCAAATTTGGTATTCGGGGGTTCTGGGGAAATTTTCGACAATCAACCGATTTGTACCAAATTTCAGGTTCGTAATCAGACCTCAGATTCGTAATCAGCGACCCCAAAAACCCCTAATACCAAATTTGGTGCAAATCGGTTGATTTTTAAAAGATACGTCCGCCATATTGAATCCGCCATCTTGAATTTGGCAAATCTGACCTAGGATTCGTGATCAGTGTCCCCAAAAACTCTCGTATACCAAATTTGGTGCAAATCGGTTGATTTTCAAAAATTCGGCCACCATATTGGATCCGCCATGTTGTATTTTGTCAACCTACCACACCAGCTTTTCAGGGGCATACATCAGCTACAATTTGAGACAAAAAACTACTTTTGTCAATGTGTGGGGCATACGTAATTTCACATTTTTGCTGCAGCTTTTTCGTAAGTCTAGTAATCACACCCCAAAATATGATGGGGTACCATGGTCTGCTGTGAAAATACAAGAACCTCAAATTCCACCAATCGCTACTTCTACACTTTAAGGGGACGTCCTGTTCGCGTTGAGGAATGGAACGGTAACAAATGTTTTTATCGTGTCAGGTTCTCAAAAAATTTTGTGAGAACAATATTAAATGAGAAAGAAATAAGAATTCCTCATTTCTGTATTTCAATTTCCTGTATAACAAAAACAGTTTATAGAAAATCTTTAAATATCGTATAGAAAATTGAATGTGATTTCCTCCGGTTAGATTTCTAGTGAGAATAGAGTTCAGATTAATCTTGAAATCTGCTTTGCCGCTGCAGATAAAATGTATAAAATCACTTTCAGTTACTTCCAGGCAATGATTTTTAACTCATATTTATAATGTAAAAATGACTAAAACAATTTTAAAACAATTTAAACCACCCCACATTTTAAAAACCGATGTTTAGCTAATCGCGTCGTTATTTTTTGTGAAAGTACCTACACATTTTCTGTTAACTGCTGGTCATTAAATGCGGGTCACCTTCTACGATTAAACAAACCAGTGATTACTTAACCATATAAACGACCAGTTGCAAGCAATACCGGGTCTAGAAGTTTTATATTTGCATCCCCTTTAGTTAATTCTTTTTCGCACACAAAATATGTGCCTATTGGATATTTTTCAAGATGAAGCTGCGCCTTTAATTCATCATTATTTAAAAAACAAAAAAACTGGACGTTTTCCACGAAACACAAAACTTGTTAGGGTTCCGTGGAGACGGTCCGCGTCAAGGATTTTTTTTGTTATAAACAAGTTGACATTTTAATAAATGTAATAGCCGCATGTCCCTGATCTGTGGTCTTTTAAGTCTATCTGTAATAGTTGCAGTAATAAAACAGTATATAAAAACCTAATGTCAAATCACTAAAACAACAATCAATAACAGAACTATTTTACTTTCCTCGACGCGCGTTTCGCCAACTAAGTTGGCACCTTCAGAAGAAGATTAAAACTAAATTCTAACCTACACACTTGCTCCATTTATAAGCAATCTGCCGTCATGGTTCACTGAATCGTAACATCTCTCTTTGTTTATCAGAGCAAACAGTGGACTGTTGAGTATTGGACCATTATTGGTCCTTATTCATACAATTGCTACATTTAATGATTTCTAAACTTTCAAAAGTATCCTGCAACTGTTTGTTACATTTCTAATTAATTTTAAATTATTTATGTCTATACTATGGCTGGTGTCAAAAGCGTGTTGGACAACATAAGATTTTTCCGTTCTGCCATATTTCACATGAGCCGTGTGTTCATTAAATCTAGTCAAAATAGATCTTTTTGTTTGCCCAATATACTTTTGATCACAGTATTTACAACTTATTTCCGTATATTCCAGACTTTTCGTTAGTGTCAATTTTATCTTTGGGGTTGCCCAAAAGCTTCTGTAGTTTATTTTTTAGAATCACAAACCAAATTGATGATATTTTTAAAAGATCTATTTTTAAAAAAATCTAGTCCGCGTGTGAATTTAAGTTCATATGATAATGAAACACATTTCGCATTGTCAGTATCTCTACGAAAAGTCGTGGAACTGTGTCGTGGGTTCTCTTAAATGTATGCTTCCTTATTAACTTATCGATTAAATGGACTGAGTAACCGTTATTCTTAGCTATATTCTTAATTAATTTTTTCTCATATTCAAACCTCTCTTTACTGAAGGGGAAACTTAACAAACGGTGAATTAGAAAATTAAAACTTGCCCTTTTATGTTGAAAAGGGTGCTATGAATCGCTGGGAATATATCTAAGAGTCGCGGCTTCTTTCCTATATACATCAAACTCTAACTTATTTTCACTATTTTTAATAACTAATACATCTAATAAATTAGTAATAAAAAAAATAAATCAGGCTTTTATTTAAATGCTCTAAAAAGAAGCAAATAAACTTTAAATTGAATCAAACCCATCAATTTATTACATTACACAATTTATATGATATAAAAGCTTATCACGAGATTTACTTGTGTAGATGTATTTACCTATTTTATAAAATACATACTTTTTTCTTAGATTTTCTTATGTCAAGATCAAGTTACATAATTATTACATTCTTGTTTATCTACACAAGTAAATCTCGGGACAGGCTTTTATATCATATAAATTGTGTAATGTAATAAATTGATGGGTTTGATTCAATTTAAAGTTTATTTTATTCTTATTAGAGCATTTAAATAAAAGCTTGTTTTAAAAAAAATTATTACTAATTTATTTTTTAGTTTTTATCTAAATGTTTCTCAACTTTTTCATACTATCCCTAACCTAGACCAGTTATAACTCTTTAAATTGGTATGGCGGCCTTCTTGTTTTTCGCCGTTTTGAATTGTTTTCACCGCCGCTAGATTTGCCTAGGGTATAGGTTGATATTAGTTAAGACACTACCCCGCTAAGTCTTACTGTTTAGCCGGGCAGTAGTACACCATCTCCTCGAAGGGTTGAACGCAGACGTCAGTTTATTCGTATTCTTCTTAGCAAACCCTTTCATTTGATACCCACATTATGAGAGTGCTTAAAAATAACTAGTCCGCCATCTTCGCCGGTCCGCCATATTTGATTTAGAGTAAATTCATTTTATTTTCTTATTTCTTCTCAGCAAACCCTTTCATTTGATACCCATATCATGGGAGTGCGCAAAAAATAACTATTCCGCCATCTTAGACCGTCCGCCATTTTGAATTTAGAATGACATAACTTAGCTAACCATGCATTGTCATCCAAACTAAGCGTGTGTGCAAAATTTCATCTCAATCGGTTGAGGATAACTACTTTAAAATTCAGTTGCAAGATTTGACCCGAACATACAAACAAACATACATTGCAAGTTAAAAAAAAGCTTGTAGAAGTGGTAGTTGTTCATTGTGTTCCAATCCATACGAAATTTTATGGTAGGGAAACGGTTATTTAATTTAGCAACAAAATGATCTACCTAAACTAATTGCTTTTGTATCAAATACCGCCAAGATATCGTCCACGTACCTGAACCAAACTCTAGAGAAATACTCGAATTTATCTCTTGCTTGTGCCTCAAATTTACTCATAAAAAGATTTGCAATGAAAGGTGACAAAGAGTCACTCATTACCGTTCCCTCATGTTGTTGAAAGTATTCACCATTATACTGAAAACAATTTTGATTCATACAAATACTAGTAAGTCGAATGTATTCCTTAATAATTTTATCCTCTGAACCATTTGATTCGAGTAATTCCCTGAGGTAGTCCAAAGTTCGGGGATTGAGACACTTGGAAACAATGAGCATATATTATATCAAAACGAGACCAAAATTTCACCTTCTTGCAACTGGATATTTTTGATATTGTTAATGAACTTCGAACTAGAATTTTTAACTGAAAAACTTATTTGTGCAAGAGGCAAATTTTCGAACTCGTTAGTTAACCACTTTTGGTTAAAGCGGTGTTTCGTGGAAAGCGTGCAGTTTCTTGTTTTCTATTTTTACGCCGAAGGTTCCAGTACCCACTCCAGAATTATTTAAAGAGGCATATTCGGCCAAAATTAAAACTAAAAAAATAATATGGAAGATGTGGGGCAATGCAGTCAACAAGTACCTAATTTCAAAATCTGCCTTAGCAGGAAATAAAAGCAAGTTTTACATCGGCTTAAAAATTAAATATATTTTTACATTATTTCAATGGCGGCTGGTGCAATGGTTTTGCGCAAGATTTTGGGAAACTTTTAAATTTCAATCGTAACAATAGTAAAATGTACATCATTTGTGACAACATACCTATATAGGGTGGTTAATCGAAACCATTCATTAAAAGTATTGGGGCTCCCAGAAATGACCTTTAGAAAGCAGCAGGACTGCAGCTAATTGGCCTATGGCGGACTTGTTGACTATATTCTCAAGACGGCTGTACTTCTGGCTATATCTTTACACCAGTTTAGTCTTTTATCGGCATTGTTTTTAATTAATTCATTTGCAACACCCAACCTTTTTTTACACGAGCCGCCACTCCTTTGTTTACAACTAATTGTGTTTGGACTTTCGACATTAATTAATTGACTATTCTTACATAGGCAAACAGGACCTTCTTTACTTACAACTTCTGGAATACATTTGACAACAATATTGTCTGCAAAATTCTCACTGAGGTCATTCAGATCAACACAGCGAACCCTTTTCAAACACAGCCGGCACACGGCATCATCAGAATCGCTTGGGATAGCAGCACCGGGATTTTCCATCAAATAGACGATCTCTCACGATATCTACTTTCATACCGTTCATAGTTCTGATGAAGGGAGCATACGGTTTTCCAAATACAAACAGGCGGATTTAAATTCGGAAAACGTGTAAATACTGTCTGCACACCTTTCGCATATTACGTAATCCTCGTTTAAAGAAAAATCCTGAAAAACAAATTTCTCTTAAATAAACACTTTTCATTACGAGGCCTCTAACTTTAAAGTTATTTGCAATATTTTAGAAACCAATGCATAGATCAGTTTAATATGGAAACTTTTCAAGAACACTTACTATTTTTAATAGCAGAACATCGAGTATTTCTCGTATATTCTCTTCAATAACTTGGAAATCCTTCGACTCTTTGAAGCAAAGTGTACATTCTTTCTTTGTCGTCATTTTTTTATAACGAATTACACCGATTAGAAGGAGTAATACTTATGTTTCTTGTATGTAGATATTTTGTGGTTTCTATACCGAACTCAAAACGTGGCGAATGACATTCACCACGTTTTTTTAGTGGACATTTCAGTGTTTGCATGCAATAATAGTATATAATGCATACGTTAATGTACTTAACCTAACTATTTCTTCTGCTTCTCGTTTTTTTCTTGACAAGTTAAAGCTAGGGATTTAATATTAGGTTTGTCCTGTTCCAACAAAACATTTATGAACCGTTCTTCGATCAGTAATGAATTCTTTTGTGCGCATGTGTCAACTTAATATTAGTTCAGCCACGGGGCTGAAAGTTGGATAGCAGATATCGCAACTCACGCCACCTCACGTTGTCATTTAGTTTAGTAATGTTTGATGTGGACATCTTTGGCGCTACCGCTAAAATGAATAACCGTAAAGTAGCGTAGTGAAATACAATTCTGATAGATACAAGAGAGATGACAATGAGAGATGACAATTTTATGTTTTATGTATGGCAGGATGGGTCTGTGTTTATCAATTTTCATCATTTCTATTATGTGAGGGAGAATGGTAGGTTATTATTTATTTTCTGTAAATAAGGATTATATTGGACATTTCCATGCTAAACATCCTATGGGATAATCCATTCAGTTTCTTAAGAATAATGTTTAAGGTGGTATTTATTACACAAGTAATACTTTCTGTTCATCTAAAATTGTAATGATGGCCGGCCGGCATTTACAAATTTCAACCATGTAGTATTTATTACTTTATTACATAAATATTAAGTAAATCTACTGTTGTAGCGACGACGTACTTTAACATTATCAACACTTTTTTGCATATAATTAAAAAAATGTTACATTTGTACTAAGCCTGATATTCTTTTAAATATTTATATATTGCTGTAATAAAAGTGATAAATAAAGTTAGTATACTTTACTTATTATATTATATTTATAAAGTTAGTTTACTTTTGAATCCATTAGGTGTTGCGATTTATTAAGTTGGGTGTAGAGCAGCAGCTATTTAAAATATCAAATTTAATTACAGCTTCTTCTACTATAGGTAGACTGTAGATACCCGTCTTGTAAAAATTCATATTTTGTTAAAATCGAAAAAAGTGTATAAAAACGCTAAATTTTATAAATTCCCTAGCGACGTAGGGACATGTAATGTTTGGGAAAATATATGTAAAATAAATCGAGAATATTGTAATTATTTCCGTATTTGTTACGATCAGTTTGTACTTACTGATTTCTAAGAATCTAACTAGGTTTATGCATTACGTGTTACCATAAGTATAACAGCCCAATTTTTCCACCTGGCGGTATCACCATGCAATGCTACTGGTAGGGTCACCCATGCTGGACAGGTCAAAGGGAAGGAATCTGACTTAGACTTACAGACTGATACAAACTGCTTTATACTATAGTATCTAATGGTATTGTTATATAAATAATGTTCTATTGTTATGTCTTGTTAAAACATTTTCGTTCTTCTCATTTTTTTATATCTTTCTAATTGTGAAAATATAATTTTATACCTGAAAACATCAAATACCAGAGTTAAAATTATTATTTTTACTTTTAAACCTTGAATGCTATGTGAAATTAAGAGTTCCTCCCTAATTTGAGGGATGATGATTTTCTTAATTTTACAAAGTATCAAGTTTTAAAAGTAAAAATATAAAGATATAAGTATTTTTAAAAAGCCCGCGCTGTGCCATATAGAGAGAGCTGTCAATTGTTTTGCCATCAATTAAGCAGTAGGTAGCGCTTCTGATACGTTTTTTTATGCCTCGTTACAACAATATTCCAGTTGTGTGAAGACCGGTCCTGGTATCTATCATTAATCTATGAACTCTAATTATTACACTACCCTGCGAGATTTTGCCCCTGGACAATGAATAGTTGTTTCCGAAGTAATTTTCCCTCTGAAAACAAATCCGGACTCAGAATTGCTCTATCACGTAAGATTTTAGAAATATCATAACCAAAAAGTGCAAAAAACGCTGTTTTTTGACAAATTTGAGGTTATCAGGCACCGCCATTTTTTTTTTTAAAAATGTTATGTGTGGTATTCTAAAGCACAAGTCTTCCTCTTTCAAATGCCGTTGAGTTTGCTCAAGCATCGTGTGTGGGAAAAAAATAAAGCGTCACACGGCATTTACAAATTTCAACCATGTAGTATTTATTACTTTACTACATAAATATTAACTAAATCTACTTTTGTAGTGACGACGTACTTTAACATTATCAAAACACTATCTACATGTAAAAAGCAAGTAAGTTTTTTTTGCATGTAATTAAAAATATTTTACATTTGTACTAAGTCTGCTTTTCTTTTAGGTTTTTATATATTGCTGTAATAAAAGTGATACATAAAGTTAGTATACTTAATCATTTTGAATCCATTATGTGTTGCCATTTATTAAGTTGAGTATAGAGCAGCAGCTGTTTAAAATGTCAATTTGAATTACAGCTTCTTCTACTATCGGTAGACTATAAATACCCGTCTTGTATAATATTAACAAAATCCATATTTTGTTAATATCGAAAAAAGGGTATAAAAACGCAACATTTTATAAATTCCCCTAGCGACGTAGAGAATTCAGAAAGTATTTATTTGGATGAAAAAGTAAATCTCAATAACACAGGCATATCAACACTAATCCAAATTAAAAATATTCTCATGAAATAATGTTATGCAGTTATCTGTAACCATTTTATTTATTTTTAGTTAATAACCTGTACCTACCTATGTATCTTTTCAATGAAAAACGTTTTATTTTAATTACATAACTTTATTTAACATATGAGCCTACTGCGAAAACCCGTATTTGACCAAACTAGAGATATCGGAACAATTAAGCCAAAAACTAGTAGTAATGTAAGAATAATTGCAATGCAATTTGTACTACTCTTCAAACGAGCTTTTTAGTTTTGGCAAACTAAATAGTTTGATGAAAAAAGCAGATTTTTTCCTTTGAAAATAAATGTTAATATTAGATACCTCGACAATTACTTTTTTGGACTTAAGAGATTTTCGTAGTAATCCCACGATATAAAAGTTTTATTTAAAAAAAAACACTCGATATATCTTCCCATTTTAAAATATGTATTTACTGTTCATAATCGGTATACCTATATATATGTATATGTATATGTATATGTATATGTATATGTATATGTATATGTATATGTATATGTATATGTATATGTATATGTATATGTATATGTATATGTATATGTATATAAAGTTAAGGGAAAGAAAGGCATCTTTTTACTTTTTAACTCTTAGAAATGCTTTAGAGTCCTTAATAATTTTGTTTTAATTTTTTAAATTGATTAAGTTTGTCCCTGTACCATATATGGTGTTATTATGTCTATAATTTAATGTGAAAAGTTTATCTAGCCCAAACAATCCAATAAATATAATAATAAACTTCATTTGAGCTATTTATAATACAATTAATAAACTATAATTAAAACCAAAATGTTAATACTCAAAGCAACATAAAAATACCCTACCTATATATCCTAAACCGCAACAAGTATAGTGTACGTTTTGTCTATGTAAATCACATTAAAATTTTATCACATAAAAATATCTTCGTAAATTCTATTAAAACTTGTAGGAAGTGAATGGCACAAGAATGGTTCAGAATACAGCTTTACAAATCTTAAGAGAAATATGGCGGACTTTCTCATAGGAACATTCAAACTCACTGGCTGAGGATAAGCACCCTGTAGAACCTGTATTAAAGACAAAACGTATTACGTCATCTATCGTTGACATCGGTACTAAATATCAATGGCGGCAAATTCAAATGCACGCCATCTAACATCCCCATTAAATAATAATAATAATAATAATAATAATAATAATAATAATCCTGCATACCCCAGCAATCCTGCATACCCCAGCTGCGCACGGAGAAGCAAATTTAGTGAGGGTAATTTTGTTTTCGGGTGTGGCAACCCCGCGCACTCCAGCCAAAGCACGAAGGAGCAGGTTTGGTGGCAGTTCCCTGTTCTCGGATGTGGCAAACCCGCTTACTTCAGCCGCCGCAGGAACGTGGCACATGGTGTTCCGAATACCCCCGTCCGGGCCGGGGACTTACACGGTATCAAATTCCCGAGGCTAGGTTTGAGCGAGGAGAGGCTCTTGTCCAGTTTTTGGCAGAAGAGTGGCTCTTGCTCAAATTGGCTTGAAAAGGGATATTTTTGTCTTTTTCACCCACAAGAAAAAGATACAAAGATGAACAATGGATATAAGTATAAGTAGTGATGGGTCGCTACCTGGGGTTCGCCAGGCCAGGGCACCTGTCGTTCAAGAAGCTACAGCCCCAAACCCAAACTCAAACTCACAACCAAACAGAGGAGTGGACGACACGAGAAGGGCCGAAGACTACGAAGCCCCTCTACCCCAGGGTTCGCCTGCCGTGCGACGGAGGGCTGCCCGAAGGAGAGAAGATACCAGAAGGTTGAGGTGGACCGTCGAAATGAACATAGAAGTTATGAGGACGTTCTACATCATTCATCAACCACTACAGAGACGAGCCGCTCCCTGGATGGAGACATTCATTACATGCCGAATTCCTACGCAGAAATCCCACTTTCAACATCTCTGAACAAAATGTTGTAGATAGGAAAAACGTCATCGTTAGGAAGCGCTACCTCACAGATCTTCAACTACAGGAAGTCAACAGAGAAGTCGGCCAGATCCTATACCAACAAGAGGAGTTCCAAAATCTACCGGAAGTACGTGCGGAAGAAGAAATCCAGCAACAGCAAAGACGTATCTCCCGAACGCCATCATCGTCCAGATCACAGGGAAGAATTAGTGATGTACACCTACCGAGAAGCCAACATGAAGAACGACGAGAACGATTTCTACAACTAGTGACCCACTATGAGTTCATGAATCCACTAAATAGGCCCAGAATACCTAAACTCAGGAATGTCAATAAAGCGCGTGACATAATATCCAGTGCCAACAGTATTTTGCAACAATATTTGGATGGTACAAATGATCTACAAAAGGCACATTTGGGTGTGTATTGTGCCTCAGCACTCATCCTCGAATTGAACGGACAGCAAGTATATACCCCAAACCCCAACCGAAAGAACAAGGACAGTGACACCCCAATGTGGAAGAAGAGGCTTGAGAAGAACATCGACGAGTATAGGGCTGACGCTGATGTCCTCCGTGAATTTCTAGCAGGAAACAACTCTCGAAGGGTCATGGCTAAAACACAAGCCATAGCTAGAAAGGCGCAGATAGATCTGAATAATGCAGACCATCGGCAACAACTATTGAACCTCAAAGATCTTCTGCGACAAAAGGCGAAAGCGAAGGGTGCCAGGCTACGTAGATACAACAAGCTGACAAAAAGAAAACAACAGAATGCTGCGTTCGAGAACAACCAAAAGCAGTTTTTGAGGAGCTTGGAGAAACAGGATGAAGAACAACCTCTAGAAATCGATCCAGTGCGATTCAGAACCTACTGGAATTCTATTTGGAGTGACGCCGACACATACAACGAGAACGCGCCATGGATTGAGGAAATTGAAGCACACAACGAAGATCTCAACCAAATGGCTGTCGGAATGATTACAGAAGAGGACGTAACCTCGGCAATCAAGAGAACCAAGAACTGGAAAGCACCAGGCCCCGATGGGATACACAATTTCTGGCTGAAGCACCTACCTGCATCTCATGGTATTCTGGCAAAGTGTTTCACGGAGGCGATCAACGATCCACATGTCGTACCTGATTTCCTTATGACAGGCAATACGTTCATGCTTTTCAAAAAGGGTGATGCTGCACAACCGAAGAACTACAGACCCATCACGTGTCTGTCCACAATATATAAGCTGTTCACGTCTATCATAAATGAAAAAATCTATCGTCACTGCTTGGAAAACAACATCTTTGAGGAAGAACAAAAGGGATGCATCAGAGGCGCAGCGGGGTGTAAACATCAACTGACAATCGACGCTGTGGTATTGGAAGCAAGCCCAAGTAAGAAGAAGAAACCTGCAGATGTGTTACATCGACTACAGCAAGGCGTTCGACTCGGTACCTCACGACTGGCTACTTAAAGTCCTGGAAATTTACAAGGTCTGCCCTCGGATAAAAGCTCTTCTCCAACATCTTATGCAGTCATGGAAAACAAACATTTGGGTCTCTGGAGGGAACAAAGGTCAAGTTGAGATCAAGAAGGAATCTTCCAAGGTGATTCACTCTCGCCGGTTTGGTTCTGCTTGGCACTCAATCCATTATCTACACTAATCAATAAAACAACAGCTGGGTACAAGATCAACATGAGAAGCCGAGCAACACTCACTCACCTGCTCTACATGGACGATCTGAAACTATTCAGTGGGACCAAGGCAAATCTCCAGGCCCTCATTGGAACTACTATAGGACCTTCAGCGACGACATCAAAATGTCCTTTGGCCTGGATAAGTGCGCCACATTGAGTATTGTGAAGGGAGCACCTCATAACAATCCAGAGGTATATGCCGACATCCATCAACTACCACCGGAAGAGCAATACCGTTACTTGGGAGTGTGTCAAGACTGGAGGATCAACCACACTCAACTGAAGAAAGAATTCCAAGAGCAATACAAGAGCCGCGTGACAAAGTTGCTGAGCTCGACCGACTTACCAGGCGGCTTCTAACTAAATTCAGACAATTACATACGAACTCTTCAGTAATTCGACTCTACCTGCCTCGAAGACCAGGTGGGTATATTGTTGGGTCTATTGAACATCAAGGATCAGTGCCTTATCCAAGAAGCTTCCTTAAGAAGAAAAATACTAAACAACAGGGATCCGCCAATAACAGCAGTAGCAAGAGACGACGCTGGATACACGCCTTTGAGCCTGGGATGTGAACTTATTCCGGTCGACGTACCAACAGAAGAGGAGCTCCGGACCCAGTGGATGGAACATGCTGTGCAGGGACGTTTTCCAAAAATGCTACAGCCAGACCATATCGACAAAGAAAATTTGTTAAAATGGCTTACCGACGGGCTACCTGTACCCCGAAACCGAAGGGGTGGGGGTGGGGGTGATGGTGATGGTGATGGTGATGTTTATTAGTGATTAGTGATTAGCGATTAGCGATTAGCGATTAGCGATTAGCGATTAGCGATTAGCGATTAGCGATTAGCGATTAGCGATTAAGGATTAGGGATTAGTGATTAGGTTAGGTTAGGTTAGGCTAGTGATTAGTGATTAGTGATTAGGTTAGGTTGGTTAGGTTAGGTTGGTTAGGTTAGGTTGGTTAGGTTAGGTTAAGTTAGATTAGTGATTAGGTTAGGTTAGATTAGTGATTAGTGATTAGTGATTAGTGATTAGTGATTAGTGATTAGTGATCAGTGATTAGTGATTAGTGATTAGTGATTTGCGATTTGCGATTTGCGATTAGCGATTAGTAATTAGGTTAGGTTAGGTTAGATTAGTGATTAGTGATTAGTGATTAGGTTAGGTTAGATTAGTGATCAGTGATTAGGTTAGGTTAGGTTAGGTTAGGTTAGATTAGTGATTAGGTTAGGTTAGATTAGTGATTAGTGATTAGGGTTATATTAGATTAGTGATTAGGTTAGGTTAGGTTAATGATTAGTGATAGTGATAGTGATAGTGATAGTGATAGTGATAGTGATAGTGATAGTGATAGTGATAGTGATAGTGATAGTGATAGTGATAGTGATAGTGATAGTGATAGTGATAGTGATAGTGATAGTGATAGTGATAGTGATAGTGATAGTGATAGTGATAGTGATAGTGATAGTGATAGTGATAGTGATAGTGATAGTGACAGTGACAGTGATAGTGATAGTGATAGTGATAGTGATAGTGATAGTGATAGTGATAGTGATAGTGATAGTGATAGTGATAGTGACAGTGATAGTGATAGTGACAGTGATAGTGATAGTGATAGTGACAGTGATAGTGATAGTGACAGTGACAGTGACAGTGACAGTGACAGTGACAGTGATAGTGACAGTGACAGTGATAGTGATAGTGACAGTGATAGTGATAGTGATAGTGATAGTGATAGTGATAGTGATAGTGACAGCGATTGCGATTGCGATTGCGATCACGATTGCGATAGCGATAGCGATAGCGATAGCGATAGCGATAGCGATAGCGATAGCGATAGCGATAGGTTAGGTTAGACTAGTGATTAGTGATTAGTGATTACGTTAGGTCAGGTTAGGTTGGGACAGGTCAGGTAGTGATTGGCGACTTGGTGACTGGTGATTGGTGATTAGGTCAGGCTAGATCAGTGATCAGGCTAGGTTAGGTCAGTGATTAGTGATTAGGTTAGGCCAGGGCCAGTTAGGCCAGGTTAGGTCGGACTTGGTGACTAGTGATCACGTTAGGCCAGGTTAGGTCAGACCAGCGGTCAGGCTAGGTCAGGCCAGTGATCAGTGATCAGGCCAGGTTAGGCCAGGTCAGGTTAGATTAGTGATTAGGTTAGGCCAGATTCAGTGATTAGGTCAGGTTAGATTAGTGATTAGGTCAGGCCAGACTAGTGACTAGGTCAGGCCAGATTAGTGACTAGGTCAGGCCAGACTAGAGACTAGGCCAGGCCAGTGACCAGGTCAGGCCAGGCCAGGCCAGCTTAGGTTAGTTAGGCCAGGCTAGGTCAGGCCAGATTAGTGATTAGCGATCACGTTAGGTTAGGTCAGGTTAGTGATTAGTGATTAGTGACTAGTGATTAGTGATCAGGGATTTGCGATCAGCGATTAGTGATTAGGTTAGGTCAGGTTAGATTAGTGATTAGGTCAGATTAGTTAGGCCAGGTTAGATTAGTGATCAGTGATTAGGCCAGGTTAGGTTGGTTAGGTTAGGGCTGGCTAGGTCAGGTCAGGTTAGGCCAGGTTCCAGTTAGGTCAGGTCAGATCAGTGATCAGGTTAGGTTAGATTAGTGATTAGGCCAGGTTAGGTCAGGCCAAATCAGTGATTAGGTTAGGTTAGGCCAGATTAGTGATCAGGCTAGGTCAGGTTAGATTAGTGATTAGGTTTAGGTTAGGTTAGGTCAATGATTAGTGATAGTGATAGTGATAGTGATAGTGATAGTGATAGTGATAGTGATAGTGATAGTGATAGTGATAGTGATAGTGATAGTGATAGTGATAGTGATAGTGATAGTGATAGTGATAGTGATAGTGATAGTGATAGTGATAGTGATAGTGATAGTGATAGTGATAGTGATAGTGATAGGTGATAGTGATAGTGATAGTGATAGTGATAGTGATAGTGATAGTGATAGTGATAGTGATAGTGATAGTGATAGTGATAGTGATAGTGATAGTGATAGTGATAGTGATAGTGATAGCGATAGCGATTGCGATTGCGATTGCGATAGCGATAGCGATAGCGATAGCGATAGCGATAGGTCAGGGTCAGATTAGTGATTAGTGATTACGTTAGGTTAGGTTAGGTTAGGATAGGTTAGGTAGTGATTGGTGATTGGTGATTGGTGATTGGTGATTAGGTTAGGTTAGATTAGTGATTAGGTTAGGTTAGGTTAGTGATTAGTGATTAGGTTAGGTTAGGTTAGTTAGGTTAGGTTAGGTCAGATTGGTGATTAGTGATTACGCTAGGTTAGGTTAGGTTAGATTAGTGGTTAGGTTAGGTTAGGTTAGTGATCAGTGATTAGGTTAGGTCAGGTTAGGTCAGATTAGTGATTAGGTTAGGTTAGGTTAGTGATTAGTGATTAGGTCAGGTTAGTTAGGTCAGGCCAGGTTAGATCAGTGATCACGTTAGGTCAGGCCAGGTCAGATCAGTGATCAGGTTAGGTAAGCTAGGTCAGGCGCCAGGCCAGGCCAGTTCAGGCCAGGCCAGTCAGGCCAGGCCAGCCAGGCCAGGCCAGTTAGGCCAGGCCAGCCAGGCCAGGCCAGTCAGGCCAGGCCAGCCAGGCCAGGTTAGCCAGGTCAGGCCAGCCAGGCCAGGCCAGTTAGGCTAGGTCAGCCAGGTCAGGCCAGCCAGGTCAGGTTAGTCAGGCCAGGCCAGTTAGGTTAGGTTGGTTGGGTTAGGTTAGCCAGGTCAGGCCAGGTTAGTGACTAGTGATTGCGTCAGGCCAGGCCAGTGATTAGGTGATCAGTGATAGTGATAGTGATAGTGATAGTGATAGGGATAGCGATAGCGATAGCGATAGCGATTAGCGATTAGTGATTAGGTTAGGTTAGGTCAGGTTAGTGATTAGCGATTAGGTTAGGTTAGTTATGTTAGGTTAGATTAGATTAGTGATTAGGTTAGGTTAGGTTAGGTTAGTGATTAGTGATTAGGTTAGGTTAGGTTAGTTAGGTTAGGTTAGGTTAGATTGGTGATTAGTGATTACGTTAGGTTAGGTTAGGTTAGATTAGTGATTAGGTTAGGTTAGGTTAGGTTAGTGATTAGTGATTAGGTTAGGTTAGTTAGGTTAGGTTAGGTTAGATTAGTAATTAGTAATTAGTGATTACGTTAGGTTAGGTTAGGTTAGGTTAGGTTAGGTTAGGTTAGGTTAGGTTAGGTTAGGTTAGGTTAGGTTAGGTTAGGTTAGTGATTAGTGATTAGGTTAGGTTAGGTTAGTTAGGTTAGGTTAGGTTAGATTAGTGATTACGTTAGGTTAGGTTAGGTTAGGTTAGATTAGTGATTAGGTTAGGGTTAGATTAGTGATTAGGTTAGGTTAGTTTAGTGATTAGGTTAGGTTAGGTTAGGTTAGTGATTAGGTTAGGTTAGTTAGGTTAGGTTAGGTTAGATTAGTGATTAGTGATTACGTTAGGTTAGGTTAGGTTAGGTTAGGTTAGATTAGTGATTAGGTTAGGTTAGGTTAGTGATTAGGTTAGGTTAGGTTAGGTTAGTGATTAGTGATTAGTGATTAGTGATTAGTGATTAGTGATTAGTGATTAGTGATTAGTGATTAGTGATTAGTGATTAGTGATTAGTGATTAGTGATTAGTGATTAGTGATTAGTGATTAGTGATTAGTGATTAGTGATTAGTGATTAGTGATTAGTGATTAGTGATTAGTGATTAGTGATTAGTGATTAGTGATTAGTGATTAGTGATTAGTGATTAGTGATTAGTGATTAGTGATTAGTGATTAGTGATTTGTGATTTGTGATTTGTGATTTGTGATTTGTGATTTGTGATTTGTGATTTGTGATTTGTGATTTGTGATTTGTGATTTGTGATTTGTGATTTGTGATTTGTGATTTGTGATTTGTGATTTGTGATTTGTGATTTGTGATTTGTGATTTGTGATTTGTGATTTGTGATTTGTGATTTGTGATTTGTGATTTGTGATTTGTGATTTGTGATTTGTGATTTGTGATTTGTGATTTGTGATTTGTGATTTGTGATTTGTGATTTGTGATTTGTGATTTGTGATTTGTGATTTGTGATTTGTGATTTGTGATTTGTGATTTGTGATTTGTGATTTGTGATTAGTGATTAGGTTAGGTTAGTTAGGTTAGGTTAGATTATATCATTGTTAGTCAGGTTGCTTCCTTTTGACCCGTCCAGCAGGGGTGGCCCTACCAGTACCGTTGCATGCTGCGGCAGGCTTAGCTCGTGGGATCATTAGAACATGGAAGCCACTACCTCCACCTAAAGGGTTACGTCAAGATAGTGATATCGCAAAGTGGAAAAAATGTGCTATTAAAACGAGCAATTAAAAAAAGTCATCGAAGTTGGCCGGGCAAGAAAAGACGTATTTCCATTCTTAGTCTTAAGTTTATAATCTTGTCTAATTTTCAAGGCTATCGCCATTATACAATGGGTATTTCAAATGTTTGACGACTACAAAGTTTCCGTTCGAACTTCGACATAACCACCATTTCCATCTCTTTCGTTCACAGCCTTATTTAATGACGTTTTTTTTTAATGGCTCATTACTTATGGCAAGGAGTCATGCATCAAATTTTAATCGAAACTACGACTGATGAACTATTTCACAGCATAATTACAAAATAAATAAATAAAAACATTAAAAATTTGATATGGTTCCATAAAGATATTTTCGCAAAAAATATTTAAAGAACTATTTCAAACTAATAAAAAAAAGATAACCAAAGTACCTGTGAAGTTAAGATGTTCTCGTGACGTTAGTCAGAACAGACGTCACTTTTGATTTTCTGTATTTGTGTTCAATAACTTCTTATTTCTTTTGCGTTTACACGATTTATAAATAAACAATGAATCGCTTGAGTGGGAAACAAAGAACTGAGATTTCAATATTGAGGGATTATATAGATATGCAAAGATCTCAAGACCAAGTTTGTGTACTGTTTAATGAATTGTACCCTAATAAATCTAAATCCGATAAATCAGTCAACGGTAAGCCGAATGGTAAGGAAATTTCAAGTAACTGGTAGCGTTAAGGATTCCGCTAAATCAGGAAGACCTAGTACTGCAACAGGAGGAGAGAATACATTGGACATCTTGCTCACAGTGCTCAAAAATACAATCCCATATTCCTTTTTTGATATTTCTCACCTGTCAGTTAATAATAATAATAATAATAAACCTTTATTGCCCAACAGTTTTACACCCAATTACAGGACACGTTAAAATAAAGCTTAAATAAGATAAAAATAGAACACAAAAAAACGGTAGCAAGATTGAGCATAAATATACACACAGGACATTCACTTCCCTAAAATATACATACATTAATACATAACATTAACATAGTTAATATAAGTATAACATTGTAAAGCCGTTCAAAGTTACAGATTACGTATAATTGACTACAAAATACAATCTTTTATTTCATTCATACTACACGATAATATGTCACAAAATTGGCTAATACTATTATAATGAGTGCACATTGTACATATAGGCGACTGATAAAGTACATTCGTTCTTGGTGTATTAATATGGAATGTAAGATTCTGCCTCGATTGTATTCTTGGTACTCTAAAATTTAATTCAGACAGCAGTTGTGGACAATCTATTTGGTTATGTAACAATTTATAAAGAAAAGACACAGCACTATATTTGCGTCTAGATTCTAAAGAGTGGAGGTCGAAACGCTGAAGCAACCCGTTATTATCTATGCCCCTCTCTGGATATACATTTTCTGTTTTGAAGTATAAAAATTTCATAAACTTTCTTTGAACACTTTCTATATTATTTATGTGACACAAATAATAAGGATTCCAAATTATAGCTCCATACTCCAACTTAGTTCTTACATATGATCCGTACAGGGTTTTTAATGCCTGTGTGTTAGTAAACATCTTACAATTGCGTACAATAAACCCAAGCATTCTCATTGCTTCGCCAATCTTTGCATTTATGTGGGAAACAAATGTCATTCGCTTGTCAAAGTTTATACCTAGATCTTTAATTGTATTATCTCTAGTTAACATCGCTCCATCAATATTATACTCATAAATTATATCTGTTTTTTTCTAGAGTATGTTACTATTTTGCATTTCGAAACATTCAGATGTAACTTGTTAACATCGCACCACCTTTTAATACAATCTATATCTTTTTGCAGAAGAATACAATCCTCAATTGAATTAATACTTACAAAAATTTTTAAATCATCAGCAAAACTCAGTTTATTACATGTAATACAGCTGAATATGTCGTTAATGAATAACAAAAATAATAAGGGTCCAAGATTCGATCCTTGCGGAACCCCTGAACTAGCTACTATCGTTCTTGAGGTAAAACCATTGTAGGAAACACACTGCTCACGGCAATCAAAGTAGGAATGAAAAAATAATATCAAACTTGGACTGAACCCAATATTTAGAAGTTTATTTAAAAGTATGCCGTGATCAACTTTATCGAAGGCCTTCGAAAAAATCTGTATATACTGCATCCACCTGTCCTTTATTGTCAATTTCCCTTGCATACAAAGTGTGAGAAAATTGACAGATTCGTAACAGTAGATCTGTTGGTAATGAATCCATGTTGAAAAGGAGAGATAGTATATTTAATTGAGGAGTAGATGCGATTGTACATGACTATTTCAAAAACCTTCGCAAAGTTTGATAAGATGGATATTCCACGATAATTTTCAATTCTCGAGAGATCACCAGTTTTAAATATCGGGCACAGTTTTGCAAGTTTCCATTTGTTTGGGAAAATCTTCGTCTGCAAAGATAAGTTAAATAAATAACATAATGGTTCAGCTAGAATATCGCCACAGTCTCTTACAATGAAAGATGGAATTAGGTCAGGTCCCGAAGTCATTTTGTTTTTGAGTTTTTTTGTAGCCTGATTTATTTCAGTAATTTCAGTAAGTTTCAATGTGAATAATATCATTATAAAAACCATTTGCATCATCGTTCATAACTATATCATTGTCTGAACACGTATATATATTACCGAAAAATTCCGCAAATGCATTGACAATATAAGTTAAAATGTATTTAAGCGAGAAATGTTACTTCAATACAAACTACAACTTATTCGCGAGTTAAACGAGGATGACTTCGATAGAATGGCTACATTTTATGAAGGCATGACGGAAAGATGCGATGGACGCGTTCAACCGTGCAGGCGCTGGTCTATCGCTGAGGTAAAGTTTTGCAGACCGCTAGGCGAGCCCTTCATTTGGCGATATCTATTTTTTCGCCAAATTTATTTATGCTAGATATGGCATCGGTATTTTTGAAAGATTTCAAAAATCTAGTTTTTAGCCCAATCAAAGGGGAGAAAACCGGAATAAAAATTCTAAGAAAGATAGCGTTTTTGCGTCGAGTTTTAATGGCGAACATAACCAAAAAAATTCGCAAAAGTAAAAAAAAAAACGTTTTTTTTTGCAAATAAAAAAAAAGCATTAAGTCCTACACAAGAAAGTTAAATTAGAAAGTTGTAGATCTTAAAAATTCGTGTCGAATGAGATGTGAACGAAAAAAATCGTTTCATAAACATTTGAGAAAAATTAAAAAAAAAACGGCAAAAATCGCGTTTTCGTATTTTTGCTGTATAAATTCCAATTTTGTGTGAACAGACTTCTTGTTAACTACAAATATAGCCCAAGACAAGCGGGAAAATGATCCATTTTTCAAAAATTCAAAAAAATCTTATTTTTTCGAATTATAACGATTTTAAAAACAAAAAGACTTTTCAAAAATCAGCTTCTACGGAGGCAAAAATTATCGTACAGAAACGATCATGGCCTCATTTTATTCGCGAAGACTTGTACTTTCATGCTATTAAAAAACCAAATCGCTTCTATATAATTTTTGCATTAAAAAATGCGTTGTAAAATTGTATCATTTTTTCGAACCGGTTTTTTTCGAATAACTTTTTTACATTTTTGGAAACTGAACTGAACTGGAATTTTAAAACAGGCATTCAAAACACGCATTAAAAAAAATTGAAGGTACTACGACCTCAGGGAGCCGAGATATATTTTTTTTAAGTGGAGGAAAATATATTTTTGTGAGCGCGATCGATTTGAAATCGTGTTTAGTTTTCGATGCCCCCAAGCGGAGTGTCCGTCCACTCTGTCGCCGTGTGTTGGCTAACGCGTGCTGCACCCAACGCTGTACTTTCGCAAACAATTATGTCAACTTAATTTATGCGAAATGATTTGAAATATTTTTTTTAAGAAAGTAAAAGTCTGAGATCTATTTCGTGTAAAAATGAAGACAATCGGACGTATAATTTTTTTTTTAAATGCGTGTTTTGAATGCCAGTTTTTAAATATGCAACGGCCAAAAATGTAAAACCAAAATTAAAAAAGTTATTCGAAAAAAAACCCGGTTCAAAAAAATTATACAATTTTACCACTCATTTTTTTTATGCAAAAAATTAAATATAAGCGATTTGGTTTTTTAATAGCATGAAAGTACAAGTCTTCGCGAATAAAATGAGCCCATGATCGTTTCTGTACGATCATATTTGCCTCTGTAAAAGCTCTTCGATTTTTGAAAACGTCTTTTTTTTAAATCGTTATAACTCGAAAATAAGACTTGTGAATTTTTGAAAAAACGATAATTTTTCGCTTGTCTTGGGCTATATTTGTAGTTAACAAGAAGTCTGTTCACACAAAATTGGAATTTATACAGCAAAAATACGAAAAAAAGCGATTTTTGACCTTTTTGTTTCAATTTTTCTTAAATGTTTATGAACGGATTTTTTTCGTTCACATCTCATTCGACGCGCATTTTTAAGTCCTACAACTTTCTAATTTAACTTTCTTGTGTAGGACTTAAATCTTTTTTTTATTTGCAAATAACCGTTTTTTTGACTTTTGCGAATTTTTTGGTTATGTTCGCCATTAAAACTCGAGTTGCAAAAAACGCTATCTTTCTTAGAATTTTTTTTCTCTCTACGACCATATTTTTTTGTTTGCTGATAACAATTAGTGACCAATTTACATGTGGGGCTTCCGCTCGTTGATTGGACTATTTGACAACACCTAATGCCGCCAACGAGCTTCATGTTTTTTCAACAGTGAATATGCTAATAGCAACATGATCCTACTTTTTCTATCTGAAATAACACATTAAACCGTATATTAGAGACGCAACAAAGAACCATGCACCAAACATATGGGATTTGAACACCAATCGATTTTTATGAAACTTTGTAGTTTGATAGTCCTTATCATACTGATCAAAAAAGTGTCAATGGGCACAAAACTCTAGTTCTTTATTTTTGAGATCAAGAATGGCGAAGGCTGCTGTCTTGACCCTCAAGGTAAGTGCCTACAGGGCATCTTGTCAATGAGGAAAATTATCTTTACATAGGTTATAGCCTACGTAAATATATAGATTAACCCTATAGATTTATAACCAATGTAAAGAGAATTTTTCTCATTGCCAATATGCCCTGTAGGCATACCTTGGAGGGTCAAGACAGCAACATTCGCCATGCTTGATCTCAAAAAATAAAGAAATTTAAAGCTTTGTGCCCGTTGACACTTTTGATCAATATAACCGGTGTTCAAATCCCGTATGTTTGGTGCACGGTTCTTGGCGCAAGCAATGCTTACTCATAGCAAATACTATATTATTAGTAGCAAAACATTTAAAAAGCACAAACTACTATATGGAGTTATTTACCTACGAGGTTTTGTGCATACATAAAAAGTTTTGCTTATTGCTCTCAGTCATCCATTCAAAATCAGAACAACAGAACGAATTAGCGCTTGAATAACGATAACCAGGGGCTGTTCACTCTTATGAGCCTACCTGAAATGTGATATTTAGTATGAGACCAACTCTATAGATGGCGCAACCAGCTTAGTTTGTTATGTATAGTTGGTACTGTTAAAAAAAGAGATTGGTAGTCCTGAAGAACTAGTTCAGTCCATGCGCCCAAATGTTTAATATTTATAATTTGCGTTATGTTCTTACGTCTATATTTATCTGGGCGTATCGATTGAATTGGTTCTAAGTAAAAACCAAAACAAACCTAAGTTTTGTAGTTTTGTGTTTAATTTGTTTCCATGTGTTAATTTATTTTGTGTTTTATTTGTTTATTGGGTATTATATATTCTTATTTGAGACAGAAATTAGTTGAGTTAATATTACATTAAAAGAAGGAGAACTAGAACTGGTACCAGATGTGTGTTATAAATGAAACTTCATGTAAAGAAAGTTATGCCTTTACTTTTTTAGTTTATATAAATGGCTAGTTGGAAATAATTCATACTTAAATGTGATTGTGTCTTGTGTATAAATGTGATTGTGAATGCATATAAATGTGGTTGTGAATAAAGGAATCTTACATCTAAAACAATTGATTTTGGTATTTAATGGTTTCAATATCTCAAATATCTTCATTTTCCATCACAGCATGTCTTTAAAATTTATTTTTTAGACATTATTTCTTGAGGAACGGTTTCAAATACAGTTTGTGGACTTTTTTAGGTGTTCCCTTATGGACGAAACGTATATATATTATATGACAAGAATAGCAAAATCATATTTAGTTTATGCTAGATAAGGATAAAAAACTTTATGTAACCAAGTATGATTATGCTATTCTTATATACATACGTTTTGTCCATAATGGAACTCTTAAGAGTCCGCAAACTGTATTTTATTTTTGAATATTTTTTGAATATAGCGCCATCCGCCATATTAGTTAAAATTAGTTTGAGACCAATTCAAGAGATAGCGCTTCACGGTTTCATTTAATTCTATGAGAGAGTTCCATCTATCTCTTCTTTTATCTATGACGATAACTAGCGGCTAGGTTACAGCTTGCATGGTTGAACGCGCCAAATAACATTCATTCATAACATCGCAAGATATACTGGCAGAATCAGAAGAAATTGTTGGGTTACATTAACATTATAGCGACGGTAAGAGTGAATAGTTTAGACACTGATATTACGACTAAAAAAAAAATACTCGTTGAATGCCATTCGTCAAATCTGGTATTCGATTTCGAAGCCACAAAATATCTAAATCGATCAGAAATAGTAAGTGTTACTTTTAATCGGCGTAATTCGTTATAAAAAATGATGACACAAAAAAGCGTGTAAACTTTGCTTCAAAGAGTCGGAGGATTTCCAAGTTATTGAAGACATTATACGAGAAATACTGGACGTTCTGCTGTTAAATATAGTAAGTCTTCCCTTAAAGGTTCCTAATTAAATCGACCTAAGCATTAGATTCTAAGACATTGCAAATTGCATTAAGGTTATTTTAGAAGCCTCAGAAAAAAAGTGTTTATCTAAGAAAAAATCTGTTTCAGGATTTTTCTTTAAACGAGGAATACGTAATATGCGAAAGTTGTGCAGACAGTATTTACACATTTTTCGAATTTAAATCTGTCTGTTTGTATTCGGAAGACCATATGGTCCCCTTCATCAGGACTATGAACGGTACGGAAGTAGATATCATAGAGGTGGCCTATTTGAAGGAAAATCCCAGTGCTGCTACCGTAAGCGATTCCAATGATGCTGTGTGCCGGCTGTGTTTGAAAAGGGATCGCTGTGTGGATCTGAATGTCTTCAGCCAGAATTTTGCAGACAATATTGTTGCTAAGTGTATTCCAGAAGTTGTAAGTAAAGACAATCCTGTTTGCCCATGTGAAAATAGTAAACCTCGTAATTAGCATACGGATAGTATGTGAAAAGCCAGAACACGATTAACTGTAAACAGAGCAGTGGCGGCTCGTGCTAAAAAAGGTGGGGTTTGAAAATGAATAAATAAGAAACTGTTAAATATTGGTATATAGATCGATGCAGATTTTGATTTCGCATTAAAATGCAAAGTAAAATATGGATCATTGTATTTGAAAAAAAAATTAATTTGGAAAAATTCAAATTTTGTAAAAATTTGAGTTTGAGTGGTTTGAAGTTGGGCCAAGTGGCAATTCTCTTTTTTAACCAATACTCAATTGAGAAATTATAAAAGCATGGTTGCGTAGCATTAGGATTCTACTAACGACAGTGCTAATACCGAGACTTATTTTCAAAAACTACTACTACAGATAGTTTCAAAGAACGGAAATAACTTTTTCGACTTCCAGTATAACCGGAAGTGCAGCCACTTTGAAAATATCTTCATCAAGTTTGTCATATACCTATAAGCTGAAGTCCAAATTTTCTAAAGGGTGGTCATTTCTGCAAGCCCCAATACTTTTAACCCATTTTCTGCCAAAGGTGCGTAAACGCACCCTTTTATAAAGTATTTTTTTCTTCCTACATGCATTTTTTTATTATTGTTTAATGAATTGTACACTCTAACTATATGTTTTCTTAACTTGTAATTAATTTGTATTTGTTTATTAATTCAAAAAATAATAAAAATATATTTATTATAACATCATCAAATTTGTACCTATTTGACTCCACTTCTTCAAATATTTGTAAAACTTCCTAGGTAATACTAATAGTGACTTGTCTTATTTTTTCTAATAGTTCCTAGTTTACCATCAACTATTAGTTTCCAAGAGTAAGATATTTTAGATATGTATTATCAATTTTTGACTGTTGAATATAAAGGTGCGTTTACGCACCTTTGGCATAATACGTTAATATCTCAAAATCTCAGTCGAGTTGATTCTTGTCTGATTTCGACTTAGTGTGGCGATTCTCGTGCCGTCATCGGTTCAGTTGTAGTTTACTGTTAGCGTGTATGAGTGTACAGTTTATTCAAGACTATCTAGTCACAACATAATACAATATTTAGATATCAGAATGGTGGGGAACACATTTTTTTAGTCTCACAGCTTTCATTAATTTTTTTGCTGTTACAGCCTTCTAATTAGGTCTAGTAATCATCACCTAAAATATTATGTGGGAAGAGTTTCATGTTCCACCAACCATCACTGTAGTCCAGGTTCTCATACTAAAAAAATCGGCAATTTCTTCGTCTTCATTCTTGGTTGTCTTGAACATCCGAACCCATGTAAACAAAATAACAAATTAAAAATTTTAATTTGGTACTAGTAACAGTATAAAAACAAATATAAAAACAATCCACAGTTATTGTATAGTAAAATAGTAATTAACCAACTTAACCAAACCTTAATCACTATTTCTGGGTACAATTAAATTTGGTAAAGGACACGCCCAAAATTAAACATCGGTTAATCTAATCAGGACCAAGAAATACACGTTCGTATGGTTTAATATCGCCAATCGAACGTTGAATTATTCTAATCAGTAGTAAAAACACCAGACCCTAATATTGCAATCCTGACCCTATGAAGTGACTTCAGATTTCGTTTCAGTGCATTAAAATACATAACAACACACTATTTTCGTTGGTTGTCAATTCTCACTCGGTTATCCCGCACAATTGTCAGGGGTTATTATTCTCAAAAAGGGTTACCGAAGGTGTAGAAGCTAAACATTTTTTTTTTGACATTCTATGTCTTTATTATGGGATTGCCCCTGGAAAATTTTGCGATCTGCGTCATGGTTTTGCGTCACGTCATGGTTTTGCGTCACGTCACGCTTGGTAAAGATGGTTTGCCTAACCTGAAGGGGCAAAATCTGGGGTAGGGAAAACTCTATCGAGCATCATGTATGTGACGCATGACGTCATGGGTCCAAAGACATAGAATGTTCCATGGCCTCACGTGTTTTGTTATCAACTGTTAAGAAGAGTGAACAAAATATAGGTATGTTAATCGCACAGCACTGTTATTGTTCATGGTTTCATTCCTTTTTAGGATATAAAATCCACAAGGGATCCAAAAATCTGCTTATCATGTCAAACGTCTTTGCTAAACTACTATCAGTTCATCACCGAATGTTTAGCGAAACAAGAAAACATAATGGAATGTGATGATCGAAAGGCTATTAAGTCGGAGGAGCTCGACATTAAAACGGAGGAGGAAGAATGTGACGGGTAACTTTTCCATCATCATTAAACTGATTTTTTTTTGTATTTGCTAAGGCACAGAAACATATACAAATCAGGGAAAGGACGTGTTCGCGTTTGTATTCCCCATTCGTTAGTTTTTCTATTTGTTCCAGCTTTTTGTAGCAGAACTTTAACACCTGATGGAACTTTTAAAATGAATGCAAAAAGCTTATGTCAACATATGCAGGTGTCAAAATCTGAGTTTTCAATATACAGGGTATTCAAATTAAATTTTGAAAAAGGATTTTCTTTTAAATATCGTTAACATTTTCAAAGTGTTTCATTCAAAGTTGGTTTGCGGGGGTTTTTTGGTATGAGAAAACCTACCGTGAGCACCGTTTTACTGTAACCGCTAGAGGGCGCTCTATATTGTACTCTTTATAGACTAAAATGACCATAATTTTTTTCTTACGGCACTTTTTGGCTTTTATTAAAAAAATCTTATTTTACGCACTTTTCTAAACAAAAAGGTACACTTGTCAAAATTACTAACCCAAATTTGGCCTTTTTTGAAATATTTCAATTTTTATCGTTCAATGCGATATAATTTATCATAAAAATACGGGAACACACGGGAAAGGGAAATTCATAAGGTAACGGAAACTCTTCTAACAGTTGTGTTGGGTCTCTGTCGACATCGCGTAAAATTCGTCGTGTAAAGTTTCCCTGTGGTCGAACGCTGTTACTATTTCGTTTGTAGGACAATGCCTAACCCCCGATCAGTGATTTGGCGATTAACTCTCACAAACACAGAAGAATGCGGTTGCCTTCTTTTGGAACTCTTCACTTATACTTACGGGTTGCTGCTGAGTTTCCATTTGCAAACCCATAAACGAACTAAATGTCCACCAACTTTCGGTTATAAAACATAAACGGCATTTTGATAAAACAAAGATGACAACAAAAAAAGAAGATAATAATAAAAAACACTTTTCGAAAACGCGATTGCGATTTGACAACATAAAACACGTATTACATTTATTTTTTATGACCAAGTATAACGAAACACAACGAAAAGTATAATTTTTAAGTTATATTTTAACGTTTTAAATAATAGATAATATAACGTATCTCAAAAAAGTTCACAGTCATAGTGTCACTGCTGATTTATTCCAAGTGTCTTAAGCGTATTATAAATGACACAAATGGTATTATTGCTTAAAAATAGTAACGGCAACATTAGCACAATCATTTCCTTGAAAAAGTCAAATGATTTATTAAAGAGGCTTTAAAAAAAACTAAACCAAAAACAGGTATAGGGAATGCTAATACAGATCGTTGCTAAATTTAACTCCACATTAAAATGTGAAATAAAATATTGATCATTGTAATGAGCTATCCAAAAAAAAAAACGTCATCAAAGTTGGCCTAGTAAAAAACACGTATTTCTAATTATACGTATTATTTTACGTATAATACGTATTATTAATACGTATCTTAAATTTATAACCTTATGTAATTGTCAAAGCTGTTATGTAACAGCCATTATCTATTTTACAATTGTGACAGTCACTTGTCAAAAGTTTGACATAACCGAGAAGCTACGACATGACTGCTATTTCTATCTCTCTCATTCATAGCCAACTTTGATGACGTTTTCTTGGATATATCTTTACTTTTGTATGCAAAAGTTTGAGTTTGGGAGAGTTTGAAGTTAGTTGGCCTAAATGATAGTTCCATTTTAAAGACGTTGTACATAATTGAGAGATAATATAAGCATTGTTGCATAGCTTTAGGGTTCTACCAACTACATTTGTGGTACCGATACTTAATTTTCTAAAATGACCGCTACATATAGTGGCAAAGGTTAGGGGCTAATTTCACAAAACAGGAAAATAACTCAAAATCGGTGAAATATAGGCATAAGGAAATCTCATGAAAATATACGTAATATAATGTGTAAATTTGAAATCTAGAATAAAAACGGCAACATTGTATTTAAAATAAGAAATGGATGCCGACTTCCGTTATAACCGGAAGTGCAGCCACCTTGAAAATATTTTCTACGAATCCGGCATAGCTGAAGACCGCATATTAAAAAATCAGTAATATCTACAAACCCCAATCTTTTTAATGAATGGTTTCGATTTATTTAATTAATAACTATAGAAAGAATATCAACAATGCGTTTAATATAGCCGTATATTTTTTAGGAATACGGATGAGGAAAGAAGTGTTTCACTAATTAATTCCAGTGCGGTGTCTTCTGAAGGTCCTGGAAATAAAATCCTATGTAGATATATCTTACAAGCAAGAGAAAAATCACAAGTTTGTCAACTGGGACCCTAATCAGGTAACAATATCACCCTGTAATATTACGAAGCAAATTCACACGTGTTGTTTCCTCAGAATGGTAACGAAATAAAATTGGAATATCCCAAGGACCACAAGTTAATAGAAGACGTGGCGATAAGACGTTATCATTGCTACCATTGTCCTTATGTGACGAAACGGAAGGGAGATTTGGCCCGACATGTACTGATTCACCGAAAGTCTCCCAGACTAATAACTTATGACTGCAGTCTGTGTTCTTACAAGTCGAAACAGAAAGGCAACTTAACCACACACATGCTGATTCACAAGGATATTTCCGAGGTGCCCACTTATCAATGCGCACTTTGCCCCTATAAGGCAAAACGGAAAAGATGTTTAATCCTACACTTTTTAATTCATCAAGATGCTTCCAAGGTAACGAGTTATCAATGCGCACTTTGTCCATATAAGGCAAAATTTAAATCCTATTTGTACAAACACACATTGATTCACCAGGATGTTTCCAATGCAATAACTTATGAGTGCAGTTTTTGTTTCTATAATACCAAACGGAGAAGTTATTTAACCAAACACATGCTGATTCATAAGAATACTTCCGAGGTAACGACTTATCGTTGCACACTTTGTCCCTACAAGGCGAGAAGAAAAAGCCATTTAACCAGACACTTCTTGTTGATTCATCAGGGTGCTTCCGAAGTAGCGACTTATGACTGCAGTCTATGTTCCTATAAGTCGAAACATAAAAAGCAATTTAAGAAGACACATGCTGATTCATAAGGATATTTCCGAAGTCACGACTTATCAATGCGCACATTGTCCCTATAAGACAAAACAGAAAAACCATTTAACTCGTCACTTGTTGATTCATCAAAATTATTCCCAAGTAACAACTTATGACTGTAATTTTTGTTCCTATAAGACGAAATATAGAGACAATTTAATCCGCCACTTGTTGGTTCATAAGGATGCTTCCACGGAATAGCAGGATACTTACATCTATAAGTGCAACTTTGTCTCTATAAGGCGAAATTTAAATACTCTTTGACCAGCCACATGGTGAAGCACCAAAGGTTTCCAATGCAATGATAGCTAATTTTGTTCATATAAGGCGATATTTCTCAGGTAACAACTGATCATACGATTGAATCCAACACAAAATATTTGACCAGCCACATGTTGCACACATCATCAGGCTGTACCCAGTGTACCAGAAAATAGATAGGGGTATTTTGCCTTATTTAGTTATGTTTTTTTTACATAAAAAATAGTTATTTTGCTTTCTTCTCCAATAGTTCTTTTTTATATACACTAGAATAGCATTCAAATACAAAAGGCAGAGTCGGACAGTAAATAGAGATTGTTTATATAAGGAACAATTTATGAAAAATTACATACTTCCAAAAAAGTGGACGGTTTCCACTAACACCGAACTGCTACACTTTTTCTCGACGTTTCGCCAGCCAAGTTGGCATCTTCAGGAGAATATTAAAATTAAAAGATTTGAGTTTTAATCTTCTCCTGAAGATGCCAACTTGGTTGGCGAAACGCGCGTCGAGAACAGTGTAGTAGTTCGGTGTTTCGTGGAAAACGTCCAGTTTTTGTTTCTATGCCGAAGGTTCCAGTAGTACATACTCCAGGGTACATACTTCCAGTTAAAACTGGTAAAACATAAGAACATAATCTTTCCTGATGGGTATACAACCGTTACGATTTTCAAAATTGTCTGATTTTACCGGAATAATATTCTCCTGTAATCGAACCTAATGAATTAGTTCAATGTTGCTCAGTTGACCACCTGCGGAACGAGCTAATGTATGACGTTTTTTTTTTTTTACAAAACAGATGATTTCATCGGTGAAGTAATGTACTTGTAGTTTTTTATGCTGATTCATAAAATCAGTGGTCTGTACCATTTGCATTTGGATTAGTGAAGGTATACCGAACTTAAAAGTGGATGGGAGCATGATATATGTATTGTATAGCGTGGGAAAAACTTTTAAGAGGATGGCATGAACAGAATTGTTATTACGGTCATGTAAGAAGCATAACACACAAAACAAAGCAATAACAGTTTTATGTGTGATGGTATGTTCCTGAAAGTCATTTAACTCTGGTCAATTCGCATTTCCTTATGCTGTGGAAGAAATATCAGTCTCTTTTTCACAAGGTAACAGCGTTATTGTTTTTTCTTTGCCTGACTGCTGTCTTTGTTATTAACTATCCATCACTGTTGGGTCCTCTCCATAACGAAGAGATTATATAAAAAATAGTCAATCTTTACATAAAATGGCAATTTAAGGGTCATTTTTATTAAAGCATTTTTAACTATTAGTAAACGTAATCATGGAAAGGGGTAATATGTTATTAGAATTATTTCATATGACGCATAGTGACCCTTACCTTCAATATCCCTCTTTGCCCTCTTCGTTACAGGTTGTCGCCAAAATGAAAATGTCTCGAATTTTAAAAACTGTTGCAAATCGTTGCTCGCGTCAAAAGTCCCATCTATAGAGTTTCCACCTCCATGAAAATGACCCGGAGACTCCGGGTTTCCACGAAGTATCTAAAGGCTCCGGGTTTCTTACGTTATTCTCCGGGTCAGCTTTGAAATTGAAATTTGTATTTATAAATTTATATAATTGTGAATCATATAGTATGATAGTTCCATGTATATGTCGTTTAAAATATAGATTATTTGTTTGAATTCTGGCGCGTTTCGATCTCTAGAGGGCAGTATAGGTACATAGTGCAATCTAGAGATGTTAATTTAATGTTGTGTAATAGATGTTAAATTAATTAATTAAAATCTATTTAATTTATAAATAGTATTTATTACGTCACGAAGATCGTATTCAACACAACTCAACCAATTGTGTTCAATTGTGTTTCTTCAAAAACACAATTGGGCACAAAAATCATCTTCTTCAAATATTGCGCGTTGCTTTACCCCCCCCCCCCCCGTTCCGCCGCGGACACCAATCCCCGGGTCAGCGGTCTCTCTGAGGTGACAACTCTACCCATGTACTATGTACCACAGTGGGATTTTTTCTACGGGAGTACACTCAACTTGGAGTAAATAGACAATTTGTGGTAGAAAAGCAAAAAACAACTCTTTAATGTTGATTATAAAAACATATAAACACAATCTAAACATTACGTCTTAAGGTGGTGCATGCAGATATTTTTAGTAATAAGAATAAGAATAGTAATAAGAATAAAAGTTAAACCTTCGTTTTATAATGACCCAGTTCATGCAGTAAATCCTTATTTTTAAAATTATCACTAAAAATTATATTTACTGCATGAACTGGGTCATTATAAAACGAAGGTTTAACTTTTGTTCTTATTACTATTCTTATTCTTATTACTAAAAAATTTCTGCATGAACCCACCATTACATTGACATTCGTTATTTTGACAACTGACATTTAACAGTGCAACCAACCTATAAAATGGGAAAGTTACCATGTACAGTCTAGCCAACTTTTAACATTAGGAGCAATACATACAAGTATATAAAACATTCTCAACAGTCTCAATAGTGCTGTGGCTCCGCCCGAGTGTCGTCGCCAATTCTCACGTTGTTGCTTCTTAATTGGATTTGAGGTCTTGAGGAAAATGTCTCCATCACGCGCACTCTCATGTATCCATTTAAGAGAAGAACATTATACAAAATTCTCGAATTTAGAATATTCGATGCATTTCTGGAAAATTCTAATTATTTCAAATTTTTTGGTAAAAGACTTTCCGGCCAACCTGATATTTACAATCTAGAATACTATTATCTATTTACTTTTCTAAGAATCTTGTTAAAAATAGTTATTTATTTGAATAGCATGTAATTGTAGAAATTTTGAAGTAATGTCTGCCATAACGTAGGGTCGACACTATACAACTGTGTGATAACCGTGTTTTTTAAGTGCCTGGTAAATTATATACGCCTGTATTTCTTGCCCATGTATACGTACGTACCCATGAAATGTTCGTCCCGACTTTTTTACCGACCAGGGCATTTGACCATTGGAAACAAAGTTTACAATATTCATAAACACGAAGAGCTGACTGCACTGAGGTAGAGTTCCTTACTGATTTAAAGGTTTGTTCCAGTAACGAGTTCTGAACGTGTTATAAACTGTATTCACTGCGCGTGCGCAGGTTGAATTATGTTTTGAACGCGTTTAAAACATAAATTAATTGGAACATCAATAAGAGTTACGTCAGGCAACCCACTTCTGGTTTATAATTCTGTGACTGACAAATTGCGTTTCTTATCTTTGAATATCTCTGAAAGTTGGAAGTACATACACTCATCATCCACATTTCCGAACTTTTACGTTCCGCAGACTTCCACATTTCCGAACTCTCGTCACCTCGAAATTACCGAACTGCTGGCGCATGCGCAAAGGGTTTTTCTGGCTCATTCTAGTACTTTTCTTTGTTTTTCGAGGTTTTTATGCAAATGTAATACATACATACATGTGTACATGTTAATAAAAGAACGTTTTTCTAAACAAAAAAATGTCAGGTGCAAAGGAGAGAATGATGCGGGTATTTATTTTGTAATTCAAAGTAAAGGTTTGTTTTATTGAACATTTTGTTGACGTAACCTATAATAATTTCAAACTGAAATGAAAAATTATGAGAAAATATGTATTTTTAAGAAAACCGTGATACAAAACAAACAGTATTGTACTGTTTATTTGCAGAGTAAAGAGCCTGCTAAGAGGCTAATCTTGGAGGAAAAGCTGGATTTGATAAATCACGCAAAAAACGGTGTTAAAAATGTTGATCTATGTAAGATGTACAATATTTGTAAATCGTCAGTGGCAGAAATTCTTGGAAAAAAGAAATTTACTTTGAAAAACTGAAAAAAAGGACGAAAATTGAGTGGACGAATTGACACAATAAAGTGCACCGGTACTTATGATACGCCATTTGAAAGAAGTGTTTTTCACTGGTTTGTACAAAGAAGAACTCTTGTCTCAGGTGTGCTGCTGAGGGAGATGGATTTCCTCTTTGCTGAATTCTGTGACAATCGAAATGTTTGATAACAATCGCATTATTGTGTTTACATTTTTTTCTCATTTCAAATTTCGCGGTTTTTTGTCGTCAACCAATCAGTGACAGGTTCGGTTATGTGGAAGTACAAGTTCGGAAATATCGTGAGAAAAAGTTCGGAAATATCGTGAGTTCGGAAATTTGGAGTTCGGATATGTGGATGTTGAGTGTATATCACAAAACATATTCATAGGGAAACGCTACCTACTGCTTAATTGATGGCAACACAATTGACAGTTCTATGTGGCACAGCGCGGGATTTTTAAAAATACTTACTTCTTTATAATTTTTACTTTTAAAACTTGATACTTTGTAATATTAAGAAAAAGCATCCTCCCTCAAACTAGAGAGGAACTATTTCCTTAATTTCACATAGCATTCGAGGTTTAAAAGTAAAAATATTTATTTTATCTCTGGTATTTGATGTTTTCAGTTAAAGAATTATATTTTCACAATTAGAAAGAAATAAAAAAATGAGAAGAACGAAAATGTATTAACAAGACATAACAATAGAACATTATTTACATAACAATACCATTAGATACTATAGTATAAAGCAGTTTGTATCAGTCTACAAGTCTAAGTCAGATTCTTTCCCTTTGACTTGTCCAGCATGGGTGACCCTACCAGTAGCATTGCATGCTACGGCTGGCTTAGCTCGTAGGATCATTGGAACACGCAAGCCACCTCATCCCCTAAAATTTAGGTTTCATCAAGATGGTGATACCGCCAAGTGGAAAAAATTGGGCTGTTATACTTATGGTAACACGTAATGCATAAACCTAGTTAGAGTCTTAGAAATCAGTAAGTACAAACTGATCGTAACAAATACGGAAATAATTACAATGTTCTTGATTTATTTTACATAATTATATTTTTCCAAACTTTACATGTCTCTACGTCGCTAGGGAATTTATAAAATTTTGCGTTTTTATACCTATTTCCAATATAAACAAAATATGAATTTTTACAAGACGGGTATTTATAGTCTACAGATTGTAGAAGAAAATGTAATTAAATTTGACATTTTAAATAGCTGGTGCTCTACACCCAACTTAATAAATCGCAACACCTAATGGATTCAAAATGATTACGTCTACTGACCTAATGTATCACTTTTATTACAGCAATATATAAATATTTAAAAGAAAAGCAGACTTAGTACAAATGTAAAATATTTTTAATTATATGCAAACTTGCTTGCTTTTTACATGTGGATAGTGTTTTGATAATGTTAAAGTACGTCGTCACTACAAAAGTAGATTTAGTGAATATTTATGTAATAAAGTAATAAATGCTACATGGTTGAAATTTGTAAATGCCGGCCGGCCATCATTACAATTTTAGATGAACAAAAAGTATTACTTGTGTAATAAATACCACCTTAAACATTACTCTTAAGAAACTGAATGGATTATCCCATAGCATATTTAGCATAGGGAATATCCAATAGAATCCTTATTTACAGAAAATAAATAATAACTTACCATTCTCCCTCACATAACAGAAATGATGAAAATTAATAAACACAGACCCATCCTGCCATACATAAAACATAAAATCAACTACCCTTAAAATTGTTCACGATTGTCATCTCTCTTGTATCTATCAGAATTGTATTTCACTACGCTACTTTACGGTTATTCATTTTAGCAGTAGCGCCAAAGATGTCCACACCAAACATTACTAAACCAAATAACAACGTGAGGTGGCGTGAGTTGCGATATCTGCTATCCAACTTTCAGCCACGTGACTCAACTACACTCAACATTCACATATCCGAACTCCAAATTTCCGAACTCACGATATTTCCGAACTTTTTCTCACGATATTTCCGAACTTGTACTTCCACATAACCGAACTTGTCGCTGATTGGTTGACGACAAAAAATCGCGAAATTTGAAATGAGAAAAAATGTAAACACAATAAGCGATTGTTATCAAACATTTCAATTGTCACAGAATTCAGCAAAGAGGAAATCGCTCTTCCTCAGCAGCACACCTGAGACAAGAGTTCTTCTTTGTACAAACCAGTGAAAAACACTTCTTTCAAATAGCGTATCATAAGTACCGGTGCACTTTATTGTGTCAATCCGTCCACTCAATTTTCGTCTTTTTTTCAGTTTTTTTCAAAGTACATTTCTTTTTTTCCAAGAATTTCTTGCTACTGACGATTTACAAATATTGTAACATCTTACATAGATCAATATTTTTAACGCCATTTTTGCGTGATTTATCAAATCCAGCTTTTGCTCCAAGGTTAGCCTCTTAGCAGGCTCTTTTCTCTGCAAATAAACAGTACAATAATGTTTGTTTTGTATCACGGTTTTCTTAAAAATAAATTTTTCTCATAATTTTTCATTTCAGTGAAATTATTATAGGTTACGTCAACAAAATGTTCAATAAAACAAACCTTTACTTTGAATTACAAAAATAATTACCTGCATCACTCTCCTATGCACCTGACATTTTTTTGTTTAGAAAAAAGTTCTTCTATTAACATGTACACATGTATGTATGTATTACATTTGCATAAAAACCTCGAAAAACAAAGAAAAGTACTAGAATGAGCCAGAAAAACCCTTTACGCATGCGCCAGCAGTTCGGTATTCCCGAGGTGACGAGAGTTCGGAAATGTGGAAGTCTGCGGAACGTAAAAGTTCGGAAATGTGGATGTGTAGTATACATACATAATATTAAGTTGACACATGCGCACAAAAGAATTCATTACTGATCGAAGAACGGTTCATAAATGTTCTGTTGGAACTGGAACAAACCTAATATTATACCACTGGCTTGTTCTTTTTAAGATAATCCAGAGAAGCAGAAGAAATAGTTAGGTTAAGTACGTTAACGTAGGCATTATACTATTATTGCTTGCAAACACTGAAATTCGACTAAAAAACTTGGTGAATTTCATTCGTCACGTTTGTAATTCGGTTTAGAAACCACAAAATATCTACATAGATAAGAAACATAAGTGTTACTCCTTCTAATCGGTGTAATTCGTTATAAAAAATGACGGCACAGAAAGCGTGTAAACTTTGCTTCAAAGAGTCGAAGGATTTCCAAGTTATTGAAGAGAATATGCGAGAAATAGTCGACGTCATGTCGTTAAAAATAGTAAGTGTTCTTGAAAAGTTTCCATATTAAACTGATATATGCATTAGTTTCTAAAATATTGCAAATAACTTTAAAGTTAGAGGCCTCGTATTGAAAAGTGTTTATTTAAGAGAAATTTGTTTTTCAGGATTTTTCTTTAAACGAGGATTACGTAATATGCGAAAGGTGTGCAGACAGTATTTACACGTTTTCCGAATTTAAATCCGCCTGTTTGTATTCGGAAAACCGTATGCTCCCTTCATCAGAACTATGAACGGTATGAAAGTAGATATCGAGAGGTCGTCTATTTGATGGAAAATACCGGTGCTGCTACCTTAAGCGATTCCGATGATGCCATATGCCGGCTGTGTTTGAAAAGGGATCATTGTGTGGATCTGAATGATTTCAGCGAGAATTTTGCAGACGATATTCTTGCCAAATGTATTCCAGAAGTTGTAAGTAAAGAAGGTCCTGTTTGCGTATGTACGAGTAATTAATAATGTCGAAAGTCCAAACACACTTAATTTTAAACAAAGGAGTGGAGGAGAAGTTGTAAAAAAAGTTGGGTGTTGCAAATGAATTAATTAAAAACAATGCCGATAAAAGACTAAACTGGTATAAAAGATATAACCGAAAGTACAGCCATCTTGAGAATATATTCATCAAGTCCACCATAGGCCTATTAGCTGAAGTCCAAATTTTCTAAAGGCAGTGATTCCTGCGAGCCCCAATACTTTTAACGAATAGTTTCGATTAACCACCCTATGTAGGTATGTTGTTACAAATGATGTACATTTTACTATTGTTCCAATTGAACTTTTATTTTCTGCTAAGGCAGATTTTGAAATTAGGTACGTGTTGACTACTTTGCCCCACATCTTCCATATTGTTTTTTAGTTTTAATTTTGGCCGAATATGTCTCTTTAAATAATTCTGGAGTGAGTGTTGGAACCTTCGGCATAAAAACAAAAAAAAATACTGCACGTTTTCCACGAAACGCCGTTTTAACCAAAAAATGGTTAACTGGCGAGTTCGATTTGCCTCTTGCACAAATAAGTTTTCCAGTTAAAAATTCTAGTTCGAGTTCATTAACAATATCAAAAATATCCAGTTGCAAGAAGGTAAAGTTTTGGTCTCGTTTGATATATGCTCATTGTTTCCAAGTGTTCCAATCCCACAAACTTTGGACTACCTCAGGGAATTACTCGAATTAAATGGTTTAGACGATAGAATTATTAAGGAATACATTCGGCTTACTAGTATTTGTATGAATCAAAATTGTTTTCAGTATAATGGTGAATATTTTCAACAACATGAGGGAACGACAATGAGTAACTTCTTGTCACCTTCCATTGCAAATCTTTTTATGAGTAAATTTGAGACACAAGCAAGAGATAAATTCGACGATATCTTGGCGGTATTTGACACAAAAGAAATTAGTTTAGGTAGATCATTTTGTTGCTAAATTAAATAACCGTTTCCCTGCCTTTAAATTTACGTATGAAATGGAACACAAAGAACAGTTACCATTTTTAGATGTATTAGTTATTAGAAATAGTGAAAATAAGTTAGAGTTTGATGTATATAGGAAAGAAGCCGCGATTCATAGATATATTCCCAGCAATTCATACCACCCTTTTCAACATAAAAGGGCAAGTTTTAATTTTCTAATTCACCGTTTGTTAAGTTTCCCCCACAGTAAAGAGAGGTTTGAACATGAGAAAAAATTATTTAAGAATATAGCTAAGAATAACGATTACTCAGTCCATTTAATCGATAAGTTAATAAAGAAGCATAAATTTAAGAGAACCCACGACACAGTTCCACGACTTTTCGTAGAGATACTGACAATTCGAAATGTGTTTCATTACCATATGAACCTAAATTCACCCGCGGACTAGATAAAGTTTTTAAAAATATCATCAATTTGGTTAGTGATTCTAAAAATAAACTACAATAACGAAAAGTCTGGAATATACGAAATGAGTTGTAAAGACTATGATCAAAAGTATATAAGGCAAACAAAAAAAATATATTTTGACTAGATTTAATGAACACACAGCTCATTTGAAATATGGCAGAACGGAAAAATCTTGTGTTGCCCAACACGCATTTGACAACAACCATCGGATAGACATAAATAATATAAAATTAATTAGAAATGTAACAACCAGTTGACAGTTGGATGCTTTTGAAAGTTTAGAAATCATTAAATGTAACAGTAGGATGAATAAGGACAATGGTCCAATACTTAACAGTCCACTGTTTGCTCTGATAAACAAAGAGAGATGTTACGGTTCAGTGAACCATTACGGCAGATAATGTATAAATAGAGCAAGTATGTAGGCTACAATTTAGTTTTAATCTTCTTCTGAAGATGTCATCTTAGTTGGCGAAACGCGCGTCGAGAAAAGTATAGTAGTTCGGTGTTTCGTGGAAAACGTCCAGTTTTTTTTTTTTCATTAAATAATGATGAATTAAAGGCGCAGCTTCATCTTGAAAAATATCCAATAAGCACATATTTTGTGTGCGAAAAAGAATTAACCAAAGGGGATGCAAACATAAAACTGCTAGACCCGGTATTGCTTGCAACTGGTCGGTAATGGTTAAGTTAAGACGGTTATGTTACCCACCCCCTCCTAGGGGGTGTGCGGATTTGGGGGCTCCGGGTTGGAGGGGGCCCGAAATAAAGGGAATCCCCGGGGGGGGGGCCCCAGCCCCCCGGGGAAGGGGGGGGGGGAAAAAAAAAAAATTCCCCCTCCGGCCCCCCCCCCCCCACCCCCCGGGGGTGGGGGGGGGGGCGGGGGGGGGGCGCCCCCCCCCGGGGGAGGGGGGGGGGAAAAAAGAAAAAAAAAACCGGGCCCCCCCTCGTCGGTGGGGGGGGGGGTGGGGGGGGGGGGGGGGCCCCCCCCCCCGCCCCCCCCCCCCGGGGGGGGGCCGGGGCCCCCCCCCCCCCCCCCCCCCCCCCCCCCCCCCCCCCCCCGCCGGGGGCCGGGCCCCCGGGGGGCCAACGGTCGCCCCCCTCCGCGGGGCCCCCAACCCCCCTCTTTTCTCCCCCCCCCCACACCCGGGCCGCGCCCGGCCCCCCCCGGGGGGGGGCCGTCGCCCCCCCCAACCCCCCCCCCTTTCCCCCCCCCAACAAAATTTTTCGCGCCCCCCCCCCCCCCCCCCCCCCCCCCCCCCTCCCCCCTCCGGCCCCTTTTGTCCCCCCCCCCCTCCCTTTTTTTCCCCCCCCCCCCCCCCTGCGTCCCCCCCCCGGGGGCCAAAATCAATCCCCCCCCCCTCGCCTCCGCTCCCCCCCCGCCCCCGGGGGGGGGCGCCCCCCCGCCCCCCCCAGGCAGAGGTCCCCCCCCCCCCCCCAGGGGGGGCGGGGGGCCCCCACCCCCCTCCCCTCCCCCCCCCCCCCCCCCCCCCCCCCCCCCTCCCCCCCCCCCCCCCCCCCCCCCCCCCCCCCCCCCCCCCCCCCCGGGCCCGGGGGGGGCCCCCCGCCCCCCCCCCCCGGGGGGGCCCCCCGGGCGGCCGGGGGGGGGGGGGCCCCCCGCCGGGGGGGGGGGGGGGGCCCCCCCCCCCCGGGGGGGCGGCGGGGCCCCCGGCGGGGGCCCCCCCCCCCCCCCCCCGGGGGGGGGGGGGGGGGGGGGGGGGGGGGGGGGGGGGCCCCCCCCCCCCCCGCCCGGGGGGGGGGGGGGGGGGCCCGGGGGGGGGGGGCACCAACCACACCAAAGGGGGGGGGGGGGCGGGCAGGGGGGGGGGGGGAGAAAAAAAAAAAAAAAACCAAAAAGGAAAGAAAAAAAAAAAAAACACAAACACACCCCCCCCCCCCAACAACAACACAAATATTAATATTAAGAGGGGGGGGGCGGGGGGGGGGGGGCCGCGGGGGGGGGGTCCCCCCCCCCCCCCCCCCGGCCCCCCCCCCCCCCCCCCCCCCCCCCCCCCCCCCCCCCCCCCCCCCCCCCCCCCCCCCCCCCCCCCCCCCCCCCCCCCCCCCCCCCCCCCCCCCCCCCCCCCCCCCCCCCCCCCCCCCCCCCGGCCCGCCCCCCCCCCCCCCCAAGCACCCCGCCCCCCCCCCCCCCCCCCCCCCCCCCCCCCCCCCCCCCCCCCCCCCCCCCCCCCCCCCCCCCCCCCCCCCCCCCCCCCCCCCCGCCCCCCGGGGGGGGGGCGCCCCCCCTCCCTCTTTTTTTTTTTTTTTTTTTTCGTTTTTGGGGGTTTTTTTTTTTTTAAATTTTTTTCCCTTTTTCCCCCTTCTTCCCCCCCCCCTCCCCCCCCCCCCCCCCCCCCCCCCCCCCCCCCCCCCCCCCCCCCCCCCCCCCCCCCCCCCCCCCCCCCCCCCCCCCCGTCCTCCCCCCCCCCCCCTCCCCCCCCCCCCCCCCCCCTCCCCCCCCCCCCCCCCCCCCCCCCCCCCCCCCCCCCCCCCCCCCCCCCCCCCCCCCCCCCCCCCCCCCCCCCCCCCCCCCCCCCCCCCCCCCCCCCCCCCCCCCCCCCCCCCCCCCCCCCCCCCCCCCCCCCACCCCCCCCCCCCACCCCCCAAAAACCCATCCCCCCCTCTCCCTCCCCCTCCCCCCCCTCCCCCCCCCCCCCCCCCCCCCCCCCCCCCCCCCCCCCCCCCCCCCCCCCCCCCCCCCCCCCCCCCCCCCCCCCCGCCCCCCCCCCCCCCCCCCCCCCCCCCCCCCCCGCCCCCTCCCCTCCCGGCTGGGGGGGGGGTTCCCCCCCCTCCCTCTCCCCCCCCCCCCCCCCCCCCCCCCCCCCCCCCCCCCCCCCCCCCCCCCCCCCCCCCCCCCCCGGCGCCCCCCCCGGGGGGGGGGGCCGCCCCCCGGGGGCGGGGGCCGGGGGGGGCCCCCGCCCCCCCCCCCCCCCCCCCCCCCCCCCCCCCCCCCCCCCCCCCCCCCCCCCCCCCCCCCCCCCCCCCCCCCCCCCCCCCCCCCCCCCCCCCCCCCCCCCCCCCCCCCCCCCCCCCCCCCCCCCCCCCCCCCCCCCCCCCCCCCCCCCCCCCCCCCCCCCCCCCCGGGGTCCCCTCCCCCCCCCCCCGCGGGGGGCCCCCCCCCCCCCCCCCCCCCCCCCCCCCCCCCCCCCCCCCCCCCCCCCCCCCCCGCGGCCCCCGGTTTCCCCCCTTTTTTCCCCCGGGCCCTGTGGGGGGGGGTTGGGGGGGGCCCGGGGCCCCCCGGGCCCGGGCGGGCCCCCCGGTGGCGGCCGGGGAAAAATAACCGTAGAAGTTGTTGTGTTAACAGAAAATGTGAACTTTCACAAAAAATAACGACGCTATTAGCTAACCATCTGTTTTTCAAATATGAGGTGGTTTAAATTGTTTTAAAATTGTTTTGATCATTTTTACATTAAAAGTATAATTTAAAAAATCGTTGCCTAGAAGAAATTGACAGTTGTTTTATACATTTTATCTGCAGGGGCAAAGAAAATTTCAAGATAATCTGAACTCTACTCTCACTAGAAATCTAATCGGAGGAAATCACATGTCATTTTCTATACCATATTTAAAGATCAATGTATATAAACTTTTTTTGTTAACTATACAGGAAATTGAAATACAGGAATGATGAATTTTAATTTCTTTCTCATTTAATTTTGTTCTCACAAATTTTTTTAGAACCTGGCACAATAAAAACTTGTTACCTCCTCAACGTGAACAGGACGTTCCATTAAAGTTTAAAAGTAGCGATTGGTGGAATTTGAGGTTCTCGTATTTTAACAACAGACCATGGAACCCACATCATATTTTGGGGTGTGGTTACTAGTCTTAAGCAGCTAAGCAGCTTCTAAGAGCTGCAGCAAAAAATGTGAAATTACGTGTGCCCCACACGTTGACAAAAGTCGTTTTTCGTCTCAAATTGTAGCTGATGGATGTCCCTAAAAAGCTGGTGTGGTTGGTTGATAAAATCTACTATGGCGGATCCAATATGGCGGTCACAAGTCCAATATGGTAGCCAAATTTTTGAAAATCAGCCGACTTGCGCTAAATTTTGTATACGAGGGTTTTTGGGGTCACTGATCACGAATCCGAGGTCATATTTGCCAAATTCAAGATGGCGGATTCAATATGGCGGATGTATTTTTTTAAAATCAACTGATTTGCACCAAATTTGGTATCCGGGGTTTTTTTGGGGTCGCTGATAACGAATCTGAGGTCAGATTACGAATCTGAAATTTGGTACACATTTCTTCTGACTTGTGACCGCCATTCAGCCACACCAGCTTTTAGGGGGCATTCATCAGGTACAATTTGAGCCGAAAAATGACCTCATCGGTTGCAAATTTTTATTTTTGCAAGCTTTTTTTTGCCGGACACTCGATTTTTCTCTGGTTTCCGGCCGCCATATTGGATTTTTCAAAGGCGCACTCGGCGTTTGAAAGTAGACGCTCTAAGCTTTAACGTGAGCCCTTGGTCAATTTTTTTGGTTGCTTCTAATTTTGGTAATAGCTCTGATCGGATTGTACCATATACAGTAAGAGTTACCATACTGAGTACATAGCTGGATACTAAATACGTATTAAATGGTACATTTTTATGTCAAAGTTAGGCGAATTTAGTTACGTACAACAAACCAGCCCCACCTCCTTAGCAGAAATCTAGACGTTGCCAGATGTAACTGTAACTTTGCATAATAGGTCTTTATAAACACCCTATGTTTATAAAAATGCATTGACGTACGATCAATTAATATAAGCCAATTTTATTTTCAGATCTCGTGGCTTATAATAAAATTTACTTGTATCTTTTTTCAACTTAACTACGTATTGTGATTATTTGAATTGAAATTTGAAATGAAATTATTTTAAACAGCGAATATTACTTTAAACAGCTGAGCTGTGAAACAATTTCAAAATATCTAATAAGAATATTATGTTGATGCGACAACAGCGAAACAAGGCACAAATTACGAACAGTCACTTCCGGCGAGTCGAAGCAGAGTCGGACTCAGGACTATTATTCAACTCGGACAGTCGGACTATTATTGCAAAGCGACAGTTCACAGAAAATACATCATAATATAATAGTGGATATTCGAATAAACTTACTAGGGGAGATAACTATCTAAAGTTCAAATCTATAGAAATAAGGAAACACGTAGAAATACTAGGAGATGTAACGTTCAATAGGTATTAGTAATGTTCAATGTAAAATTAGACATCCTGGAGTGGATACTGGATCCTTCGGCGTAGAAACAAAAAACTGGACGTTTTCCAACACCGCACTACTATACTTTTCTCGACGCGCGTTTCGCCAACTAAATTGGCATCTTCAGGGAGAAGATTAAAACTGTTCAGTTTTCTTTAAAACTTCAATACCTGGCGAAACGCGCGTCGACAAAAGTATAGTTGTTCGATGTTTCGAAGAAAATGTCGTTTTTTTTTTAATTAGACATATAACTAAAATATTTATATGTATATACCCGTAGGAGGTTTCTGATCTATAAACTGGTAGTTATGTAAAGTATTTTTAAACATAAAAGGTCCCAGTGGTCTGACGTAACCTTGTGTTACATATAACGTCACACAATTGTTCATTTCAGGTGTTGACTCTAATGGATTCATTCTCCTCAAAATTCATTCGCCGCGCAACACATATTTTGCAACACGACACACAAATCGACACGACGACACACAATGCTGGGGCCTTATCTGTTTAAAAGTGCTCTGTATATTTCGAGGTTCTATGAAACGATATGTATTTCGGAAACGATTCCAAGCCGGACCGCTTCTAAAAACCGCGCGTGTACGATTCCCATAGCCATACGCCTCCGCTGGCGATAGGATCGCGATTGGTTACCACTTCATGTTTAAACTGTAGTGCGTCTACTCAAGATAGAAGTTAACTTTTCAATTCCTCTTCATTTTGCTATGTACGCAGGGTGCAGGGTGACCCTTACTATATATTTTTAATAATCGCCATGTAAATACAAAGTACTTCTGGGTAATAGTATTTACATAATCTGTAATAGTTTTAGTAATTTGGATTGTGATTTCACCTCGGCATTTTTGTTTTTGGGATATTGCAATAGTAGTATCGTTATGCACAATGAAAATTTTGCATAAAGCGCAAGAATAAAACGTTTTTACATTCATTTGATGATTGCGAAAAAAATATATTTTGCAAGCCATTACCAAGATTTTCTGGTGGGGATCACATTTTCTGATATTCCACAAATTTCATTTTTTTTTGCTGTTACAATCTTCTACTTCGGCCTTGTAATCACCACCTAAAACATAATGTTGGTCTAATGCTTCCTTCACGAAAATAGGAGAATATCAAGTTTCACCAACCACCACTGTAGTGAACCTTCTCATTTTTGCTGAATAATCGACAATTTCTTCGTCCTCATCCTCAAATAAGTCTTGAAAAGCCTGGCCCACGTATAAATGAATTTATAACAAATGAAAAAAAAACAGTAATTAGGGACTAATAAGAATATAAAAACTGAGTTAACAAAGCCTTAATCACCATTTCTGGGTACAGTTAAATTTGGCAAAGGACACGACCACAGTTAATCATCGGTTAATCTAATCATGATCAAGAAATACACGTTCGTATTGTTAAACTGCTATTCTAACCTTAAATTATTCCAACTAGTAGTAAAAGTACCGTGTCCTAATATTGCAATCCTGGCCGTATGAAGCGATTTCAATACCAGATTTCAGTTTAGTGCATCAAAATATATAACAACAAACCATTGGCTGATTGTTAGTCCTCAATAAATTGCCCTGTACAATCAGAATTAATATTCTCAAAATGGTTTACCGAAGATGTAAAAAACGAAACATATTTTTTTTATTATCTGTTAAAATATTTTTTAATCGCACAGAACTTGTTATTGTTCATGATTTTAGGATATAAGATCCACAAGGGATCCGAAAATCTGCTTATCATGTCAAACATCATTGCTAAACTATTATCACTTCGTGACCGAATGTTTAGCGAAACAAGAAAACATAATGGAATGTGATGATCAAGAGGCTATTAAGTCGGAGGAGCTCGATATTAAAACGGAGGAGGAAGAATGTGACGGGTAACTTTTCCACTATCAATAAACTATTTTTTTGGCACAGTAACATGCACAAATCAGGAAAAGGACGTGTTCGCGTTTGTATTCCCTCACTCGTTAGTCTTTCTACTAGTTTGTATACAGGGTATTTAAGTTTTTTGTAGCAGCACTTTAACACATGATAGAACTTTTAAAATTAATGCAAAAAGCTTATGTAAACATAGGTCGTCAAAGGCTGAGTTTTCAAGCATCAAACGATAGAATTCGAAACTGTTCCAGAACGACAAACTTTTGCGGACTTTGACAGGTATAAGAGGTGCGTAAATTAAGTACTGATTTCTCTTTTATTTTTTTTGTTCTAATAGAATTAGAACTCAGTATTGTCTCCTTCAAAATAACTTCATTGGGAAGCCACACAGCGTTGGATTCGGTTTTTCCATTCGTCAAGGCAGTGCTGGAACTGATAAACTGGAATAGCTTTCAGCTGGTTGGTTACAGCCGTTTGAATGTTTTGTATTGTCCCAAAATGACGTATCTTGAGGTCATTTTTTAATCACGTGAAGAGAAAACAAGTCACAAGGAGTCAAGCCAGGCTAATAAGAAGGTTGAGGAAGCACAGGAAAATTTTTACTGGCTAAAAACTCGTTTACTGAAATGGCTGTGTGACAAGGCGCATTGTCATGATACAACAATCACTTGTTTTTGATGTTTGGTCTCACACGCATGACCCCTTAAAGACTTTAAAGTGTTGATTTAGTTTGGCCTGGAGGCATAAACGCTCTATCGACAGTTTCATCGGTTCTTGAAGATGAAGGCCTACCGCTGCATGGTTCTTCTTCAATCGACTCTCTTCCTTCTGAGAATGCCTTAAACCACCAGAAAAAAACACTGCCTCCGTAGGCGTGTTGACGTTTTGCAAAAGTATCCGTTGCGCTGTGTCCAAGTCTGAAGCAAAACCTGATAGCTAACAATTGCTCAAAATTAATGTCTCATTTTTAAAACGCACTAGAAAAAAACGGTTTACGAAAACAGTCACGAAGAACAAATAAATGACTCTAACAAATTCAAACTCGTCCTGAAGGTGCATGTTAACATGTTACATGTTAATCTACTGCCAATTTTTTACATGTTAACCTGTTGCCAGTCTCATTACTTAATTTACACACCTCATACCTCTTTTGTCTAGAAACGCACAAAAAATAAATAAATGTTTTTTAAAAAGTCATGTAGTACATGAAGAAAAAAGTTATGATCATTTTAATTCGTAAAGAGTACTGTATACAGCGCCCTCTAGCGGCTATTTTACAAAAGCTAAGTTTTTGCAAAATTTGAGTTGGTGGTTGTTCTATTGGGCAGTTTCATTTTAATACAGCACACCTCGTACATCATTGGAATATGTCAAAAGCATTGCTGTATAGATTTAGGATTCTACTAATGGCATTGCTAGTACCAACAAAATCATTAAAAGATAGGCCTAGGGAAATCTCATAAAAATATTATCTCTGAAATAAGGAAGTGTATGCGATTTGATAACCGAAAGTGCAACCATCTTCAAAATATTTTTATCTAGTCCGCCATAGGCCTCTTAGCACAAGTCAAAATGAGCCCAAATACTTTTAACTAATAATTGTAGAAAGCATATTAACTATGTGTTTAATATCGCCGCATATTTTTTAGGAATACAGATAACACTATTTCACTAATTAATTCCAGTGTGATACTTCCTGAAGATACTGAAATAAAATCCTTTGTGGATAGATCTTATAAGCAGGAGACAAACCACACGTCTGTCAACTGGGATCCTAATCAGGTAACAATATCACCCTCTAATACTGCGAAGCAAATTAACACGTGTTATTTCCTCAGAATGGTAATGAAATAAACCTGGAATATCCCGAGGATCACAAGTTAATAGAAGACGTGGCGGTAACACGTTATCATTGCTACCATTGTCCTTATGTCACGAAACAGAAGGGACTTTTGTCTCGACACGTACTGATTCACCGGAAGTCTCTCGAAATAAGAACTTATGATTGCAGTCTTTGCCTCTATAAGGCGAAACGAAAAAAACAATTTAAGCAAACACATGCTCATTCACAAAGATGCTTCCGAAATAACAACTTATGACTGCAGTTTTTGTTCCTACAAGGCGAAACAGAAAATACATTTAACCTGACACACATGCTAATTCACAAAGATGCTTCAGAACTAACAACTTATGACTGCAGTTTTTGTTCCTACAAGGCGAAACAAAAAGGCAATTTAACCAGACACATGCTAATTCACAAAGATGCTTCCAAAATAACAACTTATGACTGCAGTTTTTGTTCCTACAAGGCGAAACGAAAAGGCAATTTAACCAGACACATGCTAATTCACAAAGATGCTTCCGAAATAACAACTTATGACTGCAGTTTTTGTTCCTACAAGGCGAAACGAAAAAGCTATTTAACCAAACATATGCTAACTCATCAGGATATTTCCGAGGTAACGACTTATGATTGCAGTTTTTGTTCCTACAAGCAAAACGAAAAAGCGATTTAACCATACACATGCTAATTCACAAAGATGCTTCCGAAATAACAACTTATGACTGCAGTATTTGTTCCTACAAGACGAAACGAAAACGGTATTTAATCAAACACATGCTAATTCACAAAGATGCTTCCGAAATAACAACGTATGACTGCAGTTTTTGTTCCTACAAGACGAAACGAAAACGGTATTTAATCAAACACATGCTAATTCACAAAGATGCTTCCGAAATAACAACTTATGACTGCAGTTTTTGTTCCTACAAGACGAAACGAAAAAGGTATTTAACCAAACACATGCTAATTCACAAAGATGCTTCCGAAATAACAACTTATGACTGCAGTATTTGTTCCTACAAGACGAAACGAAAAAAGGTATTTAACCAAACACATGCTAATTCACAAAGATAGCTTCCGAAATAACAACGTATGACTGCAGTTTTTGTTCCTACAAGGCGAAACGAAAAAGCCAGTTAGCGAACACATGCTAACTCATAAGGATATTTCCGAGGTAAAGACTTATGACTGCAGTTTTTGTTCCTACAAGATGAGACAAAAAAGCAATTTAATCACACACATGCTAATTCACAGAACGATGCTTCCGAAATAATAACTTATGACTGCAGGTTTTGTTCCTACAAGGCGAAACGAAAAAGCTATTTAACCAAACACATGCTAATTCACAAGGATGCTTCCGAAATAACGACTTATGACTGCAGTTTTTGTTCCTACAATGCGAAACGAAAAAGCTATTTAACCAAACACATGCTAACCCATAAGGATATTTCCGCGGTAATGACTTATTAGTGCGCAGTTTGTCCCTATAAGGCGAAATTCAAAAGAAATTTAACCCAACACTTGTTGATTCATAAGGACGCATCCAAGGTAACAACTTATGACCGTAGTTTGTATTCCTACAAGGCGAAACAAAAATCCATTTAACCCAGGCCTCTCCAACATGAGCACTCGGTGCCGGCGCGCACAGGTGCCCGCCCCGTGCCTTCTCCACTCCTCCGCAACGCAGCCGCCTTTGCGCGACAGAGACAGCGTCATATTATTGTTGTCTGTTTCTATCTCTCTCCCACCCGCACACACTCGCGCGCGCGATCCGCCGCGGACACTTGATTCTAATTCTAATGGGAAAAGAATCGGCCCGTCATTAGCAGAGTGGACCTTCGTAGACATCGTAATGCCAGGGCAATCTAGCCAGACATTAAATTCCCAATGGGAGGATTCATATCTTTTTACTAACGTCGACGGAAAAGCCCAATGTTTAGTTTGTTATAAAATCGTAAACAAGTCCTCGACCGTGCGGCGACATTACGAGAACAAACATTCTACGTCGCATGACGCAATTGTTAGTGACGAAAGGACGGAACTGATAGCCAAATTAAAATCAGAACTACCAAGTATTCCAGAGGTACGCGTCATTATTTTAGTACTATTTATTAAAAATTGACCCATTTTCCGGAGAGTATCAGACTTTTAACGTTTTCTGTTATTTTAGATTTCTTAATTTAATTTTAACTTTTATAGTCCCGTAGGCAGGGAGCTAAAATCATCAAAACAGGTTCTTGAAACACATAGGGCTAGTTTTGACGGTTTCATATGTATTTCAAGATACATTTTCATGTATGTCAAGATATTATAGTCATAATTCCGAGAATTTCGAAGAGGCAACACTAAAACAATATACATATACATCGCGTGAAAAAAAGGTAATCGCGTAGAAAACGTTATAAAACTGGCCCAAATTAATATTTTTCAAAATCTCAAAATGTCTCGCAAACTTCAAGAGATTTATGATTTTTCTAGCCCAACCCGGTCAATATCGTACAATAAACAAAGAAATGGCGTCATTGTTAATTAAGGCTTGCAAAAAATTTCGATCGTTAATTACTCGAAAAGTTATTAACGGATCGAGCTTGAAATTTTCAAGGTAACTTCTAGTTACAAATAGCTACTCTTTCAAGAAAAAAATTCAGCCTGATAATCGCTTAACTTTTCAAATAAATAATTAATTAAAAATAAGCACTTTTTCAGCTTTATTAGACAAGTGTTAGTTAACAATTGCACTTAGAGACTTCCGGGTGTTCTTAAAATTTTCTAAATTTAATACGGAAACATTTTCTTAATATGGAGACATCCAAAAAAAACGTCATCAAAGTTGGCCGAGAAAAAAAAGACGTATTTCTATTCTTGATCGAATTTATAACCTTATTTACTTGTCAAGACTGTCACATCATATGACAGCCATTGTTTATTTTACAAATTGTGACAGTCACTTGTCAAAAGTTTGACTTAACCGAAAAGCTTAGACATGACCGCTATTTCCATCTCTCTCGTTCATAGCCAGAGTTGATGACGTTTTTTTTTTTGGATGTCTCTATAGTACCTTATATACCGAAAATGCACAGGACAATATGCGAAAATTTGGAAATTTTCGCATATATTGTTCATTATATAAACAATGTTCCACATGGATACTGCTCTACGGACCCCGCTCATTGTATTCTACGGGAAAAAAATACATGGGAATCCGTAAAAACCTGCCCGCATGTCGCAAGAATACATTTTGATGATTTTAGCTCCCTGCCTACTGGACTGTTAGTGTTGTCTCTGCCATCCCTCGGCTCAACGGTGCCGCAGCTCGGCGCGAGTGCTTGGCCGTCGCTCGGCCGAAGCGGCAATAGCACCGGAGTTGGAGAAGCCTGACTTAACCGAACACATGCTAATTCACAAAGATGCTTCTGGAATAACAACTTAGGACTGCAGTTTTTGTTCCTACAAGGCGAAACGAAAAAGCCAGTTAACCGAACACATGCTAACTCATAAGTATATTTCCGAGGTAACGACTTATGATTGCAGTTTTTGTTCCTACAAGACGAAACGAAAAAGCTATTTAACCACACACTTGTTAATACACAAAGATGCTTCCGAAATAACGACTTATCACTGCAGTTTTTGTTCCTACAAGACAAAACGAAAAAAGCTATTTAATCAGACACATGCTAATTCACAAAGATGTTTCCGAAATCAACTTATGACTGCAGTTCTTGTTCCTGCAAGGCGAAACGAAAAAGCTAGTTAACCGAACACATGCTAACTCATAAGGATATTTCCGAAATAACAACTTATAACTGCAGTTTTTGTTCCTACAAGGCGAAACGAAAAAAGCGATTTAACCGGACACATGCTAATCCATAAGGATATTTCCGAGGTAATGACTTATTAGTGCGCAATTTGTCCACACAAGACGGAATTAAAAAGAAATTTAACCCAACACTTGTTAATTCATAAAGATGCTTCCAAGGTAACAACAACTTATGACTGTAGTTTTTGTTCCTACAAGGCGAAACAAAAAATCCATTTAACCGAACACATGCTAATTCACAAAGATGCTTCTGGAATAACAACTTAGGACTGCAGTCTATGTTCCTATAAGTCGAAACCGAAAGGAAATTTAACCAGGCAATACTGATTCATAAGTATATTTTCGCGGTTATCACTTATCAATGCGCAATTTGTCCCTATAATGGGAAATTCAGAAGGAAGACCCAACACTTGTTGTTTCATAAGGATGCTTCCGATGTAACGACTTATGCAAACTGGGTTCTTACAAGACAAAATGGGCGCAAAGGAAGGAAAGGGAATATCGAGCGGGTTCACAATGATGCTTCCGAGGTAACGACTTACGACTGCAGCGTTTGTTCCTACAAGGCAAAACAAAAGGCAGTTTAACCAAACACATGCTGATTAATTTCCAAGATAACAACTTTAAACTGCACTCTTTGTCCCTACAAGGCAAACCTGAAAGGCAATTTAACCAGACACTTGTTGGTTCATAAAGATGCTTCCGTCGTAAACATATGCGGGCTCACAAAAAATCCATCCTAGCTTACAAAAAAAAAAAAAAAAACGGGGTAATTTCTATGTTTGGTTACGTTTGTTTTTTTTTTGTAACAAGTATGTGAACTGCTTTTTTGACATTATTAATGTTGTATCATAAATGTACAAAAAGCATATCTGTAAAATAAAGATGTTTACAAAAAATAAAAAAAGCGTTTGTAAATAATAAATACAGCTTGTATGTTAAAATTGATGGGTACTTTACCTGGGGTGGCTTCAGGATACCACTCTCAGCAACGCTACGGAATGTTACATACCTTATACATGTGATGGTGATTGTTGTTGCCTAATTAATCGGCAAAGGAACCATAGCCACAAGACACAGAACTTGCATACACACGGTAACCGACGCTACAACGTGTCTGTACAGCCATTCGAGTTTCCGTAAAATTATCAATAACTTCTATATGTTCAGGGGAGTTAAACTCTGGCGAGTGTTACTTAAAATTCACTTATAAGATGAGAAAGGACATTCCACGTCTACAGACGTAACTGGGGCATTTTTAAAATAGGTGAAGTTTTGTAACGAGGGCACGTTTATATGTTTTTCTGGCACATCCACTTCTTTTCCTGTAAATAAATTGGCTGTCGACATTAGTATAACACTTCCTAACATTTTTGGCAACATGTGGCATGGATTAAAAGTACATGTCCTTTCTAGGCGCCGGCCAGCCGCCAACGGGTAACTTACGTCGCATCCGACAGTAACAGCATTACATGGCGTTTATTTACTTCAAAATTCTACTCGCCCCATAGTGACTTTAAGGTTGTCACACACTCATTAATTGTTTCCTTATTTGTGCCTTCCAACACCCTTGAAGCTATTAAATGTCATTCCGTGACTTTTGCCTCATCCAGTTCCCCAACCCATACGATAGTTAGGTTCTCTCCTGTAACATCCGTCGTTTCGTCAATACTAAACCATATAGGTTTGTCGTGCAATTTCCAGCCGAAATTTTTTTAATGTCCACATACAGTGGTGCTATGTATCATCGTCTAAAAGTTGTTTCTGCAGACAGACTAACTTTGCCGTACTTTCCACTCGCAGCGCTCTGAGCAGATTTCTGAACTCGAGGTGATTTAATTTAGCGAATGGAATATTACGGGCTACCATCATTTTTGACTAAATTCATGTTAAATGGTCTCTGTCTGTCTCGCGTCTCCACCGTAGTACGCGACGGACGCTGTCCCGACATTTTTACAAACTTATTCGACGTTTCGTGCACGCAAATGATGCATCAATCAGCGCAGTTTAACTGAGACTAACAAGAAGTGTAAGTTGTGTTTCCGAATATACATGCCGAAGTTGGTAAGAGTGGGGCGCACAACGCGGCAGACGGATTATATTCTGGAATATTTATAATCGCATTTTTTTATTGAAATACGATTCTACTATATACATATAATAATAATAATACTCACCCTATAATTACTCCGAAGAGTAACCTCTTAGGTCCTCTCAGGGACCTGTGCGGGAAGGAGTGGCTATTATTATTATTTGCCATGGCGCACTGGGAGCGACTTGAGATTATTTCGGTAACGCATTTGCTTTACAGTTCTGAGGAAACCCAGAAAACTCAGAACATTACCAAATCTAGGGCATGTATACGGTGTACATATTCAACCTGATGAAATGAATGGAAAATGAAGCAAGTCACACAGAGATGTAAGGTATGCTGAATGGTGATGTGTGCAAGTATGAGAATATTTTAGTCCATATTTTGGCAGATCAATAAATAGTAACTGTAAACAAGTATCTGTTGACGTCACGGGAAGACCGCTCTCAAGATTTTAGGGGAATTATCTGGTGATGTTAAATTGAACAAAACGCCATTTATTTCCCACTCTAATCCACTGATCTGTGTACTAACTGGATAGGCAGTAAAGTAGTCCCCACTGCGCCTATTTCGGCGGATTTTATAGCAGCCATTTTGTAAGTCAGTAAGCAACTCTGAGTCAGTACAATCAGCCATTCGTGTTTATAAATATTGTAAACATTGTTTACAATAATGATTAAGTGCGCGTATTGCGGTGTTGATTCGGTGAGAAAGTCGGGACGAACATTCCTTAAGGAAGCACATTTATTCATAGAAAATCGCGCCATTAAGTTCATCGTCCTTTGAAAATATCTTGGAGATAAAAATTTGTATATTTATATACTACGTAAATCTCTATATTTGTGCCTATTTTATATTGGGTTGGCCGGACAGTCTTGCACTAAAAAAAAGTTTTTTTTAATTGTATTATAAATTTATTAATAACAATTAAAATTAAACAGTATATTCCCCATGGATATCTACAACCTTTGCCCATCTGTTCGGTAAATCACTGATGCCCTTTTCCCAGAATTCAAGGAGTTGCGATGAGAAAAACTTGTCGACCGCTGTTTTGAGGTCTAAATATGTGTCGAACTTTTTCCCGCTCAAATGTTGCTTCAGCGGGCGGAAAAAATAGTAGTCCGATGGCGCAAGGTCCGGTGAACACGGCGGATGTGCAACTGGATGCCAGCCGAGCTCTGCCATTTTTTGGCGTGTGTCTGAAGGGACGTGCGGCCGTTTATTGTCATGAAACAGGTGGACGATAGAACGTCTCGGCAGTATTTCTCGGATTGCATCGGCTAATTTCTGGAGTTATTAGATGTACACGGAAGCTGAAACGGTCTTACCTATGGGCAGCAATTCGTAATAGATCGGCCCTTTCGTATCCCACTAAATAGAAAGGAGATGTTTGTGCTGGTTGGGTCTGTTTTCGACTGTGTTGGAGACTACATCACGCGGAAGCCAAAAGGCGCACAGTGGATCGACTCATAGAAATTTGTGGACATTGGACTAAGGTGGGCAAAAAAAAGACTTTATGGAATTAAAATAAAAAATCATCAGTAATTATAAGCTCGATGTTCACGAAAATAAATATTATGCTCAGTTACTTGAGATACAGATTGTTTCAATTTTTTTTTTTTGCGGAATAAAGATCGTTTAATATTATAAAATTTTAAATAACACGTACATAAAACTATATTGAGCCATAAACATTCTATATATCAGAAAATTTATTTCTTAGTCTAAATCTAAGGTTAGAAATAACTGGATCAGATGAAACCAATAAATTATTTAGAATAACTTCATTCGTAAATTTTCTGAGCATTTTATGGATCTGAGTTTTTTTATACTTCTTGAAATCTGTATTTCTAGCCTCTGCTGTTTGCTCATAACGGTTCCCAATAGGGACTATGGCTGTCATGTGAAATAATTTTTTATGGACTTTAGCTGACATATACCACCTATATATAGCTTAACATGGGGTTGACCAGTTTCTTTCGCATAGTTCTGAAATTCGTAAACGGTTATTCACATCATTTTGACCTGAGGAATCTGCTTTTGCACCATGTACCATTACATAATACCCACTCTGTATTTCCTAGAGTAGCGACTAGTAGCAGAAACTCTTTTAGCGAACCTTTGACCTCGGTAATGGATATAAAGAAATGTTGTGGAAATTTAAACATTTTTTTAAACTCAAGACAAAACTTTTATTTCCTAAATCGCTGTAGATTTTTGTACAGACAATAAAAAACGAATTTTCTTTGTCAAAACCCCCTTGTATTGCTGAGTAAATCAACCAAAAAATATTTTATGTAGGTATATTTTTATTTAATTTGGAGTTTTTAGAAAACAATAGTTCAAAAAAATATATCAAATTACGATTTTGCATAATTCGGTTATGCCCACTAAAATGCATTGACTCGATCCACTGTGCGGTGTGTCGTTTATCGTTGTCGTAGAGGATCTAACTCTCGTCACCGGTCACCAAATTTTTGAGAATCTCCTTGCGGTGAGGTTAAAAAAGCAGTGACTCGCAGATGTTCACGCGTTTACGTATGAGCATCGGTAAGGCGATGAGGGATCCATCTCAATTGAACTTTTCGATTGCCGAGATCGTTAAGATGAGTCTCAATAGTGCTGTGGCTCCGCCCGAGTGTCGTCGCCAATTCTCACGTTGTTGCTTCTGGATTGGATTTGAGGCCGCTCAGCAGTTCGTCGTTGTCGAGAGATCCCGGTGTTCCGCTGTGCACGTTATCTTGGAAGCACGTATTTCCCTAAAATTCTAAATATTTCAAATTTTTGGTGCAAGACTTAGGCAATATTAGTTTGACCGGAACAACCTAATATTTACAATCCAGAATACTATTATCTATTTGCTTTTCTAAGAATCTTGTTAAAAATAGTTATTTAGCTTGAATAGCATGTAATTGTAGAAATTTTGAAGTAATGTCTGCCATAACGTAGGGTCGACACTATACAACTCTATGATAACCGTGTTTTTTAAGTGCCTGGTAAATTATATACGCCTATATTTCTTGCCCATGTATACGTACGTACCCATGAAATATTAGTCCCGACTTATTTACCGACCTAACATCGCATTTGACCATTAGAAACAAAGTTTACAACATTCATAAACACGTAGAGCTGACTGCACTGAGGTAGAGTTCCTTACTGATTTAAAGGTTTGTTCCAGTAACGAGTTCTGAACATGTTATAACCTGTATTCAGTGCGCGTGCGCAGGTTGAACTATGTTTTGAACGCGTTTAAAACATAAATTAATTGGAACATCAATAACAGTTACGTCAGGCAACCCACTTCTGGTTTCTAATTTTGATACTGACAAATTGCGTTTCTTATCTTTGAATATCTCTGAAAGTTGGAAGTACATATCACAAAACATATGGGGAAAGAAACGCTACCTACTGCTTAATTGATGGCAACACAATTCACAGTTCTATATGACACAGCGCGGGCTTTTTAAAAATACTTATTTCTTTATATTTTTACTTTTAAAACTTGATACTTTGTAAAATTAAGAAAAACATCCTCCCTCGAATTAGGGAGGAACTCTTTCCTTGATTTCACATAGCATTCAAGGTTTAAAAGTAAAAATAATTATTTTACCTCTGGTATTTGATGTTGGCAGTTATGAAATTATATTTTCACAATTAGAAATAAATAAAAAAAATGAGAAGAACGAAAACTTATTAACAAGACACAACAATAGAACATTATTTACATAACAATACCATTAGATATTCTAGTATAAAGCAGTTTGTATCAGTCTGCAAGTATAAGGAAAGTTCATTTCCTTTGACATGTCCAGCATGGGTGACCCACCTTTTGTGAGCCACCTCATCACCTAAAATTTAAATTTCATCAAGATGGTGATAATGCCAGGTGGAAAAAATTGGGCTGTTATACTTTTGGTAACACGTAATGCTAAACCTAGTTAGAGTCTTAGAAATCGGTAAGTACAAACTGATCGTAACAAATACGGAAAGAATTACAATGTTCTTGATTTATTTTACATAATTATATTTTTCCAAACTTTACATGTCTCTACGTCGCTAGGAAATTTATAAAATGTTGCGTTTTTGTACCCTTTTTGGATATTAACAAAATATGAACTTTTACAAGAGGGGTATTTACAGTCTACAGATAGTAGAAGAAGCTGTAATTAATTTGACATTTTAAATAGCTGATGCTCTACACCCAACTTAATAAATCCCAACACCTAATGGATTCAAAATGATTAAGTATACTAGCTTTATCACTTTTATTACAGCAATATATAACAATTTAAAAGAAATGCAGGCTTAGTACAAATGTAAAATATTTTTAATTATTTGCAAAAAAAACTTACTTGCTTTTTACATATAGATAGTGTTTTGATAATGTTAAACGTCACTACAAAAAGTAGCTTTAGTTAATATTTATGTAAAGTAATAAATGCTAAAAAAAAAAACTGGACGTTTTCCACGAAACACCGAACTACTACACTTTTCTCGACGCGCGTTTCGCCAACCAAGTTGGCATCTTCAGGAGAAGATTAAAACTGTTTTAATCTCCTAAACGCGCGTCGAGAAAAGTGTAGCAGTTCGGTGTTTCGTGGAAAACGTCCAGTTTTTTGTTTCTACGCCGAAGGCTCCAGTACCCACTCCAGGATAATAAATGCTACATGGTTGAAATTTGAAATGCCGGCCGGCCATCATTACTATTTTAGATGAACAAAAAGTATTACTTGTGTAAGAAATACCACCTTAAACATTACTCTTAAGAAACTGAATGGATTATCCCATAGCATATTTAGCATAGGGAATATCCAATAGAATCCTTATTTACAGAAAATAAATAATAACTTACCATTCTCCCTCACATAACAGAAATGATGAAAATTAATAAACACAGACCCATCCTGCCATACATAAAACATAAAATTAACTAACCTTAAAATTGTTCACGATTGTCATCTCTCTTGTATCTATCAGAATTGTATTTCACTACGTTACTTTACGGTTATTCATTTTAGTAGTAGCGCCACAGATGTCCACACCAAACATTACTAAACCAAATGACAACGTGAGGTGGCGTGAGTTGCGATATCTGCTATCCAACTTTCAGCCCCCTGGCTGAACTAATATTAATTTGACTCATGCGCACAAAAGAATTGATTACTGATCGAAGAACGGTTCATAAATGTTCTGTTGGAAATGGAACAAACCTAATATTAAAACACGGGCTTTAACTTGGCAAGAAATATCAGCTGAAGCAGAAGAAATAGTTAGGTTAAGTACGTAAACGTTTGCCTTATATACTATTATTGCATGCAAACACTGAATTTCCACTAAAAAACTTGGTGAATGCCATTCGTCACGTTTGGAATTCGGTTTACAAACCACAAAATGTCTACATAGATAAGAAACATAAGTGTTACTCCTTCTAATCGGTGTAATTCGTTATAAAAAATGACGGCACAGAAAGCCTGTAAACTTTGCTTCAAAGAGTCGAAGGGTTTCCAAGTTATTGAAGAGAATATGCGAGAAATAGTCGACGTCATGTCGTTAAAAATAGTAAGTGTTCTTGAAAAGTTTCCATATTAAACTGATATATGCATTAGTTTCTAAAATATTGCAAATAACTTTAAAGTTAGAGGCCTCGTATTGAAAAGTGTTTATTTAAGAGAAATTTGTTTTTCAGGATTTTTCTTTAAATGAGGATTACGTAATATGCGAAAAGTGTGCAGACAGTATTTACACGTTTTCCGAATTTAAATCCGCGTGTTTGTATTCGGAAAACCGTATGCTCCCCTTCATCAGAACTATGAACGGTTTGAAAGTAGATATCGTAGAGGTCGTCTATTTGATGGAAAATCCCGGTGCTGCTACCTTAAGCGATTCCGATGATGCCATATGCCGGCTGTGTTTGAAAAGGGATCATTGTGTGGATCTGAAGCGATTTCAGCCAGAATTTTGCAGACGATATTCTTGCCAAATGTATTCCAGAAGTTGTAAGTAAAGAAGGTCCTGTTTGCCTATGTAAGAATAGTCAATTAATTAATGTCGAAAGTCCAAACACAATTAGTTGTAAACAAAGGAGTGGCGGCTCGTGATAAAAAAAGGTTTGGTGTTGCAAATGAATTAATTAAAAACAATGCCGATAAAAGACTAAACTGGTATAAAAGATATAATCGAAAGTACAGCCATCTTGAAAATATATTCATCAAGTCCGCCATAAGCCAATTAGCTGAAGTTGAAATTTTCTAAAGGCAGTCATTCCTGCGAGCCCCAATTTTTAAGCCGATGTAAAACTTGCTTTTATTTTCTGCTAAGGCAGATTTTGAAATTAGGTACGTGTTGACTGCTTTGCCCCACATCTTCCATATTATTTTTTAGTTTTAAATAATTCTGGAGTGGGTGCTGGAACCTTCGGCGTAAAAACAAAAAACAAAATACTGCACATTTTCCACAAAACACCGTTTTAACCAAAAATGGTTAACTACAAGTTCGATTTGCATCTTGCACAAATCAGTTTTTCAGTTAAAAATTTTAGTGAGTTCATTAGCAATATCAAAAATATCCAGTTGCAAGAAGGTGAAATTTTGGTCTCGTTTGAAATATACTCATTGTTTCCAAGTGTCTCAATCCCGCAAACTTTGGACTACCTCAGGGAATTACTCGAATTAAATGGTTTAGACGATAAAATTATTAAGGAATACATTCGGCTTACTAGTATTTGTATGAATCAAAATTGTTTTCAGTATAATGGTGAATATTTTCAACAACATGAGGGAACGGCAATGGGTAACTCCTTGTCACCTTTCATTGCAAATCTTTTTATGAGTAAATTTGAGACACAAGCAAGATATCTTGAGACACAAGCAAGAGAAATTGAGTACTTCTATAGACTTTGGTTCAGGTACGTGGACGATATCTTGGCGGTATTTGATACAAAAGCAATTAGTTTAGGTAGATCATTTTGTTGCTAAATTAAATAACCGTTTCCTGCCATAAAATTTACGTATGAACTGGAACACAAAGAACATCTACCATTTTTAGATGTATTAGTTATTAGAAATAGTGAAAATAAGTTAGAGTTTGATGTATATAGGAAAAAAGCCGCGATTCATAGATATATTCCCAGCAATTCATACCACCCTTTTCAACATAAAAAGGGCAAGTTTTAATTTTCTAATTCACCGTTTGTTAAGTTTCCCCCTCAGAAATGAGAGATTTAAACATGAACTAAAATTAATTAAGAATATAGCGAAGAATATCGATTACTCAATCCATTTAATCGATAAGTTAATAAAGAAGCATAAATTTAAGAGAACCCACGACACAGTTCCACGACTTTCCGTAGAGATACTGACAATTCGAAATGTGTTTCATTACCATATGAACCTAAATTCAATTTGGTTTGTGATTCTAAAAATAAACTATACAGACGCTTTTGGGCAACTCCAAAGATAAAATCGACAACAACGAAAAGTCTGGAATATACGGAATGAGTTGTAAAGACTGTGATCAAAAGTATATTAGGCAAACAAAAAAATCTATTTTGACTAGATTTAATGAACACACAGCTCATTTGAAATATGGCAGAACGGAAAAATCTTGTATTGCCCAACACGCTTTTGACAACAACCATAGGATAGACATATATAATTTAAAATTAATTAGAAATGTAACAAACAGTTGAGAGTTGGATGCTTTTGAAATCATTTTGCAACAACAAGTTTAGAAATCATTAAATGTAACAGTAGTATGAATAAGGACAATGGTCCAATACTCAACAGTCCACTGTTCGCTCTGATAAAAAGAGATGTTACGGTTCAGTGATAACGTATTTTACGATTAATGATACGGCAGATTACATATAAATAGAGCAAGTGTGTAAGTTAGAATTTAGTTTTAATCTTCTCCTGAAGATACCAACTTAGTTGGCGAAACGCGCATCGAGAAAAGTATAATAGTTCGGTGTTTCGTGGAAAACGTCCAGTTTTTTTTTTTTTCTTTAAATAATGATGAATTAAAGGCACAGCTTCATCTTGAAAAATATCGAGTAGGCACATATTTTGTATGCGAAAAAGAATAAACCGAAGGGGATGCAAACATAAAACTACTACACCCGGTATTGCTTGCAACTGGTCGGTTATGGTTAAGTTAAGACGGTTATGGGAAAAATAACCGTAGAAGTTGTTGTGTTAACAGAAAATGTGAACTTTCACAAAAAATAACGACGCGATAAGCTAACCATCTGTTTTTAAAATGTGAGGGGGTTTAAATTTTTTTAAAATTGTTTTTTTAATTATCATTTTTAGTACATTAAAAGTATAATTTAAAAATCGTTGCCTAGAAGAAATTGACAGTGGTTTTATACATTTTATCTGCAGGGGTAAAGAAAATTTCAAGATAATCTGAACTCTACTCTCACTAGAAATCTAATCGGAGGAAATCACATGTCATTTTCTATACCATATTTAAAGATCAATTTATATAAACTTTTTGTTATACAGGAAATTGAAATACAGGAATGAGGAATTTTTATTTCTTTCTCATTTAATTTTGTTCTCACAAAATTTTTTGAGAACCTGCCACAATAAAAACATTTGTTACCGTTCCATTCCTCAACGTGAACAGGACGTTCCATTAAAATTTAAAAGTAGCGATTGGTGGAATTTGAGGTTCTCGTATTTTAACAACAGACCATGGAACCCACATCATATTTTGGGGTGTGATTACTAGACTTAAGCAGCTAAGCAGCTTCTAAGAGCTGCAGCAAAAATGTGAAATTACGTGTGCCCCACACGTTGACAAAAGTCGTTTTTTGTCTCAAATTGTAGCTGATGTATGCCCCTAAAAAGCTGATGTGGTTGGTTGACAAAATCTACTATGGCGGATCCAATATGGCGGTCACAAGTCCAATATGGTGGCCAAATTTTTGAAAATCAGCCGACTTGCGCTAAATTTTGTATACGAGGATTTTTGGGGTCACTGATCACGAATCCGAGGTCATATTTGCCAAATTCAAGGTGAAGGATTCAATATGGCAGACGTATTTTTTTAAATTCAACCGATTTATTCCAAATTTGGTATCCGGGTTTTTTTGAGGTCGCTGATAACGAATCTGAGGTCTGATTATGAATCTGAAATTTGGTGCAAATCGGTCGATTTTAAAAAAATTCAGCCACCATATTGGACTTGTGACCGCCATATTGGATCCTCCATGTCTGATCTTGTCAACCAACCACACCAGCTTTTTAGGGGCATCCATCAAGTACAATTTGAGACAAAAAAATGACCTGATCGGTTGCGTATTTTTATTTTTGCAAGCTTCTTTGCCGGACACTCGATTTTTCTCCGGTTTCCGGCCGCTATATTGGAGCCGCCATATTGGATTTTTCAAAGGCGCACTGGGGCTTTGAAAGTGGACGCTCTAAGCTTTCACGTGAGCCCTTGGTCGAATTTTTGGTTGCTTCTAATTTTGGTAATAGCTCTGATCCAGTTGACGCAGATTGTACCAAATACAATAATTTCCCTATAAATACAAAGTACTTCTGAGTAATAGTATTTACATAATCTGTAATAGTTTTGGTGATTTGAATTGTTATTTCACCTCGGCATTTTTGTTTTTGGGATATTGCAATAGTAGTATCGTTATGCACAATGAAAATTTTGCATAAAGCGCAATAATAAAAAGTTTTTACATTCATTTGATGATTGCGAAAAAAATATATTTTGCAAGCCATTACCAAGATTTTCTGGTGGGGATCACATTTTCTGATATTCCACAAATTTCATTTTTTTTTTGCTGTTACAATCTTCTACTTCAGTCTTGTAATCACCACCTAAAACATAATGTTGGTCTAATGCTTCCTTACGAAAATACGAGAATATCAGGTTCTACCAACCACCACTGTAGTGAAGCTTCTCATATTTGCTGAATAATCGACAATTTCTTCGTCCTCATCCTCAAATAAGTCTTGAAAAGCCTGGCCCACGTATAAATGAATTTATAACAAATGAAAAAAAAACAGTAATTAGGGACTAATAAGAATATAAAAGTTAACGAAGCCTTAATCAGCATTTCTGGGTACAGTTAAATTTGGCAAAGGACACGACCACAATTAATCATCGGTTAATCTAATCATGATCAAGAAATACACGTTCGTATTGTTAAACTGCTATTCGAACCTTAAATTATTCCAACTAGTAGTAAAAGTACCGTGTCCTAATATTGCAATCCTGGCCGTATGAAGCGATTTCAATACCAGATTTCAGTTTAGTGCATCAAAATATATAACAACAAACCATTGGCTGATTGTTAGTCCTCAATAAATTGCCCTGTACAATCAGGATTAATATTCTCAAAATGGTTTACCGAAGATGTAAAAACGAAACATATTTTTTTTATTATCTGTTAAAATATTTTTTAATCGCACAGAACTTGTTGTTGTTCATGATTTTAGGATATAAGATCCACAAGGGATCCGAAAATCTGCTTATCATGTCAAACATCATTGCTAAACTATTATCAGTTCGTGACCGAATGTTTAGCGAAACAAGAAAACATAATGGAATGTGATGATCAAGAGGCTATTAAGTCAGAGGAGCTCGATATTAAAACGGAGGAGGAAGAATATGACGGGTAACTTTTCCACTATCAATAAACTATTTTTTTGGCACAGTAACATGCACAAATCAGGGAAAGGACGTGTTCGCGTTTGTATTCCCTCACTCGTTAGTCTTTCTACTAGTTTGTATACAGGGTATTTAAGTTTTTTTGTAGCAGAACTTTAACACATGATAGAACTTTTAAAATTAATGCAAAAAGCTTATGTAAACATAGGTCGTCAAAGGCTGAGTTTTCAAGCATCAAACGATAGAATTCGAAACTGTTCCAGAACGACAAACTTTTGCGGACTTTGACAGGTATAAGAGGTGCGTAAATTAAGTACTGATTTCTCTTTTATTTTTTTTTGTTCTAATAGAATTAGAACTCAGTATTGTCTCCTTCAAAATAACTTCATTGGGAAGCCACACAGCGTTGGATTCGGTTTTTTCCATTCGTCAAGGCAGTGCTGGAACTGATAAACTGGAATAGCTTTCAGCTGGTTGGTTACAGCCGTTTGAATGTTTTGTATTGTCCCAAAATGACGTATCTTGAGGTCATTTTTTAATCACGTGAAGAGAAAAAAGTCACAAGGAGTCAAGCCAGGCTAATAAGAAGGTTGAGGAAGCACAGGAAAATTTTTACTGGCTAAAAACTCGTTTACTGAAATGGCTGTGTGACAAGGCGCATTGTCATGATACAACAATCACTTGTTTTTGATGTTTGGTCTCACACGCATGACCCCTTTTCGACGTTTTTAAAGAACCTCTCTGTAGAAGTGTTGATTTACTGTTTGGCCTGGAGGCATAAACGCTCTATCGACAGTTTCATCGGTTCTTGAAGATGAAGGCCTACCGCTGCATGGTTCTTCTTCAATCGACTCTCTTCCTTCTGAGAATGCCTTAAACCACCGAAAAAACACTGCCTCCGTAGGCGTGTTGACGTTTTGCAAAAGTATCCGTTGCGCTGTGTCCAAGTCTGAAGCAAAACCTGATAGCTAACAATTGCTCAAAATTAATGTCTCATTTTTAAAACGCACTAGAAAAAACGGTTTACGAAAACAGTCACGAAGAACAAATAAATGACTCTAACAAATTCAAACTCGTCCTGAAGGTGCATGTTAACATGTTACATGTTAATCTACTGCCAATTTTTTACATGTTAACCTGTTGCCAGTCTCATTACTTAATTTACACACCTCATACCTCTTTTGTCTAGAAACGCACAAAAAAATAAATAAATGTTTTTAAAAAGTCATGTAGTACATGAAGAAAAAAAGTTATGATCATTTTAATTCGTAAAGAGTACTGTATACAGCGCCCTCTAGCGGCTATTTTACAAAAGCTAAGTTTTTGCAAAATTTGAGTTGGTGGTTGTTCTATTGGGCAGTTTCATTTTAATACAGCACACCTCGTACATCATTGGAATATGTCAAAAGCATTGCTGTATAGATTTAGGATTCTACTAATGGCATTGCTAGTACCAACAAAATCATTAAAAGATAGGCCTAGGGAAATCTCATAAAAATATTATCTCTGAAATAAGGAAGTGTATGCGATTTGATAACCGAAAGTGCAACCATCTTCAAAATATTTTTATCTAGTCCGCCATAGGCCTCTTAGCACAAGTCAAAATGAGCCCAAATACTTTTAACTAATAATTGTAGAAAGCATATTAACTATGTGTTTAATATCGCCGCATATTTTTTAGGAATACAGATAACACTATTTCACTAATTAATTCCAGTGTGATACTTCCTGAAGATACTGAAATAAAATCATTTGTGGATAGATCTTATAAGCAGGAGACAAACCACACGTCTGTCAACTGGGATCCTAATCAGGTAACAATATCACCCTCTAATACTGCGAAGCAAATTAACACGTGTTATTTCCTCAGAATGGTAATGAAATAAACCTGGAATATCCCGAGGATCACAAGTTAATAGAAGACGTGGCGGTAACACGTTATCATTGCTACCATTGTCCTTATGTCACGAAACAGAAGGGACTTTTGTCTCGACACGTACTGATTCACCGGAAGTCTCTCGAAATAAGAACTTATGATTGCAGTCTTTGCCTCTATAAGGCGAAACGAAAAAACAATTTAAGCAAACACATGCTCATTCACAAAGATGCTTCCGAAATAACAACTTATGACTGCAGTTTTTGTTCCTACAAGGCGAAACAGAAAATACATTTAACCAGACACATGCTAATTCACAAAGATGCTTCAGAACTAACAACTTATGACTGCAGTTTTTGTTCCTACAAGGCGAAACAAAAAGGCAATTTAACCACACAAACATGCTAATTCACAAAGATGCTTCCGAAATAACAACTTATGACTGCAGTTTTTGTTCCTACAAGGCGAAACGAAAAAGCTATTTAACCAAACATATGCTAACTCATCAGGATATTTCCGAGGTAACGACTTATGATTGCAGTTTTTGTTCCTACAAGGTGAAACGAAAAAGCGATTTAACCAGACACATGCTAATTCACAAAGATGCTTCCGAAATAACAACTTATGACTGCAGTATTTGTTCCTACAAGACGAAACGAAAACGGTATTTAATCAAACACATGCTAATTCACAAAGATGCTTCCGAAATAACAACGTATGACTGCAGTTTTTGTTCCTACAAGACGAAACGAAAACGGTATTTAATCAAACACATGCTAATTCACAAAGATGCTTCCGAAATAACAACTTATGACTGCAGTTTTTGTTCCTACAAGACGAAACGAAAAAGGTATTTAACCAAACACATGCTAATTCACAAAGATGCTTCCGAAATAACAACTTATGACTGCAGTATTTGTTCCTACAAGACGAAACGAAAAAGGTATTTAACCAAACACATGCTAATTCACAAAGATGCTTCCGAAATAACAACGTATGACTGCAGTTTTTGTTCCTACAAGGCGAAACGAAAAAGCCAGTTAAGCGAACACATGCTAACTCATAAGGATATTTCCGAGGTAAAGACTTATGACTGCAGTTTTTGTTCCTACAAGATGAGACGAAAAAGCAATTTAATCACACACATGCTAATTCACAAAGATGCTTCCGAAATAATAACTTATGACTGCAGTTTTTGTTCCTACAAGGCGAAACGAAAAAGCTATTTAACCAAACACATGCTAATTCACAAGGATGCTTCCGAAATAACGACTTATGACTGCAGTTTTTGTTCCTACAATGCGAAACGAAAAAGCTATTTAACCAAACACATGCTAACCCATAAGGATATTTCCGCGGTAATGACTTATTAGTGCGCAGTTTGTCCCTATAAGGCGAAATTCAAAAGAAATTTAACCCAACACTTGTTGATTCATAAGGACGCATCCAAGGTAACAACTTATGACCGTAGTTTGTATTCCTACAAGGCGAAACAAAAAAATCCATTTAACCCAGGCCTCTCCAACATGAGCACTCGGTGCCGGCGCGCACAGGTGCCCGCCCCGTGCCTTCTCCACTCCTCCGCAACGCAGCCGCCTTTGCGCGACAGAGACAGCGTCATATTATTGTTGTCTGTTTCTATCTCTCTCCCACCCGCACACACTCGCGCGCGCGATCCGCCGCGGACACTTGATTCTAATTCTAATGGGAAAAGAATCGGCCCGTCATTAGCAGAGTGGACCTTCGTAGACATCGTAATGCCAGGGCAATCTAGCCAGACATTAAATTCCCAATGGGAGGATTCATATCTTTTTACTAACGTCGACGGAAAAGCCCAATGTTTAGTTTGTTATAAAATCGTAAACAAGTCCTCGACCGTGCGGCGACATTACGAGAACAAACATTCTACGTCGCATGACGCAATTGTTGGTGACGAAAGGACGGAACTGATAGCCAAATTAAAATCAGAACTACCAAGTATTCCAGAGGTACGCGTCATTATTTTAGTACTATTTATTAAAAATTGACCCATTTTCCGGAGAGTATCAGACTTTTAACGTTTTCTGTTATTTTAGATTTCTTAATTTAATTTTAACTTTTATAGTCCCGTAGGCAGGGAGCTAAAATCATCAAAACAGGTTCTTGAAACACATAGGGCTAGTTTTGACGGTTTCATATGTATTTCAAGATACATTTTCATGTATGTCAAGATATTATAGTCATAATTCCGAGAATTTCGAAGAGGCAACACTAAAACAATATACATATACATCGCGTGAAAAAAGGTAATCGCGTAGAAAACGTTATAAAACTGGCCCAAATTAATATTTTTCAAAATCTCAAAATGTCTCGCAAACTTCAAGAGATTTATGATTTTTCTAGCCCAACCCGGTCAATATCGTACAATAAACAAAGAAATGGCGTCATTGTTAATTAAGGCTTGCAAAAAATTTCGATCGTTAATTACTCGAAAAGTTATTAACGGATCGAGCTGAAATTTTCAAGGTAACTTCTAGTTACAAATAGCTACTCTTTCAAGAAAAAAATTCAGCCTGATAATCGCTTAACTTTTCAAATAAATAATTAATTAAAAATAAGCACTTTTTCAGCTTTATTAGACAAGTGTTAGTTAACAATTGCACTTAGAGACTTCCGGGTGTTCTTAAAATTTTCTAAATTTAATACGGAAACATTTTCTTAATATGGAGACATCCAAAAAAAACGTCATCAAAGTTGGCCGAGAAAAAAAAGACGTATTTCTATTCTTGATCGAATTTATAACCTTATTTACTTGTCAAGACTGTCACATCATATGACAGCCATTGTTTATTTTACAAATTGTGACAGTCACTTGTCAAAAGTTTGACTTAACCGAAAAGCTTAGACATGACCGCTATTTCCATCTCTCTCGTTCATAGCCAGAGTTGATGACGTTTTTTTTTTTGGATGTCTCTATAGTACCTTATATACCGAAAATGCACAGGACAATATGCGAAAATTTGGAAATTTTCGCATATATTGTTCATTATATAAACAATGTTCCACATGGATACTGCTCTACGGACCCCGCTCATTGTATTCTACGGGAAAAAAATACATGGGAATCCGTAAAAACCTGCCCGCATGTCGCAAGAATACATTTTGATGATTTTAGCTCCCTGCCTACTGGACTGTTAGTGTTGTCTCTGCCATCCCTCGGCTCAACGGTGCCGCAGCTCGGCGCGAGTGCTTGGCCGTCGCTCGGCCGAAGCGGCAATAGCACCGGAGTTGGAGAAGCCTGACTTAACCGAACACATGCTAATTCACAAAGATGCTTCTGGAATAACAACTTAGGACTGCAGTTTTTGTTCCTACAAGGCGAAACGAAAAAGCCAGTTAACCGAACACATGCTAACTCATAAGTATATTTCCGAGGTAACGACTTATGATTGCAGTTTTTGTTCCTACAAGACGAAACAAAAAAGCTATTTAACCACACACTTGTTAATACACAAAGATGCTTCCGAAATAACGACTTATCACTGCAGTTTTTGTTCCTACAAGACAAAACGAAAAAGCTATTTAATCAGACACATGCTAATTCACAAAGATGTTTCCGAAATAACTTATGACTGCAGTTCTTGTTCCTGCAAGGCGAAACGAAAAAGCTAGTTAACCGAACACATGCTAACTCATAAGGATATTTCCGAAATAACAACTTATAACTGCAGTTTTTGTTCCTACAAGGCGAAACGAAAAAGCGATTTAACCGGACACATGCTAACCCATAAGGATATTTCCGAGGTAATGACTTATTAGTGCGCAATTTGTCCACATAAGACGGAATTCAAAAGAAATTTAACCCAACACTTGTTGATTCATAAAGATGCTTCCAAGGTAACAACTTATGACCGTAGTTTTTGTTCCTACAAGGCGAAACAAAAAATCCATTTAACCGAACACATGCTAATTCACAAAGATGCTTCTGGAATAACAACTTAGGACTGCAGTCTATGTTCCTATAAGTCGAAACCGAAAGGAAATTTAACCAGGCAATACTGATTCATAAGTATATTTTCGCGGTTATCACTTATCAATGCGCAATTTGTCCCTATAATGGGAAATTCAGAAGGAAGACCCAACACTTGTTGTTTCATAAGGATGCTTCCGATGTAACGACTTATGCAAACTGGGTTCTTACAAGACAAAATGGAATATCGAGCGGGTTCACAATGATGCTTCCGAGGTAACGACTTACGACTGCAGCGTTTGTTCCTACAAGGCAAAACAAAAAGGCAGTTTAACCAAACACATGCTGATTAATTTCCAAGATAACAACTTTAAACTGCACTCTTTGTCCCTACAAGGCAAACCTGAAAGGCAATTTAACCAGACACTTGTTGGTTCATAAAGATGCTTCCGTCGTAAACATATGCGGGCTCACAAAAATCCATCCTAGCTTACAAAAAAAAAAAAAAAAAAAAACGGGGTAATTTCTATGTTTGGTTACGTTTGTTTTTTTTTTGTAACAAGTATGTGAACTGCTTTTTTGACATTATTAATGTTGTATCATAAATGTACAAAAAGCATATCTGTAAAATAAAGATGTTTACAAAAAATAAAAAAGCGTTTGTAAATAATAAATACAGCTTGTATGTTAAAATTGATGGGTACTTTACCTGGGGTGGCTTCAGGATACCACTCTCAGCAACGCTACGGAATGTTACATACCTTATACATGTGATGGTGATTGTTGTTGCCTAATTAATCGGCAAAGGAACCATAGCCACAAGACACAGAACTTGCATACACACGGTAACCGACGCTACAACGTGTCTGTACTCCCATTCGAGTTTCCGTAAAATTATCAATAACTTCTATATGTTCAGGGGAGTTAAACTCTGGCGAGTGTTACTTAAAATGCACTTATAAGATGAGAAAGGACATTCCACGTCTACAGACGTAACTGGGGCATTTTTAAAATAGGTGAAGTTTTGTAACGAGGGCACGTTTATATGTTTTTCTGGCACATCCACATCTTTTCCTGTAAATAAATTGGCTGTCGACATTAGTATAACACTTCCTAACATTTTTGGCAACATGTGGCATGGATTAAAAGTACATGTCCTTTCCAGGCGCCGGCCAGCCGCCAACGGGTAACTTACGTCGCATCCGACAGTAACAGCATTACATGGCGTTTATTTACTTCAAAATTCTACTCGCCCCATAGTGACTTTAAGGTTGTCACACACTCATTAATTGTTTCCTTATTTGTGCTTTCCAACACCCTTGAAGCTATCAAATGCCATTCCGTGACTTTTGCCTCATCCAGTTCCCCAACCCATACGATAGCTAGGTTCTCTCCTGTAACATCCGTCGTTTCGTCAATACTAAACCATATAGGTTTGTCGTGCAATTTCCAGCCGAAATTTTTTTAATGTCCACATACAGTGGTGCTATGTATCATCGTCTAAAAGTTGTTTCTGCAGACAGACTAACTTTGCCGTACTTTCCACTCGCAGCGCTCTGAGCAGATTTCTGAACTCGAGGTCATTTTATTTAGCGAATGGAATATTACGGGCTACCATCATTTTTGACTAAATTTATGTTAAATGGTCTCTGTCTGTCTTAGTCTAAATCTAAGGTTAGAAATAACGGGATCAGATGAAACCAATAAATTATTTAGAATAACTTCATTCGTAAATTTTCTGAGCATTTTAGCAATTATCTGAGTTTTTTTAAACTTCTTGAAATCTGTATTTCTAGCCTCTGCTGTTTGCTCATAAAGGTTCCCAATAGGTACTATGGCTGTCATGTGAATTAATTTTTTATGGAATTTAGCTGACATATACCAGCTATATATAGCTTAACATCGGGTTGAGCAGTTTCTTTCGCATAGTTCTGAAATTCGTAAACGGTGATTCACATCATTTTGACCTGAGGAATCTGCTGTTGCACCATGTACCATTACATAATACGCACCCTGTATTTCCTAAAGTAGCGACTAGTAGCAGAAACTCTTTTAGCGAACCTTTGACCTCGGTAATGGATATAAAGAAATTTTGTGGAAATTTAAGCATTTTTTTAAACTCAAGACAAAACTTTCATTTCGTAAATTACTGTAGAAGAAAAGATTTTTTAAAATTATTGTTACTAAATAAGTGACAATATGATAGTAACTTGGCCATTTGCAAGCTAATGTATCATACTGAATAAAAATATAATAAAAACCATAATATATTTTATGATCAAGTAAGAAGATATGCTGTTTATATAATATTATATATATATTTTTTTTTTTTACACATACCTCCGGTCAGGGCCACCGCGGGCTCCGACAACACCGCAGCAACCGAGCCGGACATCCTAGTTATTAACCACAGCTACTCCTCCCCACCGGTCGGTAAGTAGCTGCAGGTTCCAAAATCGTCGTGTGCCCTAAGTAGACGCAATGACCCCAAGATGACTGCTTTCTGCATTCGGCATAACAGAAACTCCGTAGAGATCCTGCAAGCCGGAATTATCTTTAACTCTGAAAGCAGCTTAGAGCGAACTCCTCCAAGAACACCGATGATGAGGACAACTAGCATGACTTTGTGGCCTGGGTAAAGCGTGCGGAGCTCGAACAGGAGATCTTGATATTTCGTCCGTTTTTCCTCCTCTTTCAAGACTATATTATGCTCTGCTGGAGCAGAAAACTCGATAACATACATAGTCTTGGTCTGCTTATCGAGGAGGACTATGTCAGGCCTATTAGCGTGTATTGGCCTGACGGTTGGGAACACATAATTCCAAAAGATTTGGCATCTTTCGTTCCCAACAACGGACTCTATATCTCCTGGCAAGTAAGGCGGCACTGGCTCCTGGTCTATCTCGTACGAGTGCCGAAGATGATAATAAAGCACTCGTAACGCCGCGTTATGTCGGTGGGTGTACGCCGAGACCGCTTTTATCGGACAAGCCGACAAAAGATGTGTCAGGGTCTCGGGCGCTTTGCGACAGGTCCTACAGTTGGTATCTGGGATCTGCACACCCATCACACGGCTACGATAAACCAGAGTATTAATTACGCCATCTTGACACGCCGCAATGAATCCCTCGGTCTCCGATGTGAGCCCTGCTGACCTAAGATATCGGAAGGTCAGCTTTGTTGACAGATCTAGCGCATCGATATTCCTATAAAAACCACCATGCACCGGTCTGCCAACATGCTGCTCAAACAGAACTCTCTGTTCGGCAGCTTTCATTTGGGCTCCTAGACGATTCGGTTGTAACTCGGTAATCAACTCAACGTTGACACCTCGTCGACCTCCTCGTCTAATTTCAAACTCGAGACCAAGTTTTTCAGCGGTTGTGCCCGCCGCCTTCAGTATAAATTCCCCCGCTCCCGCTAGTTCGTGATCTTTCACTAGACACAGGAGGGGGTCCGAACTCCTTAGAATCTTATACGCCAAACCCAAAACCACTTTACCATGCATACTCTCCAGGCTTAGAAGTCCCCTACCCCCTCGATGACGTGAGAGGTATATTCGGGGAACGGACGATCTAGGGTGTAATCCCCGATGCATATGCATCATCTTCCGGGTGTCCCCGTCTAATTGTCGCAGTTCGCCGACTCCATTTCACAACTCCGAAGGAGTAGCTCAGGACCGGTACAGCAAGCATATTTGTTGCAGACACCTTGTTTTGCCCGGAGAGTTGGGAAGACCAAATCTTCCGGACAAGGTGTCTGTACTTGCCGCGGAGAGCCTCTTTCACCTGGGCGGCGTCATGAGTACGCTGTTGTTCAACCCCCGGTATCGATAAGTCTCTCCAACGTCAAGATGTCTAATGACGTTTCCGTCGGCAATTTGCATATCCTCAGGTAAACCCGGTAATCGTCCTCTTCTGAGATGGAGCACTGCGCATTTGTCCAATCCCAATTCCATGCCCACATCCCGTGTGTACTCGTCTACCACTCTTAGAGACTGGCGGAGGTCTCTCTCCCCCGGAGGCGTATAGTTTGAGATCATCCATATACAATAAATGGCTGATCTCATGCCCCCGGTTTCTCGGTGGTCCACACATATACCCACGAGTATGCCGCAGGGCAATGGTAAGCGGCAGCATTGAGATGCAAAATAGGAGAGGACTCAAGGAATCTCCCTGAAATACGCCCCTCCTAAACGTTACCGGTTCAGTTATGACCCGCTGCATACCCGATGTAATGGTAAAGCGAGTTTTCCAAACCGGCAATAGGTTTTCTATGCATCTCACTAGTGGGGTAGGCACCGCAAGGCTTTTCAGCAAGTACACCAAAAGCTGATGTGATGTTGAGTCAAAAGCCTTACGGTAATCAATCCAAGCCATGGAGAGGTTGCGTTTATATTGGATTGAGTCTTGGGTGACAGCATAGTCTATCACCAGGTTCTCCCTACAACCCTCTACGTTTCTTCTTCCCCCACGCTGTTCACTTATTTCTTGCAACACCGGCATAGTCGCCCCCCTCACCCTGACATACAAGATACGTGTAAATATCTTATAGCAGGTATTGAGGCAGGTAATCGGCCGGTAGTTGCGGGGATCGGACAAATCTCCCTTTTTGGGGAGAAGCACAGTGCGTCCTTCGACAATCCAACTTGGAATTTGCTGCCCTTCATTTAGCCAAGAATTGTAAATTCTGGCTAGGCGGCGATGGGTGGATGGAAACTTTTTCCACCACCAGATATTAATGCCGTCTGGGCCTGGGGCAGCAAAATTTTTGGTACCGACCAGAGCTTGTCGGACCTCATCCTCTTGGATTGCCTCGCACACTTCGATTTGCGGTGGTTGATGCCTCCTACAAAAGGCTTCGGAAGTGTACTAGTGCTGGAGTGTCTTGGCGAAGTGGACGCGTAGCGTTATAGACTCCCTTCCAGAAGTTTTCGACCTCTTCTGCAGTCGGCGGGTTGTCAACATTAGGCGGTGGGTCCTCAAATAGTCGAGACGGGCTCTCCCGAAATAGAGTATTAACTTTAAATCTCTCGATCCGTCTCACGAGGTTTCTCCTCACCGCACCCAGCATCCGGATGCGGTCCACACAGTGCTGCTTGATGGTCTGCAGCACCGGTGGACTTAGTGTGTGATGGTGTCGCCGTAATGACGCGGCAATACGCCTGATCTTAGGCGTAAATGCTCTGCCGCCAGCCAAAAAATCCATCACACTTTGAATCCGGGAAGCTTGTTGCCTTGCCGACTGAATTTTGGCCTCAACTTGTTGTAGTCGCCGCTTATTTCTTCCCATCCATTCAGGCGACCTCTCACTTCGCCCTTCCGGTAGGAGTCGCTTCGCGGCGCTGTAGACGGCCTCATTCAGTTGCCAGAGGTCTGCATCTTCCGGAAGTTCATCGTCTATTAGTGCGTCCACTTCAGCTAACTCTTGTGGTTTCATAGGGATCTTGATGTTGATACGATCTCTACGTGTCCTCAAGTTAATCTCGGTATTCTGAAGCAGGCTTAATCTTCCAGACCGGTTTCGCCTCGGTGATGGTAAAGGCTCTTCCCGGTCTACCTCCTGATGTTGGTTCGCTCTTATATAACCGATTCTTCGTAGGTAGGACACTTGATTTCTCAGGCTCTGTTGAGAAAAAGCATGGTGTTCCGGATGTACAATGCACCATTGTGCATGCAACCGTGCCATGTATCCCCTACGATTCGGTTCGCTGCGATCATAGCAGATCAGAAGGTCATCTCGTAGTCTGTCAGTCCACCTAAAGCGTCCATATTCACGGCCAGGTTCGTCAACGTCGGGACCGTCCGGTAAGGCTCCTCCCACCTGTCCCTGTCCCTCATCCGATGAGGGTTCAATGTCGGGAGCCAATCTTTCGTGGTCTGTAACGAAAGTCTTGCATCTGTTGGGTCGTTAGCCCAACAGAGCACAGCACTGGTATTAAGGGGGTTACCAGGCTGATTCAGACCCCATGTTTTTTCTCGAGGTTGTCTCCTCTACGCTCGGGAATGTGGTGTCGCTACTCACCAATGAGCAAATCGAGATCTGCACACCCTGCACAACCCTGCACAACACCCTGCAATATATATATATATATATATATATATATATATATATATATATATATATATATATATATATATAAACGTATATTTTTAATACTCAGTTTTGTACAGACAATAAAAAACAAATTTTCTTTGTCAAAACTGCCCCTTGTATTGCCAAGTAAATCAACCAAAAAATATTTTATGTAGGTATATTTTTATTTAATTTGGAGTTTTTAGAAAACAATAGTTCAAAAAAAATATATCAAATTACGATTTTGCATAATTCGGTTATGCCCACTAAAATGCATTGACTCGATCCACTGTGCGGCGTGTCGTTTATCATTGTCGTAGAGGATCTAACTCTCGTCACCGGTCACCAAATTTTCGATAAACTCCTTGCGGTGAGGTTGAAAAAGCAGTGACTCGCAGATGTTCACGCGTTTGCTTATGAGCATCGGTAAGGCGATGAGGGATCCATCTCAATTGAACTTTTCGATTGCCGAGATCGTTAAGATGAGTCTCAATAGTGCTGTGGCTCCGCCCGAGTGTCGTCGCCAATTCTCACGTTGTTGCTTCTGGATTGGATTTGAGGTCGCTCAGCAGTTCGTCGTTGTCGAGAGATCCCGGTGTTCCGCTGTGCACGTTATCTTGGAAGCACGTATTTCCCTAAAATTCTAAATATTTCAAATTTTTGGTGCAAGACTTTCCGGCCAACCTAATATTTACAATCTAGAATACTATTATCTATTTACTTCTCTAAGAATCTTGTTAAAAATAGTTATTGAGCTTGAATCGCATATAATTGTAGAAACTTTGGAGTAATGTGTGCTATAATGTAGGGTCGACACTACACAACTCTGTGATAACCGTGTTTTTTAAGTGCCTGGTAAATTATATACGCCTGTATTTCTTGCCCATGTATACGTACGTACCCATGAAATGTTCGTCCCGACTTTTTTACCGACCTAACAACGCATTTGACCATTAGAAACAAAGTTTACAACATTCATAAACACGAAGAGCTGACTGCACTGAGGTAGAGTTCCTTACTGATTTAAAGGTTTGTTCCAGTAACGAGTTCTGAACATGTTATAACCTGTATTCAGTGCGCGTGCGCAGGTTGAACTATGTTTTGAACGCGTTTAAAACATAAATTAATTGGAACATCAATAACAGTTACGTCAGGCAACCCACTTCTGGTTTCTAATTTTGATACTGACAAATTGCGTTTCTTATCTTTGAATATCTCTGAAAGTTGGAAGTACATATCACAAAACATATAGGGAAAGAAACGCTACCTACGGCTTAATTGATGGCAACACAATTGACTGTTCTATATGACACAGCGCGGGCTTTTTAAAAATACTTATTTCTTTATATTTTTACTTTTAAAACTTGATACTTTGTAAAATTAAGAAAAACATCCTCCCTCAAATTACGGAGGAACTCTTTCCTTAATTTCACATAGCATTCAAGGTTTAAAAGTAAAAATAATTATTTTACCTCTGGTATTTGATGTTGGCAGTTATGAAATTATATTTTCACAATTAGAAATAAATAAAAAAAATGAGAAGAACGAAAACTTATTAACAAGACACAACAATAGAACATTATTTACATAACAATACCATTAGATACTCTGGTATAAAGCAGTTTGTATCAGTCTGCAAGTCTAAGTAAGGTTCCTTTCCTTTGACATGTCCAGCATTGGTGACCCACCTTGTGTGAGCCACCTCATCACCTAAAATTTAGGTTTCATCAAGATCGTGATACCGCCGCCAGGTGGAAAAAATTGGGCTGTTATACTTTTGGTAACACGTAATGCTAAACCTAGTTAGAGTCTTAGAAATCGGTAAGTACAAACTGATCGTAACAAATACGGAAAGAATTACAATGTTCTTGATTTATTTTACATAATTATATTTTTCCAAACTTTACATGTCTCTACGTCGCTAGGAAATATAAAATATAAAATTTTGCGTTTTTATACCCTTTTTGGATATTAACAAAATATGAACTTTTACAAGAGGGGTATTTACAGTCTACAGATAGTAGAAGAAGCTGTAATTAATTTGACATTTTAAATAGCTGCTGCTCTACACCCAACTCAATAAATTCCAACACCTAATGGATTCGAAATGTAAGTATACTAACTTTATCACTTTTATTACAGCAATATATAACAATTTAAAAGAAATGCAGGCTTAGTACAAATGTAAAATATTTTTAATTATATGCAAAAAAAACTTACTTGCTTTTTACATGTAGATAGTATTTTGATAATGTTAAAGTACGTCGTCACTACAAAAGTAGATTTAGTTAATATTTATGTAATTAAGTAATAAATGCTACATGGTTGACATTTGTAAATGCCGGCCGGCCATCATTACTAATTTAGATGAACAAAAAGTATTACTTGTGTAAGAAATACCACCTTAAACATTACTCTTAAGAAACTGAATGGATTATCCCATAGCATATTTAGCATAGGGAATATCCAATAGAATCCTTATTTACATAAAATAAATAATAACTTACCATTCTCCCTCACATAACAGAAATGATGAAAATTAATAAACACAGACCCATCCTGCCATACATAAAACATAAAATTAACTAACCTTAAAATTGTTCACGATTGTCATCTCTCTTGTATCTATCAGAATTGTATTTCACTACGTTACTTTACGGTTATTCATTTTAGTAGTAGCGCCACAGATGTCCACACCAAACATTACTAAACCAAATGACAACGTGAGGTGGCGTGAGTTGCGATATCTGCTATCCAACTTTCAGCCCCCTGGCTGAACTAATATTAATTTGACTCATGCGCACAAAAGAATTGATTACTGATCGAAGAACGGTTCATAAATGTTCTGTTGGAAATGGAACAAACCTAATATTAAAACACGGGCTTTAACTTGGCAAGAAATATCAGCTGAAGCAGAAGAAATAGTTAGGTTAAGTACGTAAACGTTTGCCTTATATACTATTATTGCATGCAAACACTGAATTTCCACTAAAAAACTTGGTGAATGCCATTCGTCACGTTTGGAATTCGGTTTACAAACCACAAAATGTCTACATAGATAAGAAACATAAGTGTTACTCCTTCTAATCGGTGTAATTCGTTATAAAAAATGACGGCACAGAAAGCCTGTAAACTTTGCTTCAAAGAATCGAAGGGTTTCCAAGTTATTGAAGAGAATATGCGAGAAATAGTCGACGTCATGTCGTTAAAAATAGTAAGTGTTCTTGAAAAGTTTCCATATTAAACTGATATATGCATTAGTTTCTAAAATATTGCAAATAACTTTAAAGTTAGAGGCCTCGTATTGAAAAGTGTTTATTTAAGAGAAATTTGTTTTTCAGGATTTTTCTTTAAATGAGGATTACGTAATATGCGAAAAGTGTGCAGACAGTATTTACACGTTTTCCGAATTTAAATCCGCGTGTTTGTATTCGGAAAACCGTATGCTCCCCTTCATCAGAACTATGAACGGTTTGAAAGTAGATATCGTAGAGGTCGTCTATTTGATGGAAAATCCCGGTGCTGCTACCTTAAGCGATTCCGACGATGCCATATGCCGGCTGTGTTTGAAAAGGGATCATTGTGTGGATCTGAACGATTTCAGCCAGAATTTTGCAGACGATATTCTTGCCAAATGTATTCCAGAAGTTGTAAGTAAAGAAGGTCCTGTTTGCCTATGTAAGAATAGTCAATTAATTAATGTAGAAAGTCCAAACACAATTAGTCGTAAACAAAGGAGTGGAGGAGAAGTTGTAAAAAAAGGTTGGGTGCTGTAAATGAATTAATTAAAAACAATGCCGATAAAAGACTAAACTGGTATAAAAGATATAACCGGAAGTACAGCCATCTTGAAAATATATTCATCAAGTCCGCCATAGGCCAATTAGCTGAAGTTGAAATTTTCTAAAAGCAGTCATTCCCTGCGAGCCCCAATTTTTAAGCCGATGTAAAACTTGCTTTTATTTTCTGCTAAGGCAGATTTTGAAATTAGGTACGTGTTGACTGCATTGCCCCACATCTTCCATATTATTTTTTAGTTTTAATTTTGGCCGAATATGTCTTTAAATAATTCTGGAGTGGGTGCTGGAACCTTCGGCGTAAAAACAAAAAAACAAAATACTGCACATTTTCCACAAAACACCGTTTTAACCAAAAATGGTTAACTAACAAGTTCGATTTGCCTCTTGCACAAATAAGTTTTCCAGTTAAAAATTCTAGTGAGTTCATTAACAATATCAAAAATATCCAGTTGCAAGAAGGTGAAATTTTGGTCTCGTTTGATATAATATATGCTCATTGTTTGCAAGTGTCTCAATCCCCCAAACTTTGGACTACCTCAGGGAATTCATTGAATCAAATGGTGTAGAGGACAAAATTATTAAGGAATACATTCGGCTTACTAGTATTTGTATGAATCAAAATTGTTTTCAGTATAATGGTGAATATTTTCAACAACATGAGGGAACGGCAATGGATAACTCCTTGTCACCTTTCATTGCAAATCTTTTTATGAGTAAATTTGAGACACAAGCAAGATATTTTCGAGACACAAGCAAGAGAAATTCGAGTACTTCTATAGACTTTGGTTCAGGTACGTGGACGATGTCTTGGCGGTATTTGATACAAAAGCAATTAGTTTAGGTAGATCATTTTGTTGCTAAATTTAATAACCGTTTCCCTGCCATAAAATTTACGTATGAACTGGAACACAAAGAACATCTACCATTTTTAGATGTATTAGTTATTAGAAATAGTGAAAATAAGTTAGAGTTTGATGTATATAGGAAAAAAGCCGCGATTCATAGATATATTCCCAGCAATTCATACCACCCTTTTCAACATAAAAGGGCAAGTTTTAATTTTCTAATTCACCGTTTGTTAAGTTTCCCCCGCAGAAATGAGAGATTTAAACATGAACTAAAATTAATTAAGAATATAGCGAAGAATATCGATTACTCAATCCATTTAATCGATAAGTTAATAAAGAAGCATAAATTTAAGAGAACCCACGACACAGTTCCACGACTTTCCGTAGAGATACTGACAATTCGAAATGTGTTTCATTACCATATGAACCTAAATTCAATTTGGTTTGTGATTCTAAAAATAAACTATACAGACGCTTTTGGGCAACTCCAAAGATAAAATCGACAATAACGAAAAGTCTGGAATATACGAAATGAGTTGTAAAGACTGTGATCAAAAGTATATTAGGGACACAAAAAAATCTATTTTGACTAGATTTAATGAACACACAGCTCATTTGAAATATGGCAGAACGGAAAAATCTTGTATTCCCCAACACGCTTTTGACAACAACCATAGGATAGACATAAATAATTTAAAACTAATTAGAAATGTAACAAACAGTTGAGAGTTGGATGCTTTTGAAAGTTTAGAAATCATTAAATGTAACAGTAGTATGAATAAGGACAATGGTCCAATACTCAACAGTCCACTGTTCGCTCTGATAAAAAAGAGATGTTACGGTTCAGTGATAACGTATTTTACGATTAATGATACGGCAGATTACATATAAATAGAGCAAGTGTGTAAGTTAGAATTTAGTTTTAATCTTCTCCCTGAAGATACCAACTTAGTTGGCGAAACGCGCATCGAGAAAAGTATAATAGTTCGGTGTTTCGTGGAAAACGTCCAGTTTTTTTTTTTTTTTTTTCTTTAAATAATGATGAATTAAAGGCACAGCTTCATCTTGAAAAATATCCAATAGGCACATATTTTGTGTGCGAAAAAGAATTAACCAAAGGGGATGCAAACATAAAACTACTAGACCCGGTATTGCTTGCAACTGGTCGGTTATGGTTAGTTAAGACGGTTATGGGAAAAATAACCGTAGAAGTTGTTGTGTTAACAGAAAATGTGAACTTTCACAAAAAATAACGACGCGATAAGCTAACCATCTGTTTTTAAAATGTGAGGGGGTTTAAATTTTTTTAAAATTGTTTTTTTAATTATCATTTTTACATTAAAAGTATAATTTAAAAATCGTTGCCTAGAAGAAATTGACAGTGGTTTTATACATTTTATCTGCAGGGGCAAGGAAAATTTCAAGATAATCTGAACTCTACTCTCACTAGAAATCTAATCGAGGAAATCACATGTCATTTTCTATACCATATTTAAAGATCAATTTATATAAACTTTTTGTTATACAGGAAATTGAAATACAGGAATGAGGAATTTTTATTTCTTTCTCATTTAATTTTGTTCTCACAAAATTTCGAGGTTCTATGAAATGATATGTATTTCGGAAACGATTCTGAGCCGACCTGCTTGGTTACCACCTCATGTTTAGACTGCAGTGGCGTCTACTCAAGATAGAAGTTAACTTTTCAATTCCCCTTTTGTTATGAACGCATTAGGGTGACGCTTACTATATATTTTTAATAATCGCCATGTAAATACAAAGTACTTCTGAGTAATAGTATTTACATAATCTGTAATAGTTTTGGTAATTTGGATTGTTATTTCACCTCGGCATTTTTCTTTTAGGGATATTGCAATAGTAGTATCGTTAAGCGCAATGAAAATTTTGCATAAAGCACAAGAATAAAAAGTTTTTACATTCATTTGATGATTGCGAAAAAAATATATTTTGCAATCCATTACCAAGATTTTCTGGTGGGGATCACATTTTCTGATTTTCCACAAATTTCATTTTTTTTGCTGTTACAACCTTCTACTTTGGCCTTGTAATCACCACCTAAAACATAATGTTGGTCTAATGCTTCCTTACGAAAATACGAGAATATCAGGTTCTACCAACCACCACTGTAGTGAAGCTTCTCATATTTGCTGAATAATCGACAATTTCTTCGTCCTCATCCTCAAATAAGTCTTGAAAAGCCTGGCCCACGTATAAACGAATTTATAACAAATGAAAAAAAAACAGTAATTAGGGACTAATGAGAATATAAAAACTTTATCAGTCCACGGTCTTTGTAGAGTAAAATAGTAAATACCTGAGTTAACGAAGCCTTAATCAGCATTTCTGGGTACAGTTAAATTTGGCAAAGGACACGACCACAGTTAATCATCGGTTAATCTAATCATGATCAAGAAATACACGTTCGTATTGTTAAACTGCTATTCGAACCTTAAATTATTCCAACTAGTAGTAAAAGTACCGTGTCCTAATATTGCAATCCTGGCCGTATGAAGCGATTTCAATACCAGATTTCAGTTTGGTGCATCAAAATATATAACAACAAATCATTGGCTGATTGTTAGTCCTCAATAAATTGCCCTGTACAATCAGGATTAATATTCTCAAAATGGTTTACCGAAGATGTAAAAACGAAACATATTTTTTTTATTATCTGTTAAAATATTTTTTAATCGCACAGAACTTGTTATTGTTCATGATTTTAGGATATAAGATCCACAAGGGATCCGAAAATCTGCTTATCATGTCAAACATCATTGCTAAACTATTATCAGTTCTTGACCGAATGTTTAGCGAAACAAGAAAAACATAATGGAATGTGATGATCAAGAGGCTATTAAGTCGGAGGAGCTCGATATTAAAACGGAGGAGGAAGAATGTGACGGGTAACTTTTCCACTACCAATAAACTAATTTTTTTGGCACAGTAACATGCACAAATCGGGGCAAGGACGTGTTCGCGTTTGTTAATTAACTTTTAAAATTAATGCAAAAAGCTTATGTAAACATAGGTCGTCAAAGGCTGAGTTTTCAAGCATCAAACAATATAATTCGAAACTATTCCAAAACGACAAACTTGAGCGGACTTTGACAGGTATAAGAGGTGTGTAAATTAAGTACTGATTTCTCTTTTTTTTTTATTCTAATAGAATTAGAACTCAGTATTGTCTCCTTCAAAATAACTTCATTGGGAAGCCACACAGCGTCGGATTCGGTTTTTCCATTCGTCAAGGCAGTGCTGGAACTGATAAACTGGAATAGCTTTGAGCTGGTTGGTTACAGCCGTTTGAATGTTTTGTATTTTCCCAAAATGACGTATCTTGAGGTCATTTTTTAATCTCGGGAAGAGAAACAAGGCACAAGGACTCAAGTCAGGCTAATAAGAAGGTTGAGGAAGCACAGGAAAATTTTTACTGGCTAAAAACTCGTTTACTGAAATGGCTGTGTGACATGGCGCATTGTCGTGATGCAACATTCACTTGTTTTTTGATGTTTGGTCTCACACGCATGACCCTTTTTCGACGTTTTTAAAGAACCTCTCTGTAGAAGTGTTGATTTACTGTTTGGCCTGGAGGCATAAACGCTCTATCGACAGTTTCATCGGTTCTTGAAGATGAAGGCCTGTCGCTGCGTGGTTCTTTCTTCAATCGACTCTCTTCCTTTCTGAGAATGCCTTAAACCACGGAAAAACCTGGACTCTTGAAAAAACATTGCCTCCGTAGGCGTGTTGACGTTTTGCAAAAGTATCCGTTGCGCTGTGTCCAAGTCTGAAACAAAACCTGATGGCTGACCATTGCTCAAAATTAGTGTCTCATTTTTAAAACGCACTAGAAAAAAACGGTTTACGAAAACAGTCACGAAGAACAAACAAATGACTCTAACAAGTTCAAACTCGTCCTGAAGGTGCATGTTAACATGTTACATGTTAACTTACCGCCAATTTTTTACATGTTAACCTGTTGCCAGTCTCATTACTTAATTTACACACCTCATACCTCTTTTGTCTAGAAACGCACAAAAAATTACAATATTTTTTAAAAAGTCATGTAGTACATGAAGAAAAAAAGTTATGATCATTTTAATTCGTAAAGAGTACTGTATACAGCGCCCTCTAGCGGATATTTTACAAAAGCTAAGTTTTTTGCATAATTTGAGTTGGTGGTAATTTTATTGGCAGTTTCACTTTAACACAGCACACCTCGTACATCATTGAAAGATGATAAAAGCATTGCTGCATAGATTTAGAATTCTACTAACGACAGTGTTAGTACCGATATTTAATTTTCTAAAATGACCACTGCAGACAGTTTCAAAGGTTGTGGCGCTAATGAACAAAATTTCAAAAAGCCGGAAATAAGTCAAAATCGTTAAAAGATAGGCCTAGGGAAATCTCATGAAAATTTACCTGTAATAAGGAAGTGGGTGCGATTTGATAACCGAAAGTGCAACCATCTTCAAAATATTTTTATCTAGTCCACCATAGGCCTATTAGCACAAATCAAAATGCGTTTTTTCTACAAGCCCAAATACTTTTAACTAGCAATTGTGGAAAGCATATTAACTATGTGTTTAATATCACCGTATATTTTTTAGGAATACAGATAACACTATTACACTAATTAATTCCAGTGTGATACTTCCTGAAGATACTGAAATAAAATCCTTTGTGGATAGATCTTATAAGCAGGAGACAATCCACACGTCTGTCAACTGGGACCCTAATCAGGTAACAATATCACCCTCTAATATTGCGAATCAAATTAACACGTGTTATTTCCTCAGAATGGTAATGAAATTAAATTGGAATATTCACAACACATGCTAATTCACAAAGATGCTTCTGAAATAATAACTTATGACTGCAATTTTTGTTCCTACAAGGCGAAACGAAAAAGCAGTTTAACGTCACACATGCTAATTCACAAAGATGCTTCAGAAATAACAACTTATGACTGCAGTTTTTGTTCCTACAAGGCGAAACGAAAAAGCCAGTTAACCGAACACGTGCTAACTCATAAGGATATTTCCGAGGTAACGACTTATGATTGCAGTTTTTGTTCCTACAAGGTGAAACGAAAAAGCGATTTAACCAGACACATGCTAATTCACAAAGATGCTTCCGAAATAACAACTTATGACTGCAGTGTTTGTTCCTACAAGGCGAAACGAAAAAGCGATTTAATTGGACACATGCTAATTCACAAAGATGCTTCCGAAATAACAACTTATGACTGCTGTTTTTGTTCCTACAATACGAAACGAAAAAGGTATTTAACCAAACACATGCTAATTCACAAAGATGCTTCCAAAATAACAACTTATGACTGCAGTTTTTGTTCCTACAAGACGAAACGAAAAAGCCAGTTAACCGAACACACGCTAACTCATAAGGATATTTCCGAGGTAATGACTTATGACTGCAGTTTTTGTTCCTACAAGACGAAACGAAAAAGCTATTTAACCATACACATGCTAATTCACAAAGATGCTTCCGAAATAACAACTTATGACTGCAGTTTTTGTTCCTACAAGGCGAAACGAAAAAGCTATTTAACCAGACACATGCTAATTCACAAAGATGCTTCCGAAATAACAACGTATGACTGCAGTTTTTGTTTCTACAAGGCGAAACGAAAAAGCGATTTAATCGGACACATGCTAATTCACAAAGATGCTTCCGAAATAACAACTTATGACTGCAGTTGTTGTTCGTATAAGACAAAACGAAAAAGCTACTTAACCATGCACATGCTAATTCACAAAGATGCTTCCGAAATAACAACTTATGACTGCAGTTTTTGTTCCTACAAGACGAAACGAAAAGGCCAGTTAACCGAACACATGCTAACTCATAAGGATATTTCCGAGGTAACGACTTATGACTGCAGTTTTTGTTCCTACAAGACGAAAAGAAAAAGCTATTTAACCAGACACATGCTAATTCACAAAGATGCTTCCGAAATAACAACTTATGACTGCAGTTTTTGTTCCTACAAGGCGAAACGAAAAAGCCAGTTACCCGAACACATGCTAACTCATAAGGATATTTCCGAGATAACGACTTATTATTGCAGTTTTTGTTCCTACAAGACGAAACGAACAAGCTATTTAACCAGACACATGCTAATTCACAAAAATGCTTCCGAAATAACAACTTATGACTGCAGTTTTTGTTCCTACAAAACGAAACGAAAAAACGATTTAACCAGACACATGCTAATTCACAAAGATGCTTCCGAAATAACAACTTATGACTGCAGTTTTTGTTCCTACAAGGTGAAACGAAAAAGCCAGTTAACCAGACACATGCTAATTCACAAAGATGCTTCCGAAATAACAACGTATGACTGCAGTTTTTGTTCCTACAAGACAAAACGAAAAAGCTACTTAACCATGCACATGCTAATTCACAAAGATGCTTCCGAAATTACAACTTATGACTGCAGTTTTTGTTCCTACAAGACGAAACTAAAAAGCTATTTAACCAGACACATGCTAATTCACAAAAATGCTTCCGAAATAACAACTTATGACTGCAGTTTTTGTTCCTACAAGGCGAAACGAAAAAGCTATTTAACCAGACACATGGTAATTCACAAAGATGCTTCCGAAATAACAACTTATGACTGTAGTTTTTGTTCCTACAAAGCGAAACAAAAAAATCCATTTAACCGAACACATTCTAATTCACAAAGATGCTTCTGGAATAACAAGTTAGGACTACAGTCTATGTTCCTATAAGTCGAAACCGAAAGGAAATTTTAACCAGGCAATACTGATTCATAAGTATATTTTCGCGGTTATCACTTATCAATGCGCAATTTGTCCCTATAATGGGAAATTCAGAAGGAAGACCCAACACTTATTGTTTCATAAGGATGCTTCCGAGGTAACTACTTATGACTGCAGTTTTTGTTCCTACAAGGCGAGACAGAAAGGCAATTTGACCCAGCATATGTTGATCCATCAGGAATCAGGATGCTTCCGATGTAACGACTTATAAATGCAAGCTGTGTTCTTACGAGCCGAAATGGATAGGAGAGCTGCCCAGACATATCAAGTGGGTTCTACAATGCTTCCCAAGAATAACAACTTATACTGCAGTTTTTGTTTCTACAAGGCGAAACGAAGGAGTGAGTTAACCAGACACATGCTAATTCACAAAGATGCTTCCGAAATAACAACTTATGACTGCAGTTTTTGTTCCTACAAGGCGAAACGAAAAAGCGAGTTAACCAGACACATGCTAATTCACAAAGATGCTTCCGAGATAACGACTTATGACCGCAGTTTTTGTTCCTACAAGGCAAAACAAAAAAGGCAGTTTAACCAAACACATGCTAATTCATTTCCAAGATAACAACTCTCAACTGCAATCTTTGTCCCTACAAAGGCAAAACTGAAAAGCAATTTAACCAGACACTTGTTGGTTCATAAAGATGCTTCCGTCGTAAACATATGCGGGCTCACAAAAATTTGTTTTTTTTTTATGTAACAAGTATGTGAACTGCTTTTTTTGACATTATTAATGTTGTACCATAAATGTACAAAAAAGCAAATCTGTAAAATAAAGATGTTTACAAAAAATATAAAAGCGTTTGTAAATAATAAATACAACTTGTATGTTAAAATTGATGGGTACTTTACCTGGGGTGGCTTCAGGATACCACTATCAGCAACGCTACGAAATGTTACATACCTTATACATGTGATGGTGATTGTTGTTGCCTAATTAATCGGCAAAGGAACCATAGTCACAAGACACAGAACTTGCATACACACGGTAACCGACGCTACAACGTGTCTGTACTGCCATTCGAGTTTCCGTAAAATTATCAATAACTTCTATATGTTCAGGGGAGTTAAACTCCGGCGAGTGTCACTTAAAATTCACTTATAAGATGAGAAAGAACATGCCACGTCTACAGACGTAACTGGGGCATTTTTAAAATAGGTGAAGTTTTGCAACGAGGGCACGTTTATATGTTTTTCTGGCACATCCACTTCTTTTCCTGTAAATAAATTGGCTGTCGACATTAGTATAACACTTCCTAACATTTTTGGCAACATGTGGCATGGATTAAAAGTACATGTCTTTTCTAGGCGCCGGCCAGCCGCCAACGGGTAACTTACGTCGCATCCGACAGTAACAGCATTACATGGCGTTTATTTACTTCAAAAATTCTACTCGCCCCATGGTGACTTTAATTGGTTCCTTATTTGTGCTTTCCAACACCCTTGAAGCTATCAAATGCCATTCCGTGACTTTTGCCTCATCCAGTTCCCCAACCCATACGATAGCTAGGTTCTCTCCTGTAACATCCGTCGTTTCGTCAATACTAAACCATATAGGTTTGTCGTGCAATTTCCAGCCGAAATTTTTTTAATGTCCACATACAGTGGTGCTATGTATCATCGTCTAAAAGTTGTTTCTGCAGACAGACTAACTTTGCCGTACTTTCCACTCGCAGCGCTCTGAGCAGATTGTCTGAACTCGAGGTGATTTAATTTAGCGAATGGAATATTACGGGCTACCATCATTTTTGAATAAATTCAAGATAAATGGTCTCTGTCTGTCTCGCGCACTCACACCAACACTTACACGAGCTTAATCTTTGTCTGGAACAGCATGCTATAAAACAGCTGTTTTTACGCGCCACGTCAATACACTGCCACATACGGTACAGCGATGTTCACTGCCATTTAAGGTCAGTTCCGCAAAATCGTTTTCCGCAAAATCGCAAAATCGACATTTTCACAAACTTATTCGACGTTTCGTGCACGCGAATGATGCATCGATCAGCGCAGTTTAACTGATACTAACAAGAAGTGTAAGTTGTGTTTGCGAAAATACATGCCGAAGTTGGTAAGAGTGTGGCGCACAACGTGGCAGACGGGTTATATTCTGGAATATTTATAATCGCGTTTTTTGATTGAAATACGATACTACTACGTACATATACGGTGTACATATTCAACTTGATGAAATTAATGGAAAATGAAGGAAGACACACAGAGATGTAAGGTTTATGCAGCTTTATGATATTCCATGGCTATTACTGTTTTTTTTTGCATAATATTAAGTTCGTTTTAAGTGATTTATTTATTGTTTGTCATTTTTAAATAAAAGTTTCGTGTTAAGATAATGTAATTAAAACCATTTTTGTACTAACAAAATAAAGTTTAATCAAACAAACGGTTAAAAACAATGTGTGATTTATTGGTAATTGGAAAATAATCCAGACACTACCTTTTTTCGATTAAGAATATCAATAATCTTCAAAGCCAACGATACCTACGAATATTATTAGCACAGTATGCATTGAAATAGAGGACATTATAACGCTTTGAAGCGTTTTAAATGTTTTCAGATCAGTTAGTTACGAGAGAGAATAATAAACTATAATTTTTTTTGGATATCAAAATGTTTCGCTCAAAATCGGCATAAAGGCGTAAAATGTCATTAGGAACATAATTTCTTAGTGACATTTTTCGAAACAATTTAAGCCATTTTCTAAAGATTTTTTTTTTGAAATCACAAATTTGACATTTGCCAGATGAAAGTTGCCAGAATGAACTTTGAATTGGTACATTTTAAGTTATTTTAGAAGCAGAAGTGATTGCCACTAACTGTTTTACAGATCGCAAACTCTAAACGCTTTACAGTTCGCAATTTTTCTTGCGGTAATATAAATTGCAGCAGTTCTTATTGCGCAAGAGATTTCGGTGTTATTTTGCAGTTTGCAATTTTCATTGCTAATTTTAGTTGTCAGCCACTGTTCGAAAAATATAACTGATAAGCTCATTTGCTACAAAAAGGTTTAACAATTTTAAACAAACAAAATAGACGTGATTAAACCAATCTCAGCGAGGGAAAATTCAGAAAAGCACATAATTCAGAAATCTTAGATATCACAAAACGCAATACAAACGATGGTACAGTAGGTACGTTGAACGTTGAGGTTATGTCAAACAGTTGGCAACATGTAAAATTTCAGATAGCTGCAACAATTATAGCTGCGGGCTTGCAATTTTTATCTGCAAGAAATTGCACGAACAAACATAAATAAAGGCGGCCTTTCCGTGCCAAGCCGGGCACATCAAAACCATCGACTGATCTGTTTCATAACTGGATAGGCAGTGGAATAGTACCCAGCAGCCATTTTGTAAGTCAGTAAGGAACTCTGCGTCAGTGCATTCAGCTGTTCATGCATATGAATATTGTAAACGTTGTTTGGAATGGTTAAGTGCGTGTATCGCGGTGTTGTGTCGGTGGAAAAGTCGGGACGGACATTTCGTAGGTAAAGACAATCATTTATTAATAATATGATGCATCTTATTTAAATTATGTGTGAAATGAAAATATATTGTTGAATCATGAAAGGAATCATGCATGAAAATGTATGCACGCATGCACGAAATGCAGCCCCTCAAAAAAAGTCTTGATTAGGGGGACTGACTGTATTTCCATGTATTTTGCGACGCTGAATCTGATTCTGGAGTCCAAACAATCCGAATATCCACTAAATTTTTGCGTAGGGCGAAATACAGGGTATGTCCGGAAAGTAATGTCAGTGAATTTTTTTCCCGAGCCTGTACGCGCCAGACCGCGCTTTACGTGCTGGGATTGTGGTGGGGGGATCTAACAACAAGATCCAACAAGCGTCAGTTGGCTACCGGTCGTTGTAGCGGTCGCATTACTCGTTCTTTGACAGTCGTTACAGTGACCCGGTGCAAGAAAAAATTCAACGTTCGCTTGAGCAACGGATGGCGATCAAGTTTTGTGTGAAACTGGAGAAGAGTGCTGCGGAAACCATTCCAATGTTGAAGAAGGCTTTCGGCGTCGATTGTCTTTCGAACAGGCAAATTTCCCGGTGGCACAAGGCCTTCGCAGAAGGTCGGGAAGATGTCAACGACGAGAACCGCGCTGGACGGCCATCAACCTCCAGTTCTGACGACAATGTGAAACGTGTACGTGACTTGTTGAAGACTGACCGTCGTCTAAGTGTCCGTTTAATTTCCGAAACATTAGACATTACGAAAACCATTGTTCACGAAATTGTGTCGGAGTCTTTAGGAATGAGGAAGGTGTGCGCGAAGCTCGTGCCAAAATTACTAACGGACGATCAAAAAGCGAGGCGCGTCGAAACCTGCCAAGAACTTTTGGACACCTGCGAAGATAACCCCGCTTTCCTTGATGACCTCTTTACTGGGGACGAAAGTTGGGTCTTTCAATACGATCCGGAGACGAAGAGGCAAAGTGCGGAATGCTACACGTCGAACTCCCCTCGCCCCAAGAAGGCCATGATGTCCAGGTCAAAGATCAAAACAATGCTGATTGTCTTTTTTGATTGCCGGGGATTGGTCCATCATGAGTTCGTTCCGTAACCGTAACCGGAAAGTTTTACGTCGAGGTGCTGAAGCGGCTGAAACGCAGGGTGAATCGCGTCCGCCCAGACATCTCAAAATCCTGGAAGCTTCACCACGACAATGCGCCTTTGCACACCTGCTTCCTCGTGGCCGATTACCTCGTCAAGGCAGGCATCACCGTTTTTCTCCAGCCTCCCTACAGCCTCGATGTGCCCCCCCCAGACTGTTTTCTGTTTCCGCGCCTCAAAACCTGAATGGAAGGACAGCATTTTGCGTCGGTGAAAAACATTGATTGATTGGATACGTGTGAACGGACATGTTTTATTGTCTATATGTTTATTTGCTGACGTTAAAGACTTCCGCTAAAGGGTGACCACCCTTCCGGAGGGGGTTGATACGCCCTTTGCAACCCCTGCTATCCCCTTTTCGATATATAACTGCGCTATGAAAGTTGCTAGCTTGCATTCTAGCGAGTTTAAGGGAGGCGAGGAAAAGGGCGATTGCAGCTCCGGATGCAACTCTTCAAAAGGGTAAAAACCACCCCCTGCTGGATGAGAAATGCAAGGGTGGCGGGAGACGCGGGAAAAGAAATTTCCTCGTTGTTACCTCAGAACGATCCCAGTGTACTAACGAGAATCGTGTTTAATTTGCTTTGACTCCATTCTCCAAGAGGGTGAAAACAACCCCCAAACTCCAGAAAAGGATTCAGAAGCGTCCCAGGAGTAGAAACATGCACTTTGGGAGTTTCGATGCTGCGAGGAGAGAAAAGGAAATCCACTGGCATCTCTATCTCGATTCCAAGTTTAGATAGGGCTGAAGGCCGACCTTCCCCCCTCGGGATGAAAAGGGATGGCTGGAAGTGCGGAAAGGTTTTGTAAAGGGTTTGTAAACGGTGCATTCACACTTATCTCCTCAGATACTGGCATTCGTCAGTTTACCCCCGTTGGAGGGATTATTCATTGTTAATTATTAGGGTTCCGAACGTATGCTGTAACGCAGGGCCGGACTCGTAATCCATCGTGTTATTGAGGAAAGATGACATATGAGTAAAAATGTGTTAATAATGTACATATATGTCGCTTGTGTCATTCAGAAACACCGACTGTCCTCATTGTTTGGGCGTACGTTGTTACGACCAATAGTTATTTTTTACATCTACAGAGGACGATACATGTGTTGCCACTATTTCTATACTTTTAGCCGCTGTTTATTTGCTGTCAACATCGGGGGCAAAACCGTAGAACAGTAGACTTACGTAAAAATAACGTGTGGTGTCCATGTTTTATGGCCCTCACCCATTTACTTTTCCCGGTCCATCACAATTTTTGGAACTGTACACTGTAACAAAATTTTAGTTAATTTCGTTACATTCGCCTTTACCAGGTACGTATCAAGCATTAAAAAAGGTAAGCATCAATGTAGACTTGTTATCTGTCTTCAACTCGTTGCTTCGATGGCTGAAATCAGTTCAGTTCCAAATATATGGAACGTAGCCTACACGCGATATTTTATATTCTATGCTTTATATATATATGCTTTACGCCTGCATGAGAATTGGAAACGGAAAGATACGATCAGTGTGCTTATCCTCATAGATAAAAGAAGAGATAGATGGAACTCTCTCATAGAATTAAATGAAACCGTGAAGCGCCATCTCTTGAATTGGTCTCAAACTAATTTTAACTAAAATGGCGGATGGCGCTATATTCAAATTAATCACATTCAAATAAAATACAGTTTGCGGACTCGTAAGAGTTCCATTATGGACAAAACGTATGTATATAAGAATAGCATAATCATACTTGGTTACATAAAGTTTTTTATCCTTATATATGTTAAATATGATTATGCTATTCTTGTCATATATATATATATATATATATACACGTTTCATCCATAAAGGAACACTTAAAAAAGTCCACAAACTGTATTTGAAACTGTTCCTCAAGAAATTATGTCTAAAAAATGAATTTTAAAGAAATGCTGTGATGAAAAAGGGGGATATTTGAGATATTGAAACCCAAAATCAATTTATAAAATAATAAAAATTAAATACCAAAATCAATTGTTTTAGATGTAAGATTCCTTTATTCACAACCACATTTATACGCATTCACAATCACATTTATACACAAGACACAATCACATTTAAGCATAAATTATTTGAAACTAGCCATTTATATAAACTAAAAAAAAAGTAAAGGCATAACTTTCTTTACATGAAGTTTCATTTATAACACACATCTGGTACCAGTTCTAGTTCTCCTTCTTTTAATGTAATATAAACTCAACTAATTTCAGTCCCAAATAAGAATATATAATACCCAATAAACAAATAAAACACAAAATAAATTAACACATGGAAACAAATTAAACACAAAACTACAGAACTTATAACGTAAAACAATACACAGAACATGCGACCACCGGTAACAATAGGTTTGTTTTGGTTTTACCCCCAGATAAATATTGATGTAAGAACATAACGCAAATTATAAATATTAAACATTTGGGCGCATGGACTGAACTAGTTCTTTCGGACTACCAATCTCTTTTTTTTAACAGTACCAACTATACATAACTAACTAAACTGGTTGCGCCATCTATTGAGTTGGTCTCATACTAAATATCATATTTCAGGTAGGCTCATAAGAGTGAACAGCCCCTGCTTATCCTCAGCCAGTGAGTTTGAACGTTCCTATGTACATCTCGGTGCGCTTGAATAGTGATAACTAGCGGCTAGGTTATAGCTGGCAAGGTTGAACGCGCCAAATAATAATCAGAATATCCCAATAAATATCCGCAGAAGCAGAAGAGATTGTTAGGTTACGTTGACATTATTGCGACGATAAGAGTGAAAAGTTTAGACACTGAAATTTCAACTAAAAAAACTCGATGAATGCCAGTCATCACGTTTGAAGTCCTATTTGTAACCAACAAAATAGATAAACATATTAGAAACAATAAGTGGTCCTTCTTCTAATCAGCGTAATTCGTTATAAAAAATGACGTCACAAAAAAGCGTGTAAACTTTGCTTCAAAGAGTCGAAGGATTTCCAAGTTATTGAACAGATTATACGAGAAATACTCGACGTTCTGCTGGTGAAAATAGTGTGTTCCTTTAGAATTTCCTAATTAAATCGGCCTATGCATTTAAATTCTAATATATTGTAAATAACTTTAAAGTTAGAAACCTCGTAACAGAAAGTGCTTATCTAAGAGAAATGTGTTTTTCAGGATTATCCTTTAAATGAGGACTACGTAGTATGCGAAAGTTGTACAGACAGTATTTACACTTTTTCGAATTTAAATCCGCCTGTTTGTATTCGGAAGACCGTATGGTCCCCTTTATCAGGACTATGAACGGTATGAAAGTAGATGTAGTAGAGGTGGTCTATTTGAAGGAAAATCCCGGTGCTGCTACCGCAAGCGATTCTCATGATGCCGTGTGCCGGCTGTGTTTGAAAAGGGATCGCTGTGTGGATCTGAATGTCTTCAGTAAGAATTTTGCAGACGATATTCTTGCCAAATGTATTCCAGAAGTTGTAAGTAAAGACAATCCTGTTTGCCTGTGTGAAAATAGTAAACCACGTATTTAGCATAAGGATAATAAGTCAAAAGCCAGATCACAATTAGCCATAAACAAAGCAGTGGCAACTAAAAAAATGTGGGGTTTGAAAATGAATGAATGAGAAACTGCTAAATATAGGCATAGGGAATGCTAATATAGGTTGATGAAGATTTTTATTTCACATTAAAATGTGAAGTAAAATATGGGTCTCTGTATTTAAAAAAATTGATTTGGAGAAATTCAAATTTTGTAAAAAATTGAGTTTGAGTGGTTTGAAGTTGGGCCAAGTGGCAATTCTGTTTTAATCAATACTTGATTGAGAAATTATAAAAGCATTGTTGCATAGCAATAGTGTTCTACTAACAACGGTTGTTATAGCGACACTTAATTTTCTAAAATGACCACTGCAAATTGTTTCAAAGGTTATTTCGCTAATGAACAAAATTGCAAAGGAACGGAAATATCTCTTTCGACTTTCAGTATAAGCAGAAGTGCATTTTGAAAATATTTTCATCAAGTTCATCATAGGCACTTTTAATGAATGGTTTCGGTGAATCATCCTGTATGTTGTCACAAGCTATGTACATTTTACTTTTGTTGCGACTGAAATTTGAAAATAAAAATGGGGTTTTTTCAATGCATTGTGTAAGCTGGCAAAAGCTGCAAACCATGGCATCGGCCGACGCTGAAACATGGTAAAATACTTATAATTTTCAAACCGATAAAAAACCTGCGTTTATATTGAACAATGGCAGATTTTGAAAATGGGTAAGTACGTGTTGACTGCATTACTCAACGTCTTCCACAACGTTTTTTAGTTTTAATATTGTCCGAATAGTCTCTCTTTAAATAATGTCGAGTTAAAGGCTAAACTTCATCTTGTAAATCTAATCAGGATCAAGAAATATACGTTTATATGATTGATGATACGATTTAATATCGCTCATCGAACGTTTAATTATTCTAGCCAGTAGTAAAAGTACCAGATCTTATCATTGCAGTCTTGGCCCTATGAAGTTATTTCAATACCAGATTTCGTTTCAGTGCATAAAAATACATAACAGCACATTATTTTCGTTGATTGTCAATTCTCAATCGATTGCCCCGTACAATTATAAGGGTTATTATTCTCAAAAGGGTTTATCGAAGATGTAAAAACTAAACAAATTTTTTTTTATTATCGACTTTTAAGAAGAGTAAACAAAATGTATGTTAATCGCATAGCACTCGTTATTGTTCGTGATTTCATTTCTTTTTAGGATATAAAATCCACAAGGGATCCGAAAATCTGCTTATCATGTCAAACATCATTGCTAAAGTATTATCAGTTCGTGACCGAATGTTTAGCGAAACAAGAAAACATAATGGAATGTGATGATCAAGAGGCTATTAAGTCGGAGGAGCTCGATATTAAAACGGAGGAGGAAGAATGTGACGGGTAACTTTTTAACTATCAATAAACTTTTTTGTAGCTGCTAAGGCACAGTAACATGCACAAATCAGGGAAAGGACATGTTTGCATTTGTTATTTTTTCTCCCCATTCGTTAGTTTTTCTATTTGTTTCACTTTTTTGCAGCAGAACTTTAACACCTGATGGAACATTTAAAATTAATATAAAAAGCTTATGTAAACATAGGTCGCCAAAGGCTGAGTTTTCAAGAGACATAGTAGTAGATTTTCTTCTCAAAATCGGTAAAAGATGGGTATAGGGAAATCTCATGAAAGAACAATGTACTTTTGATTTTTGAACAATGAAAGAACAATGGCTTTTTTGGCCCTTCAAGACAAAAGCATGAAACTAGTGTTTTTATACTAACTTTTGGGTGCTGAACACGAATCATTTATTTATTTTGCCCAAAAATGACGGGAACACTCTCTAACCAACTTCTGAATGGGGGTGAAAAGAGGATAAATGGTTTTTTTGTGCAATTTATTATTTGTATACTAGTTTGAATAATATAATTTATTTTTTATTGAAACAAAATTAACCAGACGGCAAAAAAAGAGTTTGTTAAGCATCTCTTATATAGCCCTAAAAAGTCATTTTATTTGCGAGAATAATAATTTCAGTGTAAAGTTGTCGAAAAAGCGCCAAGTTACACCTTTCAATAATAAGCTAAGTGTTAATTAAAGTTGATTAAAGTTGTTTCAATAAAAAATAAATTATATTATTCAAACTAGTACACAAATAATAAATTTAGAAACATAAATGTTAGATCAGAAACAAACCATTTATACCTTTTTCATCCCCATACAGGGGTTGGTTAGAGGGTGTTGCCCATTTTTGGGCAAAATGAATAAATGATTCGTATTCAGCACCCAAAAATTAGTATACAAATACTAGTTTCATGCGTTTGTCTTGAAGGGCCAAAAAAGTAATTTTTTAACATTGCTCTTTGAAAGAAAAAATGTACAATTTCATTTGAAATAAAAAAGTGGATGTCGATTTCCGGTATCACCGGAAGTACAGCCGGCTACAGTGATATCCACAAGCCCCAATATTTTAACAAATGGTTTTGATAGCTCTATTTAACTAATAATTGTAGAAAGCGTATCGACAATGTGTTTAATATAGCGGTAGGTATATTTTTTAGGAATACAGGTAACGGTGTATCACTAATTAATTCCAGTGTGATGTCTTCTGAAAGTACTGAAATAAAATCCTTTGTGGATATATCTAACAAGCAGGAGACAAACCACAAGTCTGTCAACTGGGACCCTAATCAGGTAACAACATCACCCTGTAATATTACGAAGCAAATTAACACGTATTATTTCCTCAGAATGGTAATGAAATAAAATTGGAATATACCGAGGATCACAAGTTAATAGAAGACATGACGGTAACACCTTATCATTGTTATCTTTGTCCTTATGTGACGAAACAGAAGAGAGATTTATCCCAGCACCTACTGATTCACCAAAAGTCTCCCAGAATAAGAACTTATGACTGCAGTCTGTGTTCCTATAAGACGAAATACAAAGCCAATCTAACAACACACATGTTGATTCATAAGGATATTTCCGAGGTAACGACTTATGACTGCAGTTTTTGTTCCTACAAGACGAAACGAAGAAGCGATTTAACCAAACACATGCTGATTCATAAGGATATCTCCGAGGTAACAACTTATGACTGCAATTTTTGTTCCTATAAGGCGAAACGGAAAATCCATTTAACCCTTCACTTATTGATTCATCAGGATGCTTCCAAGGTAACAATTTACAACTGTAATTTTTGTTCCTATAAGGCGAAAAAAGAAAGATTATTTAACCAAACACTTGTTGGTTCATAAGGATACGTCCGAGGTAATAACTTATGACTGCGACCATTGTTCCTATAATACAAAATGGAAAGGAGATTTAACCAAACACATACTGATTCATAAGGATATTTCCGAGGTAAAGACTTATCAATGCGCGCTTTGTCCCTATAAGGCGAAACAAAAAAGCAGTTTAAAAACCCACTTGGTGATTCATAAGGATATATCCGAAATAACAACTTATGACTGCAATTTTGTTCCTATAAGGCGAAGCGGAAGAGCCATTTAACCGAACACTTGTTGGTGCATAAGGATGCTTCCAAAAGAAGAACTTATCATTGCAAACTTTGTCCCTATAAGGCGAAATTTAAATATTCCTTGACCAGCCACATGCTGACGCACCAAAAAGGTTTCCAACGCAACGACAGCCAATTTTGTTCATTTAAGGCGAAACAGAAAAGTTGTTTAAACGACCATGTCAGGAGGATTTATCGAGATGCTTCCGAGGCAACAACTTATCACGCAATCGAATCCAACAGAAAATATTTGACCAGCCACGTGTTGACACATCGAGATGTACCCAGTGCGTCAGAAAATAGATAGCTATATTTCTCCTTGTTTAATTGTGTTTTTTTTACATAATAAATAGTTATTTTGCTTTTTTTAAATTACTGACTTTTTTTATACATACTAGAAATAGCAATCAAATATAAAAGACGGACAGAATAGAGATTGTTTATATAATGAACAATTTATGAATAATTACATGGTTTCAATTGAAAGTGGTAAAATATAAGAACATAATTTGTCCTGATGGGTGTACAACCTGTATAACATTACATTTCTCAGAATTGTCTTTACCGGAATGATATTAACCTGTAAGGACCCTAATGAATTAGTTCTATGTCGCTCAGTCGCTATTTGACCACCTGCGGAACGAGCTAATGTATGACATTTTTTTTACAAAACAGGTGATTTCATTGGTGAAGTAATATACTTGCCGTTCTTTATGCTGATTAATAAAAAAAGTGATATGTATCTTATTATTGAGGGTATACCGGACTTAAAAGTGGATGAATTCCTGAAATTTGTCATTTAACTTTCTGGTCAATCCGCATTTCCTTATGCTGTGGAGGATATATTAGTCGTTTTTTCACAAGGTAACAGCATAATTGTTTTTTCTTTACCTGATTGCTGTATTTGTAACTATCGATAACTGTTGGGTCCTCTCCAAAACGAAGAGATTATATTGTTACGTATTTCTCTCCAAATAAATTACTTCTTCAATTCCAAACACGTTGACACTCAACATCCACATATCCAAACTCACGATGTTTCCGAACTTTTTCTCACGATATTTCCGAACTTGTACTTCCACACAACCGAACTTGTCGCTGATTGGTTGACGACAAAAAACCGCGAAATTTGAAATGAGAAAAAAAAATGTAAACAATAATGCGATTGTTATCAAACATTTCGATTGTCACAGAATTCAGCAAAGAGAAGAAGTCGAATAATTTTCAGTTTGGGCATGTAATTAACTATTTATTTTCAAATGCACATTTTACATCACAATTTTTCAGTATTTGATGCAAATACATCAGTCTTTTTCAAGTTACATTTCTTCTTTTTTTATGTAATTGCGATTCGAGGATACGCTGCTTCAGTTTAGGAAGCATTTTGCATTCCTCTACATCACTGTCTGGGTCATGTTTGATCCAATCATTCAAAATTAATGCTGCAAGAATTAATTCCTGTTGTGATTGTTTTTTTTACATCATAGTTGTTGTTGGAGTGTTCTTTCTTCCACTATATATTCAGGGTCTGCCAAGTCACAGCTTGGTCAGTGGCAATTTTGTTTTTCTTGAACTGTGCACCGTTGCTGAGTTGAATAAACAGTCCTTATATTAGTAACAATTTTTATTGTTTCATTCACTAATGATTATCACATATAACTTAAATTACAAAATGAAAAACTCAAAGTTGCGAATGCGAGTATGATGTTTCTCTTTGACACCTCGAACAATTTATATATGTATATATATTTTTTTGTTGCCATGTTACAGCGCGCGCGTGGCGGCTTAACCTTAAAGTCAGTTTTTCGGCAACGAGAATAGAGATAGGATTTTTTTACTATGGTTGAGCGAAATCTCAACAGTTGTTGTTTCCGTCATTTTCATTTTCGTGGAGCTCAGTATCGCTATCGTACTGTATTGGGTAGCCTTGGGCAGCTGCAATGATTTCTTCGTCGGTTAAGAGTCGCCATGTGTCCTCTGTCGAGTCTGCTTGAAGCCACTCATTTGTATCTTCCAGAGATATTTCTTTACTTTTGGGCAATTCATTTAATAAATTGCACGTTTCCAAAGTAGAATCTTGACACGAGTTCTTGCGAGGCATATCTCGATCAATTATTTTTCCCCAAGCGTTTCTGAGAGTTTCGGCACTGCGTTCCAAATCTTGCAAATATTGCGTTCCAATCTTGCAAATATTTTTAAGCTTGGAATAACACGTTCGGGGTATCTCTAGGCCCATAACTGAACTGCTCTTCTAGGGTTCTGTTGAGATTCCCCATAAACTAATAACATGTAGACTTTTTCGTTATGCGTGAATATTTTTCAAAGTCAAATGACAACAAAACAATATTTGTCCACCATTAGCTTAATTGTTGACAGATGCGACTTTGCTATTTGCTTACAAAGGCTACCTGTTTAAATCGTGATTGCGAATATCTGATAATACTTTTTTTTACAAATTTGTTTATAATTTTTTTAACGGAAAAAGATATCAAATTTTCTTCCTTACAAAATTTGTTCAGAAAAATTAGCTCTTTTTAAATATGCTAAAATATAGGTATGTTTATGGGAAAAAAATATCGATGACGTCATTACTTCAGTTTCCAAATATGGAAAAATGTGCAAATTTGGTTTAAAATGGACCGTACTCAATCCCATTTAAGAACCTCTTTTCAGATTTTTTCTATCGTTTTTCCTTTTCTCATAATAAAGCTGAGACATCGAGTTTCGCTCACCCTGTACATCTTCCAATGTTATCGATAATGTAAAACCGTCTGCGAGTACACCTACGAACTCTGCTGCAGAAAAACCTAAAGTAGTGTTGTCATTACATCAATGTCATAATTCAAATACGCGTTGCGTAATATGTAATCGTGAAAAAAATCTTGTGACAGTTCCTCGTACAGCACGAAGACAATCATTCATAGAGACAGGTATATATATTCTTTCTGGAAAAGCATTCACAGATACAACTTTAGGAAGTTTAAACCCAATAAGTAATAACACTTGTTTAAGTGAAAAAGATATTGAAATTATTTTACAAGATATCAGAAAGGTGGCAAAAAAGAAAGGCCTTGACTTTTGAAGTTGGTGTCAGAGTTGTTGTTGTTTAGCAAACAAAAATAACCCCCCCCTTCCCTGATATCAGTAGAAAGGGCATTTCATTTCGCACTATTTAATATGGGACATGCCATTTGAAAAAAAAATAATATTCACGTTTTAAAATTGTCAAATGTAGGGTCCGATATTTCCGGCTCTGAATAACGTATCCATTTTGCCCCTAGTGAAAAAGATAGGGTAATTTGTGCTAAATCTAATCGTCCAAACCACAGGTTTCTACCTTTTATGGTTTAAATGCTATTGGGCCTCATTCAAAGAGCTGAAATCGTCATTTTTTTTCAAAGACAGTTGAATATCTCAAAAACTATAAGAGTTAGGTATAGGGAACCCTTAACCTAGAACTAAACTGGGAATCATAAAAATGTAAAAATATACAGGGTGTTCCATTTAAAATTAACAAAGTTAGGTGGCGTGCAGAATAAACGGAGCACCCTATATAATTGAAAATATTTTCCTCATATGCACAATTATTCCAGACAACTACCACCCAAAGCACTTTTTTGTTCAATTTCTAATAACAGAGTTATGGATGAATCCGCCTTAGGTGGAACACCCTGTATATATAATATGAATTTGCCGATGGGCGAAAAATGGCCGACCTTTACCCACCTCCTTTATCGATCTCTCGCTTAGTTTTCGAGATATCGAACGAAAAACAAATAAAAATGTAAAAATGAAAAACATTTGGAGCCCACATGTTGGTGATGTTGAATTTGGCGAAGGTATTAAGGTTATGGACCACAATACCGGTATATAATTTATCGGTATTTAATCCAATCTTCCAGGGTCTTGGCAACTATTTTCGATGTTTCTCACCAGTCAGTTAAAAAATTATTTAAACGAGAAAAGCTACGTCAATACAAACTCCAATTTGCTCGTGAGTTAAACGAGGATGACTTCGACAGCATGGCGGATTTTTATGAAGGCATGACGGAAAGATGCAAGAGGCGATGGACACATTCAACGGTGCAGGCGCTGGGCTAGCGCTGAGGTAAGCCGTAAATTTTTGCAGACCGCAAAAGTTTAGCCAAATTTATTTGTGCTAGATGAGGCATGAGGTATTTTTGACCGGTTTCAAAAATCAACTTTTGGCAACACCTAATGCCGTCAAGCCTCATGTGTTTTTCAGCAATGAATATACTAATAACAACATGATCCTAATTTTAAATCTGAAACAACACACCAAACCACAGAAGAGAGAGGCAACAAACTTGCGCGAGCAATACTTACACAAAGCCAATACTATATTACTAGTAACAAAACGTTTAAAAAGTACCAACTATGTGGCAAATATACAGGTTTGTACATACATAAAAAGTTTGATTATTGTTCTCAGGCATCCATTCAAATCCAGAACAAATTAGCGCTTGAATAGCGATTACTGTCAGCCATAGAACCTATCAGCTAGGTTATAACTTGCACGGTTAAACCACAGAATAGGACCAGCCCCGGGATTCTAGTTGTTATCGTATCGAGCTCGATACGATAGAAGTTTCCCTCGATGCGATACTAGTTTGGAATTCTAAGTTGCTATCGAATTTTCCCTCGGGTATCTTCGGAAAATTACGATATAACTATAAATTTCAAGAAAGGGAATGTGGATTTTATAACTAATAACAGTAATTTTCGTTTCTGTGACTATTTCTATACCGAATGTGTAGAGGGAAACTTAAAGCGGAAATCTAATAAGCGTATCCCATGTGTGTTATAAAACCATAATGTGTTATAAAAACCACAAAAATAATGAATTGTAAAGTGTTTGTGTTAATTTTCGTAAATTTTCTGGAACATAACTTTATTGTAAGTTCTGTGCCCATCCATAAGGTAGGTAATGGTATGTACCTAGATGAATAATAGACGTACTTGTGGTTAGCATTTCATATGCCCTTAATAGAATGTAATTTGCTATTTTTTAATATTGTATATTCATATTTTTTTAGGTTTCGAGTTTGCATTCAAAGTTTCAAAGTGGATGCCCATTAGCAAATTCTTTTAGAGGCGATGGAACAAAATTCTGTAATCGCTACTGGAAAATGTGTTGACCCGTAGGGGCGAGATACATATGGGAAATTGTGGGCTGAAACCACAATACATATGCGTGTATTGTGGGCTGAAACAACATAAAAACTCAATACTCTTGAATTTGAAGCTGAAGACCACTGAAAAATGGTAAAAAGCAAAAAAAAAACAACATTTACCTCTGTTTAACCTTTTCTTATATAACAATTTTCAGACGTGGACTGATTTTAAATATGTACAATTAGAAAATGAAGACTGTACATATCCAAAGAAGCTTGCCTCAAACTGGTGGAAAGCCACTTGAAGGAGGATTATCCGAGCTGGAATTGAAGTTGCTCGATATTTTAGGAGAAAATTTTGTAGGAATAGGTGAGCCTGAATTAGGCATCCCCTACTTCTACAGAGCAAGAACGTATCGACAAATAATAAACCTTTTTTTTCCTTTTGAAATGCTTGTTTTCTTTGATGTACCCCCTGCAATGTCATTATCTCTTACTTGGCGACAATAATAATAATAATACTCACCCTATAATTACTCCGAAGAGTAACCCCTTAGGTCCTCTCAGGGACCTGTGCGGGAAGGAGTGGCTATTATTATTATTATTTGCCATGGCGCACTGGGAGCGACTTAAGATTATTTCGTTAACGCATTTGCTTTACAGTTCTGAGGAAACCCAGAAAACTCAGAACATTACCAAATCTAGGGCATGTGCGATTGGATTGGCATCTATGCATCCACACCTATACACTAGTGTATTAGTGGTTGCATATCAAGCCCTGACGGAGAAAGCGAGACAATTAAAAATCGCTACCCCGGCCGGGACTTGAACAACACGCACAGAGGTATCGCGACTGGAAAGACGGCGTTTTAACCCACTCGGCTACCCGTGCCCCGCTCTCCGTACAATATATCTACTAATTGCCTCGCTCTCTTACTTAACTTACTTAAGCGATATAACTCTACGAAACGTCTATTATGCACATTAAACAGTCACGCTAATTGTTGTGGAGCAAGTGTCAATTCGCGAATAGCGAATACGGCGATTTTGTTGAATAATTCGTAGCATTTGAAAATATTTTAAGGTTACAGCAGTGTACGATAATAATTACCTATTGTTACATGAATTATTATGTTACGAGATGATTTACAAACAATCAAAGCCCTTATCTTAATCTTCAAATAAACTTTACAAACATTAACAAATGCAGAGGAATGAAAATACAAGATCGCTTTAAAAATTAAAATGTCTACCCTTGAAGCTTGAAGCCGCCATAAATTATTGCAGTTAGACGATTATCTAACCTTCTTTATCGAATTAGATTAGTGTTTACGCCTCTCTGTTCTTTCATACTAAGTTCATTGTTTTGTCTACTGCCTGATAGATGTCGCTAATATTGTTCTACATACCTATAATTTTTTGGTAGGAAAACCATATATTAATAAGAAAATAAATTAATAGATAGGTTCAATTCTTGTAGAAATTTTCTGGTAGAAGGTTTTCAATATATTATAGTGACAGTGAAGGGTGGTCTAAGCATTTTGGGATAGTTATACTTATAGTAATTTTGGTAGTGGAAGCAGGAATAATCAGTTAGATTCCTTCCTTTCCTGTCCTTCCTATCTAGCTGGTTTTCTCAACGGGTAGGCGACAGCTTTGTGGTGGTAAGTTTGTTTTATTTTATATTTCAGTTTTTCAATTAATAATTTTTATTTAGTTGACCTCATTGCAAACACAACATCTTTTTTTGGTCCTGATTCGAGCGCGGATATCATTGTTTAGTAGTTTTTCTCATATTAGTAGTTTTTTCGCGATATAAAAATCGCATTCAGTTACTGCTTTTTTAGATTTACTGTATAGTTTACTATCCATTTTCGATTTAAATTAGATAGATTTACGTACTTAGTTTTACAATTCAATTAGAGTTGGTTTGTATTTCAATTTTAGACATTCGATTTCTAATAAATTCACTTTACGTTTTCTAAAATAAAATGGATGCAAAAAGGAAACGGGTAAAAGTGTGGACAGCTAAAAAAGAGCAATATTTTACACGTATCCAACAATTACTTGATATTAGCAAAGATGTAACAACTCCAGAAAAAATTGCTAAATTTAAACTTAAACTAGAAACTGTTGAGAAAACAAAAAATTCACTGTTAGAGGCATTAGACGAGATTAATTTACTAGAATGTGATCTTAATGAGGATTTTGTTCCAAATTATGCTGTTCTAGACGTAGTAGACGAAATGATGTGTCAAATTATATCTGTTGAAAAAAGTTTAAAAACTTCCAACCCAGGTGATTCACACCGAACTCGTCCATCTTTGGAGGGTAGACCTTCCCCAAAATTGCCTAAGTTACCACTTCCTAAATTCTCTGGGGATATCAAAGAGTGGCCTTTATTCATAGAATGTTACAATAGTATGATTCACAATAATTTAGAATTAAATGATGTAGACAAAGTACATTATTTAATAGGATGTTTAAGTAGTAGTGCCTTAAACGTGTGTTCTGGTATCCCTCCTACAGGAGATAATTATAATATAATTCTAAAGGCCCTTATTGATAAATTTGAAGACAAGCGAATTTTGGCAAATTCATATATAGAACAAATACTTCATTTTAAGCAGGCTTCCACCGAATCTTATTCTAGTTTAAACATTTTTCTGGAAAGATTTGATTCTACAGTTACGGCGTTATTGAAATTAAATATTGACAACTTAGCGGATTATTTTATCGCATATTTGGCATTAGCAAAACTTAATCCTGAAACACAAAAGTTGTTTGAAAATAGTCGCAGGAGTTCAGAAATGCCATCTTATGAGGAAATTAAAATTTTTGTAAAAGAACAAGCGAAAATATGTTCGAGAACTCAGAATAACGATAAAATTAGTACGGGTAGTTATTCAAAAAATAATAGTACGGGTGGTAAACCAAAAGTTACTCACTCTTTTGTTGTTCATGGCTCAAGTTCTACTTCTAATTTGAAATGTCATCTGTGTAAAAGTGATTCTCATTATCTCAATACCTGTTCTAAATTTTTGAAGATGTCTCCTGAAGAACGGTATAGACAAGTGAGAAATAATAATTTATGTTTGAATTGTCTTGCAACTCATAAAGTGATTAATTGTAGAAGTAACAATACTTGTAGGACTTGTCATGCAAGGCATCATACGCTTTTACATTTTAAATCTAATAGACTTTCTGCATGTAGTAGTGGTGATAAAACAAATTCCAAATTAGTTGACATTTCTGACTCATCCAAGGCGATAGAAAATGATCAGTTCAATCCGCTGCCTAGTACATCTACAACCGACGTAATCGTTAACAATAATGGGTCATCTAATCCGTCAGAACAAGCACTAGTAAACTTTTGTTCGCTTACAAATACAAGATTGTCGCGCCGCCACTGTAACACTGTACTTTTGTCCACTGTAAAGGTGCATATTGTTGATAATGATGGTTGTTTACATACTTTTAGATTTTTAATAGATAGTTGTAGTCAAGCTAATTTTTTAAACTTAGAAGCTTTTCGCCGTTTAAAACTAACTATGCAAAAAAATAGTTCAGAAGTTAGAGGAATTGGTTCCTCTTGTAGTAATGTTCGTGGTATCTCAAATATAGTTGTTATTTCACAGTATGATTCCTCAAAACGCTATCCTATAGAAGTTTTAGTAGTAGATAAAATTACAGAGCAATTGCCACGTGTTGAAATTAATTTAAAAGCTTTGTCACATCTAGATAATTTACCGTTAGCTGATAATGACTTTTGTAGGCCGAATAAAATTGACGGAATTATTGGAGCAGATATTTTTCCCTATTTATTAGGTCAAAAACGTGTAGTAGGCCCCCCAGGTACTCCGGTTGCTATTGAAACCACTTTAGGCTTTGTTGTTATGGGCGAAGCACCTACTTTATCGTCGTCGCATAGTATCAATCATAATTTTTGTGTAGTAGTAGAACCCCCACTAGAATCTTTAGTTAGAAAATTCTGGGAAGTGGAAGATATTCCCTCCTTTTCTATAGTTAACCCTGATGATGAGGATTGTGAAAATATTTTCAAATCTACTTATAGTAGAGATAGCACTGGTCGCTATACAGTAGCTCTACCTTTTAAATTGGATGCTTCTCTTCTTGGAGATTCGTACCAAATTGCTCTTAGAAGGTTTTTATCATTAGAGAAAAAAATAAATAGTAATTCCATTCTGAAAAAACAATATTCGGACATTATTCGAGATTATATTAGTCAGGGTCATATGAGCAAGGTATTAGTGGATCAATCTCCTAAAGAAGTTTATTATATTCCACATCATGCTGTATTCAAAGCTGACTCTACTTCTACTCCTATTCGTATTGTTTTCGATGCAAGTTGTAGAACTGATAGTAATTATTCTTTGAATGATTTATTGTTTACTGGTCCTAAACTGCAATCGGATGTTTGTACTATGTTTTTGAAGTTTAGGTTATTCGAGGTAGCTATTACAGCTGATCTTCGTCAAATGTATCGCCAAATCAATTTGATTAATGATCATTGTAGATTTCAGCGAATTCTTTGGAGATCCTCCCCCAATGAGCCCATTGATATTTACGAATTAACGACAGTGTCTTTTGGTATTAAACCTTCTCCTTTTCTTGCTATGCGAACTGTGCATCAGTTATCTCAAGATGAGAAATTATCATTTCCTTTAGCTTCCGAATTTGTAGCACAAGATATGTACGTAGATGATTTCGTTTCTAGCGTTCCTTCTACTAGTCAAGCAGTTGAGTTATATCATCAATTGGTCGAAATGTTTCAAACAGGTGGTTTTCAAATAATGAAATGGGCTACTAATTCCAAGGAGCTTTTAGCAAATATTCCTTTAGAAAATCATACATCTAAAATAGTTAGTTTTGAATCCGATAGACTTAAAGTTTTAGGATTACAATGGCAACCTAGTTTAGATGTTTTTTCCTTTTCTTTTGATGTCCCTAAAGAAATTTGTTCTAAGAGACATATTCTCTCCACAGTTGCACGTTGCTATGATCCATTAGGTTTTTTGGCACCTGTGACTTTGTTAGCGAAATTGTTGATAAAACAATTATGGATTCTTAAATTAGATTGGGATGAAGTTCCTCCTCCTGATATCATTCGTAAATGGGATCAATTCAAAAATGATTTACCTTTGCTTTCTACTTTTGAAATTCCTCGACATATAGGTACAGGAAATAATCATCCAGTTATTATTATAGGATTTTGCGATGCATGTTCTTCATCCTATGGAGGTGCAGTGCATCTACGTAGTGTTGTAAACAGTGAAATAAAAATTAGTCTTATTTACGCTAAAGCCAAGGTTTCTCCTATGAAAGTAGTTACTATACCTCGTTTAGAGCTATGTGCTTCACATTTATTAGCTAAACTCATTAATTTTGTTGTAGACTGTTACCAATCAAAGTTAAAAATTACCGATATTTATGCTTTGTCAGATTCCACGGTAACTCTCAACTGGATAACAACACATCCATCAAAATTACCTACATTCGTAGCCAATCGTGTTGCTCAAATTCAGACTTTTATCAGTCCTAATTCATGGTTTCACGTGGATGGTCAAAATAATATTAGTGATTGTTTATCACGAGGTTTAACTCCTAGGCAACTTGTAAATAATCCTACTTGGACACTTGGTCCAGACTGGTTGAAATTATCCCCATCTTTGTGGCCAATTTGTCGAGTGGCCCCAAATGTTCCTGAGAACAAAGTTGTATCTGTAGTCGTTACAAAAACTTATGACTTGGACAATTTTTTTCTTAATCTTATAGAACGAAAATCGAAATGGCTTCGTTTATTAAATAGTGTTGTGTATGTCCTTAGGTTTCTAAAATTATTACTAAAATCTTCAGTTATTTCTAACATTGATTTGGAAAAGGCTGAAATGGTTTTACTGAAAATTGTTCAGTATAAACATTTCAAGTCAGAAATTACACTATTGGGAAAAAATATTTGTCCTTCGTCGTTGAAAACTTTGCGACCGTTCATTCAAGATGGAATAATTCGAGTAGGAGGGCGACTGTCCAATTCTGACCTTGATTTCGATAATCGTCATCCCATTTTATTGCCTAAACGAGATAGATTCGTTGATCTTCTAATCGATTATTATCATTCTTCGAATTTACACACTGGACCTTCATTAGTTTTAGCATTGCTTAGATTACGCTACTGGATATTGTCTGCTCGAAGTGTAGTTAGATATAGAATTCAAAAATGCAATACTTGTTTTCGTTTGAGTCCAAGGTCGTCTACCCCATTAATGGGAAATCTTCCAACTTGTAGGGTGCAAGAAGCCAAACCATTTTTGCGTAGTGGGTGCGACTACGCAGGTCCAGTGCAAATTATTCCATATCGTAAAAGGGGAATTCGTTCTGTAAAGGCCTATATTTGCTTATTTATATGTTTAGCAACTAAAGCTGTCCACTTAGAATTAGTCACGGATTTGTCTACGCCTAATTTCCTTCAGGCCTTTAAGAGATTCATTAGTAGACGAGGAATTGTTTCGGAACTATATACCGATAATGGGACTAATTTTATAGGTGCTAAGGCTGCTCTAGATGATCTTTACACTTTAATTGGTTCGCAAGAATATAATGAAACTATGGAAGGTGAATTTGCTACTCGTGGTATATCTTGGAAATTGACCCCTCCTTCAGCTCCTCATTTTGGAGGACTGTGGGAATCCAATGTGAAATCTGTTAAAACTCATCTATATAAAGTAGTTGGCAACCAATTGTTAACGTATGAGGAATTTAACACATTTTTAGTACAAGTTGAGGCCTTGTTAAACTCGCGTCCCTTATGTGTATTAAGTTCTGATCCCTCGGATCCAATTGCACTCACTCCTGCACATTTTTTGACACTTACCCCTATATCGAAACTTCCTGCTCAAGAACTTCTTGATGTTAACATTAGTCGATTGGATCGTTATCAGTTAATTGATCAAATGGTTCAACATTTTTGGAAGCGGTGGCGTTTAGAATACATAACTTCACTACAGACACGTCAACGCTGGAATACTAATAATTCTTTGGTAGAAACAGGTATGGTAGTATTATTGAAACAACCAAATGCACCCCCTTTGCAGTGGCCATTAGGAATTATAGAAAAAAACTTATGGTGGACGTGACAATGTTGTACGCGTTGTAGATGTTCGAACAAAAAACGGTATTTACAAACGCCCTGTTGTCAAACTATGTCCTTTGCCAACGCAATAGTCAAAAAAAAAAAAATCTAAAATTCTAGTTAGTAATTCTTTGTATACATAGTTTAAGGTATAAATTTGTTTAGTTAAGTTATTTAGTAATTAATTAGATAAATTTAAATTTATTTACAATTAGACATTTTCTCCATGTGATTAGTATAGCCTCTTTGATATTCATTAGGGAATTCTGAAACATTTTTCAGGGCGGGGGGAATGTTTACGCCTCTCTGTTCTTTCATACTAAGTTCATTGTTTTGTCTACTGCCTGATAGATGTCGCTAATATTGTTCTACATACCTATAATTTTTTGTTAGGAAAACCATATATTAATAAGAAAATAAATTAATAGATAGGTTCAATTCTTGTAGAAATTTTCTGGTAGAAGGTTTTCAATATATTATAGTGACAGTGAAGGGTGGTCTAAGCATTTTGGGATAGTTATACTTATAGTAATTTTGGTAGTGGAAGCAGGAATAATCAGTTAGATTCCTTCCTTTCCTGTCCTTCCTATCTAGCTGGTTTTCTCAACGGGTAGGCGACAGCTTTGTGGTGGTAAGTTTGTTTTATTTTATATTTCAGTTTTTCAATTAATAATTTTTATTTAGTTGACCTCATTGCAAACACAACAATTAGAAAGAAATAGATATATCGTTTTGCTAAAACGATAGCTAGCTTAGTATCGAGATTTTGGTATCGAATGAATGTCAAAAATACGATACGATACCAAGTTAGAATTCCAAATGTAGGTATCGTATCGAGTCAAACGATACGATAGCAAGTTAGTATCCCTGTCCTGAAGTGACAAAGACTTGATTTTCCTGTTTTGGAATTGCGGCCATATTGTCAGTGGTATTTACTTCAACCTCCAAGCCAAGTTATAATTCTCGTGATTCTAATCAGTTTTATACTTGTGGCACAGTGTTTGTGGTGATCACAGTGAGTTTAGTGGGAAATTTTTAGTAATAAGAATAAGAATAAAATAAAAAATTGTTGTTAAAAATGACCCAGTTCATGCAGCAAATCCTTATTTTTAAAATTATTAATAAAAATTATGTTTACTGCATGAACAGGATCATTATAAAACGAAGGTTTAACTTTTATGCTTATTACTATTCTTATTCTTATTACTAAAAAAATCTGCAATGAACCCACCATTAGTTTTAAACTTTTCAAAGTATTGAACGTGTAGTCGACTGTGTAGGTACTGTATCTAACAATTAACAATGAATGTTAAAGGTGGTACAGTGCAGTGCAATATTTCTTTTATCCAAATTTTTAATATTAATCATTTTATTTATGTTTTATATAATAGTACCATACAGTATGGGGTTTTTGTTATTTTATTAACAAAACTTAAATTGTTTTATTAAAAATGAATATTTTACATTGACTGACGTAAAATATGAGTTAGTCACTGATCACTGTGCGATATATGTTCAATTTACTATTGATAATATAAATATCATGCTGTTGTCTTGTAACACAATACGATAATAATTCGCATTGGTAACACAAATTAGCACCGTTAAGTAGTGGTTATGTTAAGAGTACTATTATACCAATATAATATAATGTAAATTTGTAGTTGTACTTTATTTTCGGCCGCATAATTTCTGTTGGTAAATCATGTATTTCTATATTAAAATGTAGTTAATAATTGTTTTAAAATATATAAGCTTCATAACTATTTGATTCTTTTTATTTCCTGTATTTTTAAATTTGCCTTTGTTATATCAATTTATAAACGCTAAATGTTACTTTTGAGGCAAAAGTTATTGACAATTGATTTGAGTATTTGTCCATTTATTGATTGCCCATTTCAATACTTTTAATAAATTCAAATTGAATTAAAAATAATTTTAAGGAATTTAAATACTACTTAGAGGAATAAAAAAAGTGAAAACTATTGTTTTTTCTTTTACCTTTTTTTTTATTTGAATCTTACATTTTGTTTTTTTGAAAACAGTGCACCAAAACACAAAAAAGTAAAAATAAACCTTAAATTTGTAACATATAGAACATCCCGATTTTGTTTTATATTTTGTGCGTTGAGTGGAGAAGATCTCATTTAACGATTTTGTTGTAAGGAGGTACCCTAAAAAAAAATCCAAAGTACGCCTATGAACCATTATACTACCAGGAACATGGCTGAAGGTCACTCAGCGAGGAGCATCAAAGATCAAAGGATTTCCCGTTTTATCACTTCTGGTCCTATTCTGTGGTTAAACGCTCTAGAACATCGCAAGAAATATACGCAGAAGCAGAAGAAATTCTTAGGTTACGTTTACATTATAGCGACGGTAAAAGTAAAAAGTTTAGACACTGAAATTTCGACAAATAAAACTTATTGAATGCCATTCGTCACGTTTAGGATTCGATTTGGAAGCCACAAAATATCTAAATCTATCAGAAATAGTAAGTGTTACTTTTATTCAGCGTAATCCGTTATAAAAAATGACGTCTCAAAAAGCGTGTACACTTTGCTTCAAAGAGTCGAAGGATTTCCAAGTTATTGAAAAGGTTATACGAAAAATACTCGACGTTCTGCTGTTAAAAATAGTAAGTATTCCTTTAAAGTTTCCTAATTAAATCGGCCTATGCATTAGACTCTAAAATATTGCAAATAACTTTAAAATTAAAAGCCTCGTAACAAGAAGTGTTTATCTAAGAGAAAGTTGTTTTACAGGATTTTGCGTTAAACGAGGACTCCGTAATATGCAAAAGGTGTGCAGACAGTATTTACACGTTTTTCGAATTTAAATCCGTCTGTTTGTATTCGGAAGGCCGATTGGTCCCCTTCATCCGAACTATGAACAGTATGAAAGTAGATATCGTCGAGGTCGTCTATTTGGTGGAAAATCCTGGTGCTGCTACCGTAAGCGATTCCGATGATGCCATATGCCGGCTGTGCTTGAAAAGGGGTCACTGTGTGGATCTGAATGCCTTCAGCGAGGATTTTGCAGACGATATTCTTGCCAAATGTATTCCAGAAGTTGTAAGTAAAGACAATCCTGTTTCCCCATGTAAGAATAGTAAACCTCGTAATTAGCATAGGGATAATATGTCAACAGTCAGAACACAACTAGTTGTAAACAAAACAGTGGTGGCTCGTGCTAAAAAAGGGTGGGGGTCGCAAATGAATAAATGAAGAAACTATTAAAAATATGGAATGCTAAAATAGGCAATGCCAATATAGATCAACGCAGATTTTAATTTCACATTAAAATGATAAATAAAATATGGGTTGGGGTAAGGAGCAGTTCTATTTTAAACACCGTGTATAAAATTGAGAAATAATAAAATCATTGCTGCAAAGTTGTAGGGTTCTTTTAATGATAGTGCTAATCCTTCTAGAAAAGTCCACACAGAGGGTCAAATGTGTGGCCTTGAAATCTGAAAATGTACCACCATTTAAAATGCCGTTGATGCCAACTTCCGTTATAACTGGAAGTGCAGCCATCTTGAAAATATTTTCTTCAAGTCTATTAGCTGAAGTCCAAATTTTCAAAAATGCAAGCCCCAATTCTTTTATTGTTTTAACGTATGACTTCGATCACAAATGATGTACATTTTACATTTGTTACGAATATATTTAAATTGGCGTTTTTTCGATGACTTTTGGACAACCATTTGGACAAGCACAACCTGCAAACAGTAAAATATTTTTCATTTTCAAACCGATATAAAACTTGCTTTTATATTCTGTTCTGCTATGGCAGATTTTGAAATTAGGTGCGTGTTAACTGCATTGCTCGACATCTTCCACAATGTTTTTTAGTTTTAATGTTGGCCGAATAATCTCTCTCTAAATAATGTCGAGTTAAAGGCCTTTCAGCTTCATTTTGAAACATATCCAAAAGGCACATATTTTGTGTGGGGAAAAGAATTAACCAAAGAGGACGCAACCATAAAACTTCTATACCGGTGTTGTTTGCAACTAGTTATTTATATGGTGAAGTAATCACTGGTTTCCTTAATCATCGAAAGTAACCAGCAGTTAACAGAACGTGTGCAGTTTTATAAAAACTAACGGCGCGATTAGCTAACCATCTGTTAATAAATGTGAGGTGGTCTAAATTGTCCTCTATGCATTTTGTATGAACATGGCAGTAATTATTTGGCACTGAGGCAATTTTAACCTCATACATGTGATTTCAAAAATCATTGTCCGGATTAATTTGAAAGTAGTATTATACATTTGATTTATTGGTTAGAAGAAAATGACGAGATAAAATTATCAGATAATCAAATTTATATAAGCTGTTTTGTTAAACAGAAACATGAAAAACAAAAATGAGGAATTTTTATTTCTTTCTCATCCAATATTACTCTGACAATTTATTTTGAGGACCTGAAACGATACAAAAATCTGTTACCATGTCATTCCTCAATGTGAACAACAAGTTCCCTTATACTGTAGCAGTGACGGCTTAGTGGAATTTGAAGTTCTCGTATTTTCATAACAGACCATGAAATCCACATCATATTTTATGTGGAATGTGATTGCTAGATTTAAGTAAAAGCTGTAGTAAATAATTTCAAATAATGTGTGCCCAACCGGAGGATCTTGTATGTGTTCCTTGTATATGGGGTAAAATTTAGAATTTTCCGGAAACGCATCGAATCTTCTAAAAAAGTTCGGGAATCTTGTAGAATGTTAAAGAAGAATAAGAAGAAGCTTGTCTTATATGGGTATATAAGAGTGCGCGTGCTTGCTTTTGTTAGCTGGGAAAACATGGAGTGAAGAGCATATTCGAGCAATCGTCTACTATGATTGGCGCCAAGGGCATAACGCGAGCGAAGCCGCCGCAAATATCAAAAGCACATTGGGCGAGGGGTCTGTTTCCCGTTGGACGGTCAAACGCTGGTTCAATCGCTTTGCGGCGGGAAATACGTGCTTCCAAGATAACGTGCACAGTGGAACACCGCGTTCTCTCGACAACGACGAATTATCTCGACTATCGAAAAGTTCAATTGAGATGGATCCCTCATCGCCTTACCCATGCTCCATAAGCAAACGCGTGTGAATATCTGCGAGTCACTGCTATATCAACCTCACCGCAAGGAATTTCTCGAAAATCTGGTGACCGTGACGAGAGTTGGATCCTCAACGATAACGATAAATGACACGTTGTCTGGCTTCCACTTGATGTAGAGCCTCGAACACAGTCGAAGACAGACCCACACCAGCACAAACATCTCTCTATTTGGTGGGATATGAAAGGGCCAATCTGTTACGAATTGCTGACCGTAGGCAAGACCGTTTCAGCTTCCGTGTACGTCGAACAACTTCAGAAATTGGCCGATGCAATGCGAGAAAGACGGCGGAGACGATTTACCGTCCACCTGTTGCATGGCAATGCACGGCCGCATGTCGGACTACCGTTTGTTCCGCCCGCTGAAGCAACATTTGAGCGGGAGAAAGTTCGACATTTATGGAGATCTCAAAAGATCAGTCGACAACTTTTTTTGTCTCAGCTCCTTGAATTCTGGGAAAAGACCATCAGTGATTTACCTAACAGATGGGCGAAGGTTATATATATCCATGTCGAATATATTGTCTAATTTTAATTGTTTTTAATAATGTTATAGAAAGAAAATTAAATAACGTGTTTTTTGGTGCAAGACTTTCCGGCCAACCTAATATATTTTTCATAATCGCCATAATTTTCATAATATTTTTCATAATATTTTCATAATTCATAATAAAAGTATTTCTGAGTAAAAGTATTTACATCAATCCGTAAAAGTTATGATAATTTGGATTAAATTTCACCCCCCCCCCCCCCCCCCATTTCGTTTTTGGGATAATTATTACAACTGTATTTTTTAAGCAAAATGAAAATTTTGCAACAAGCACAAAAATACAAGGTTTTTATATTCAGGTGATGTGAAAAAAAAATATTTCGCAAGCCGTTTCCATGATTTTCTCTAATATATCACAAATGTCATTTAAAGTCTTCTATTTGGGTGTAGTAATCACCACCTAAAATATTATGTGGGAAGAATTTCAAGTACCACCAGTCATCAATGTAGTGTGAGTTCTCGTATTTACTAAAATAAATCGACAATTTCTTCGTTTTCATCCTCAAATAAGTCTTGAACATCCGGGTCCATGTGTAAACAAAATAACAAATTAAAAATTTTAATTTGGTACTAATAAAAATATAAAAACTTATCAATTCACGATCGTTGTATAGTAAAATGGAAACTAACCGAGTTAATCAAACCTAAATCACTTTTTCTGGGTACAGTTAAATTTGGTAAAAGCCACGCTCACAACTAAGCATCGGTTAACTTAATCCAGGACCAAGAAATACACGTTCATATGATTTAACCGCTAATCGAATGTTGAATTATACTAACCAATAGTAAAAGTACCGATCCCTAATATTGCAGTCCCTATGAAGTTATTTCAATACCAGATTTCGTTTCAGTGCATAAAAATACATAACAACACATTATTTTTGTCGATTTTCAATTCTCAGTCGATTGACCTTCACAATTGTCAGGGTTATTATTCTCAAAAGGATTTACCGAAGAGTAAAGCTAAACATTTTTTTTTTTTTCGTTATTACTGTAGTAAGAAGAGTAAACAAAATATATGTTAATCTCATAGCTCTTGTTATTGTATAAATTAGTTTCTTTTTAGGATATAAACTTCACAAGGGATCCAAAAATCTGTTTATCATGTCAAACAACTTTAGTAAACTTCTATCAATTTGTGACCAAACGGTCAGTAAAACAAGAAGACATAATGGAATCTGATGATCGAGAGGCATGCTTGGCTATTAAGTCAGAGGAGCTCGATATTAAAACGGAGGAGGAAGAATGTGACGGGTAATTTTTCTGTCAATAAACTATTTTTTTTGTAACTGGTAAGGTGCAGTAAAATGCACAACTCTGGGAAAGGATGTGTAACAATTGTTGGCTATATTTATATATATTTTTTTGCGAGGATGATAAAGTTCTAACAAAGTAGCACAATTTAACTATGATTCTTAAGCCCGGTACTTTTAGCAATGGTTATTTATATCGTTAAGTAAGTTTTACAAATACAAAGTTACAAATGTAAAGGTGCATATAAATACAAGCCTATACATACAAATTTACACCGTGTTAACCTAGATTAAATTGATACGTATATTAAAACACGTTACAAATACCGACTAGGCACTTTAACAACACATCCGCCACGAGTAATTTTAGGTTCTCTATGCTTCCCACAAATACTTTCCGCACTGTCACTATCAGCTCCGTCGTCTGGGCGGTTATTCTTGAATTAATTTGGAAAACGAATATCCGCCATTTTTCCTGAACTTATTAATTTATTCCGTATACGATGTTTTTAAATTTTCGATACTTTCGAACTAAAAGTTCCCTTTGCTCGTACATTTAACTTCGCCCCCCAGACAGCATTTACAAATCATGATTAGCATCCTAGCATTTCTAAAGTTTATATTGAGTTCGACTATAGTTTCATGTTCAGCGCTTAAAAAAAACACAGTTCAGCGTTTCAAGAAACACACGGGTTGCAGATTTAATCTGACTATTTAATCAATATTCAGTATCACCTAAAACATCAATTTCTAAAACTTCATTCATTTCTAAAAACCAAGCAGTTTCAAATTTCAAAGTTACTCTGACGTTTATTAATTTAAGGTTATGTGCATTCATTTAACATTAGCGGAATACAAGAAGTGCAATATCTCTTTCAAGTAGCCTGAACGCTATTACCGTACCGTATGTTAAATTAAAAAGTGGCGCTTTCTTACCGAACATCTGTCAGTCTGTCCACCGTTGCTTTGAAATCGTATTTCGGTTGTGATGCTTTATTTTTTTCCCACACGATTTTTCTTATTTCGGTATATCTAGCAAAGAAAAATACTTATATACAGTCTGGACAATCTCAATCTCACAGGACTATAGCTTGCTGCCGCTAGCGTCAGTGAAGACTATATCAAACAAAAAAAATATATATGAGGGCGCCACGTGGTTTAAGCCAGCCAAGTACTAGATATAAAAAAAATATATAAATAAGTTAGAGTCTTGATAAACCACAAAAGAGACGTAGGTATGATCTCATTTCTTTTGTTGCTCCAGATTATAAAGTACCATAAATAAGAAAAAAAAATAAACAAACAAGACTCATATGATGCATATATTTGCCCTTGGGCCTGTATATTCTTCAAATTACTAGTATAAAACCAAAACAAAAGCAAAATACGAGGCGCGTTCATAAAGTAAGGGCCGTTTGGTCACAGAAAAAAATGTACTCATAAGAAACAAATTTTATTGTCATATTTAGTTAGGTACAATCTTACTTTACTTCCCCCCTATATAATCTGCGATAGCTCCGTCTTCGTCGCACGGCGGGGCGAGAAAGGGGCGATCGACCACGGCGAAGGGGTTTTTTCGCGGGTCGCGCAGCGTCCCGCGGCCGCGAAGCGGCCGTCCGTGTCATGTGGTTGTCTTTTTGAGGGGGTCTCGAGGCGGCCGCAGGCCGGGAAATCGATGAATTTTCCGTTTTTCCGGAGGTCTGCCGGCGCTTCTTCGTCTCGCATCTCTTTTTACTGAGGGCACAAATTCGTTAAAAACCGCCTTTTAGAAATGTCGCTAAAAATCACCGTTAACGTGTATCGATTCGATTCGAAAGGTTAGACAATGGTGCCGTGATTTTAAAAATGGCCGAACAAATGTCCATGATGAAGAGCGGAGTGGCAGGCCCAGTATCAAGACCGATGAAATCGTTTCACAAGTGGACCAAACACTGCGATCTGATCGTCGATTGACGATTAGTGGCCTGGCTAACAAATTTCCTCAACTTGGACGCACTACTGTTTACAATATTGTCACAGAAAACCTCGCATACCGCAAATTGTGCAAGGTGGGTACCAAAAAATGCTCACCGACCACCACAAAGAGCAAAGAATGTCTAGTGGACGAAAGTTTTGGCCCGTTATCAACAAGATGGAGATGATTTGTTTTCTCACATTGTTACTGGGGACGAGACGTGGGTATCCTACGCCAACCCAGAAACAAAACTGCAATCGATGCAGTGGCGACACTCATCTTCACCAAAACCGAAAAAGTTTAAGCAAACTCAGTACACAAGTCGAAAATTGATGGCTACAGTTTTTTGGGACAAAGACGGTGTTCTTTTTGGTTGATTTCATGGAACGTGGGACAACAATTACAGCTGACGTGTACTGCGAAACGCTCAAAAATTGAGACGTGCGATCCAAAACAAACGCCGCGGGAAACTGTCATCTGGCATAATCCTCCTCCACGATAACGCGCGTCCTCACACTGCTGCCAAAACCAATGAGAAAATTCAAGATTTTCGTTGGGAACTTTTGACCACCCATCGTACAGTCCCGACCTTGCACCTAGCGACTACTTCCTCTTCTTGCATTTTAAACAGTGGCTCGGTGGACAACGTTTTGAAACCGAAGAGGGACTCAAAAACGCCGTTGTCAACTGGTTCAACTCTCAGGCGGCAAGCTTCTATGCAGAGGGGTTAAAGAAGCTGGCGCAGCGGTACGAAAAAATGCTTAGAAGTGAACCGCGATTATGTAGAGACGAGTTAGGGGAGCCGGCCCTTCGGGACTGGACTCCCCTAACTTGCTCTGCGAGGCGCTCGGGCTTCGCCCTCGCCGCGTCGGCCTTTGGCCGACGCATTCTCGGCCTTCGGCCGAGCCGTCAGTGACAACGTAGCGAGGGAGGCGTACGCCGCTGTTTGTGTTAGATAGGAAGGAGTAGTATTTAGGATTGATCCGGGGACGATATCGGTTCGTCCAAGATATATTTGGTTCGATTTGGTTCGTTGTTGTTGTTTTATAGTATGTTTTTTTTTTAAAGGGGGTAAACGCACCAAGGCGAGGCCTTCGGCCTCGCGCTCCACCCGTGGAGGCAATCAGACGCCTCAGGCTTGCGGCCTTCGATCCAAGGCGAGGCCTTCGGCCTCGCTGTCCACTCGTGGAGGTGATCAGACGCCTCAGGCCTGCGGCCTTCGCCTCAAGGCGAGGCCGAAGGCCTCGCCTTGGATCGAAGGCCGCAAGCCTGAGGCGTCTGATTGCCTCCACGGGTGGAGCGCGAGGCCGAAGGCCTCGCCTTGGTGCGTTTACCCCCTTTAAAAAAAAACATACTATAAAACAACAACAACGAACCAAATCGAACCAAATATATCTTGGACGAACCGATATCGTCCCCGGATCAATCCTAAATACTACTCCTTCCTATCTAACACAAACAGCGGCGTACGCCTCCCTCGCTACGTTGTCACTGACGGCTCGGCCGAAGGCCGAGAATGCGTCGGCCAAAGGCCGACGCGGCGAGGGCGAAGCCCGAGCGCCTCGCAGAGCAAGTTAGGGGAGTCCAGTCCCGAAGGGCCGGCTCCCCTAACTCGTCTCTACATAATCGCGGTTCACTTCTAAGCATTTTTCGTACCGCTGCGCCAGCTTCTTTAACCCCTCTGCATAGAAGCTTGCCGCCTGAGAGTTGAACCAGTTGACAACGGCGTTTTTGAGTCCCTCTTCGGTTTCAAAACGTTGTCCACCGAGCCACTGTTTAAAATGCAAGAAGAGGAAGTAGTCGCTAGGTGCAAGGTCGGGACTGTACGATGGGTGGTCAAAAGTTCCCAACGAAAATCTTGAATTTTCTCATTGGTTTTGGCAGCAGTGTGAGGACGCGCGTTATCGTGGAGGAGGATTATGCCAGATGACAGTTTCCCGCGGCGTTTGTTTTGGATCGCACGTCTCAATTTTTTGAGCGTTTCGCAGTACACGTCAGCTGTAATTGTTGTCCCACGTTCCATGAAATCAACCAAAAGAACACCGTCTTTGTCCCAAAAAACTGTAGCCATCAATTTTCGACTTGTGTACTGAGTTTGCTTAAACTTTTTCGGTTTTGGTGAAGATGAGTGTCGCCACTGCATCGATTGCAGTTTTGTTTCTGGGTTGGCGTAGGATACCCACGTCTCGTCCCCAGTAACAATGTGAGAAAACAAATCATCTCCATCTTGTTGATAACGGGCCAAAAACTTTCGTCCACTAGACATTCTTTGCTCTTTGTGGTGGTCGGTGAGCATTTTTGGTACCCACCTTGCACACAATTTGCGGTATGCGAGGTTTTCTGTGACAATATTGTAAACAGTAGTGCGTCCAAGTTGAGGAAATTTGTTAGCCAGGCCACTAATCGTCAATCGACGATCAGATCGCAGTGTTTGGTCCACTTGTGAAACGATTTCATCGGTCTTGATACTGGGCCTGCCACTCCGCTCTTCATCATGGACATTTGTTCGGCCATTTTTAAAATCACGGCACCATTGTCTAACCTTTCCTTCACTCATAACTGTAGGTCCGTAAACCAGGCATAACTCCCGATGAATTTCAGCAGCCAACGATCCTTTTGCACATAAGAAACGAATCACAGAACGCTCTTCACAGTTGGCGGGATCAACGATTTTCGCGGCCATTGTTCTTTGCATTCACGGACAACAATACGACTTCAGAATCAAAACAAATGACGCTGTAGCTTCGCAATGAGTCAGTAGATGGCGCTGCAGTAATAAAACTGTGCTTCGAAGCGCCAATATTTATATATAAGCAAACGGCCCTTAGTTTATGAACGCGCCTCGTATGTACAGTTAAGAGAAAAAAATAATAGTAAACACATAAATGGTGTATACCGCGATATAGCTATATCAGGCGTACAATTTGTTTATAACTCAAACTTAATTTAAGCCACTCGGTACACATACATATAAATCGATATCTACATTAATAATACAAAATATAACCACTGGGTCTTTTTTTTAACGGTTAAATAAGATACTCAATATAATACATAAAAAAAAAAATCAAGGTGCTTCAATGTATAAGCCTCGAGGTATAAAAAGAAAAGAGAAATAGTGAATGCATGAAAACTTGCGTGACTCCTGGCTGGATGAAACCTTAGGGCCGTCCTGGGCGGAGTAACTGGTGCCAAAACCCCATCGGCTGTTACATCACCGGAAGCAGCCAAACCAAGAGACCTTCTGACTCGACCAATCTCCTCCAGGAATAATGCAGGTGCAACTCAGGACTACTCAGGCACGATTTATTCGACGAGGAGAATGATATACGCTGTTACGTAAACCCTAAAAGACATTGTTCTTATAGTAACTGACCAACAAAAAAATAACATAATGACTGAGGACTTCACATTTGAAACTCCTAGAAGAAATATTTTACTCGTTGACTTACCTTCTTGGAAGGGTTGACGTACCAAAGTTATGAACGGCGTAGACTATGAATCCCCAACCAATGGGTGCGATTTTCCATACACCAAAACCAAAAAAAAAGAAAATCACAATTGAACACCTCGGAAAATAATCCTATGATAGGTGATTGCAACCAAAAATCACGTCAATTTCCATCGCGTTTCCATCTACGTCTCACAAACTCTGTCCAAGATTTCTTTTGTTAAACAAAAAAACAACAAAAAAAAAAACCTTTTTCGTCAACGAGGAGTTTGTTTGAATTTTTCACACCAGATGTCATTCTGACCTTAGAAAGAGTGAAAACTAAGAAAAAATACGAAATTTACCTACCCAACGACATAAAATCAATAAATAAATTTAGCCATTCACACCTAGAAGTCACTATGCGTTCCTTGTAGAAGTAATAAATATATCACCTCTATAATGCGAAGTCCTAATTAAAAACCTATATACACTCAGCGACAAAAGGGAACCGTTACACGGTGATCTAGGAAGCAGGAAATTTACGTATTGTTGGTGGCAGCTGGTACTAATTTTCCATAGCAAAAGTCTGACTTTAGCTGCATCATCCGGCTTTTTAGCATCGTCAATGAAATTTTTTCATACCTCTTGAAGCATGAGCCGATGGTAACTCCGTAGTCCAGGTCGTGCGTGAACTAAGTAATTACGTTTGCCAGTGTGCCCATGCAAATTTCTTCCCTAGCGCCATTGAGGTTTGTTGTTATTGAATGGTTGGAGTTTGGATGCAAATTAAAACATGAAATCATACTGTGCCTGAAGCATTTGCTTTTGTTGTTGCTCCATGGACGACATCATCTTTTGGAAATCTTCTGACATTGTCGCTGGCGCGTTTTCCCCCGTCAGTGAATAGAAAAATAAATTTGCTTAACCACTGACTACTATCATCGTCGCAACTGTTGATATCTTGTGTGAATGGATTGAGTTATAAACGATACTCAGTTTGGGTGAGATGGGTGGGAAAGGTGTCCATATATACAAATAGAGGTCAAAAATCAACTTACCAAAACAAACGAACATATGCTTTTATAAGTATTTTAAAAGTATAATTAACACAGAAACAACAAAATATTCAACACAAATGACATAACTGTCAACAACAGGTAAAATCGATATTCAAGATTTGACGAGATGGCGAGAGTTTGTACGATTGAAAGCCTGCTATTGGTGGACGAGCAGAGTAAGGAATCGACAGCGTGAGCCATGGCTTTGTTTTGTTCTATCTCCTGTTTCTTAAATCTATGAGTTTACCACGTATCGACGATAACAGTAATGTTGTGCCTGAAACATTCGCTTTTGTTGTTGCTCCATGAACGACATCATCATCTTTTGGAAATCATCTGACATAATTTGCCTTAATTACTAACCACTATCCTTGTCGCCACTATTGAGTTCTTGTGTGAATGTATTGAAGTATGAACAATACTCAGTTTAACACATATCTTTAAAATTATCGTTATGTTAACAATTCAATATGTCGTAACTTTAATTTACGATTTACGTAATTTTAATTTCCCTCCAGTTGGGATGCTTTGTCTCTGCTGCAATTGCTTTCAATTCTTAGTGGCTCCTGGTGTTTTCAAACGTATCAATGACATACACGTTCTGTAAGTCGAATATCAATGTAAATTTAACAATGCAAATCTCACTTTTCAGTGTACAAGTGTAAGGCGACCTGTTTTTGAGTTACTTCGTACTGAGTAGTTACCGTCGATATATTACACATAAATCTATTAATTTTAGAGTGACAATTAAAAATAATGTGATAAGTCAAGTAACAAGACATACATATGTATCGTGATTAGGAAAATAATACAATCAAATTTTGTTGGTTGCCTATAACATACATTGTATACCAACAAGAACTATTCCCCATTGGTTAGAAAATACAGCCTACACACTATCACTCTTGACAGATTGTATTAAACTAGATTAGGTAATCAAATTCGACATAACATTTGTTTTATGTGTGTTTGAGATAGCCATATATTTTACAGGAATTCAAATAACAGTATGTCACTAATTCACCCCAGTGTGCTGGTTTCCGAAGATAATGAAATAAAATCATTTGTGGATGAATCTTATAACCAGAAGACAGTCCATAGGCCCATCAAAAGTGACCCTAATAAGGTAACAAAATTCATTTGGAATACTACGAAACAAATTTACATGTGTTATTTCCTCAGAATGGTGACGAAGGAGAAATGGAATATCCCAAGGATCACAAGTTAATCGAAGACGTGGCAGTAACACCTTATCATTGCGAGCATTGTCCTTACATGACGAAAGGTAAGGGAGATTTATCCAAACACTTACTGAGTCACCGGAAGTCTCTGGGAATAAGAACTTATCACTGCAATTTTTGTTCCTATAAGGCGAAACGCAAAGACAATTTAACAAGCCACATGCTGATTCATAAGGATCCTTCCGAGGTAACGACTTATGACTGCCGTTTTTGTTCCTACAAGGCAAAATACAAAAGCGGTTTAACTACACACATGCTGATTCATAAGGATGCTTCCGAGATTACAACTTATGACTGCAGTTTTTGTTCCTATAAGGCGAAACAGAAAAGCAATTTAACCACACACATGCTAGTTCATATGGATGCTTCCGAGATTACAACTTATGACTGCAATTTTTGTTCCTATAAGGCGAAACAGAAAAGCATTTTAACCAAACACATGCTAATTCATAAGGATGCTTCCGAGATAACGACTTATGACTGTAGTTTTTGTTCCTATAAGGCGAAACAGAAAAGCCGTTTAACCACACACATGCTAATTCATAAGGATGCATCCGAGATAACGACTTATGACTGCAGTGTTTGCCCCTATAAGGCGAAACGAAAATATCATTTAAGCACACACATTCTAGTTCATAAAGATGCTTCCAAGATTACAACTTATGACTGCAGTTTTTGTTCCTACAAGGCAAAATACAAAAGCAGTTTAATCTCACACATGTTGATTCATAAGGATGCTTCCAAGATTACAACTTATGACTGCAGTTTTTGTTCCTACAAGGCGAAACATAAAAGCAATTTAACCACACACATGCTAATTCATAAGGATGCTTCCGAGATAACGACTTACGACTGCATTTTTTGTTCCTATAAGGCGAAACGAAAAGCCCATTTAACCTCTCACATGCTAGTTCATAAGGATGCTTCCGAGATAATAACTTATCAATGCGCACTTTGCTCCTATAAGGCGAAACGGAAAACCAATTTAACCTCACACATGCTGACTCATAAGGATGCTTCTGAGATAACAATTTATTGATGTGCGCATTGTTCTTTTAAGACGAAATGGAAGTATAAATTACCCAAACATATACGGATTAACAAAATTACATTTTTTTTTTTTTATTGATAAGTAAAGAAAAAGTAAAGTATTTAAGTTTTCCACTTCATTTCTTGTCACGAATTTGTCTTCTTTTTATTGTTTTTTTTTTTCTCAATTTTACAAACATTTACAACTAACTTTTAGTATCAAATTTTCCTACTCTTTTTGGTCCTTGTATATTTATGCACCAACATACTGTATTTCCAGTCTAAATTGAAAATAAGTAGAAAAGAGCAAGGCTGTCAGATATATTTTCTAAAATTGCTAAGCTCACTATACAAGTATACTTCATACTTCAGTAAACTGTTAGTTCGTGACGTTCTTAGAAAGCTAGTTTGGAAATATTAAAAAAAAATGCAGAGATATAAATTTATTAGTTAGCATTAAAATAAAGCGTTTAAAATCGCTGGCAAAAATAATTATAAATTAAAACAACTTTATGTATATTACTATACTTAAGAAAATTTTGAAGAGCTGGCAAAGCGATGCCGCAAATGCAGCAGCCAATGCCGACCATTATACTATTGGATTGTTTTGTATCTAATACATTCCAAATACTTATTCGGTCCACTGTGCCATAAAATTTTTACGACGTCGTTAAAATGATTTACGGCTTTAGGAATTCTACTCGTTTAAGACGCCAGTGACGTGTATTTCAGCTAGGTTTATTAACACAGACAATTTTTTGAGATTGTCTGGCTAAATGAACATTATTTACAGCAAATTATATTACAAATATTAAGAGTTTTGTATGCAGGCTAGTTTTAATCTCCTATATTGATTTGAATGAAAAAAATTATTTCACAATTTTCGAATTTATAAAAGATATATGCACGCCCATGGAATCATAAAGTTGCACCGCTTTTTTTGTTCCCCAGGCGTATTTATCATTTTCAATTAAAAATAGAAGGACTATACACAATTTTAAAATACAGGGTGAGTCAGAAAGAATGGGCCAACACTAAACTGGAGATCCTAGACACATAAAATATTATGATTGAGCTCAATATGCCTTATACCAATGTCGCTGGTTTAAGAGATACAGCGTGTTGAAAATTTAAATTTAATTAGGAAATTTCTCAATAACTGAGACAGTTTTGATATTTTTGACAGCCTATTCTGAGTTGCTCCTAGAGGGCGGTAGTTGCACCGTATTATTTTTATCTGTTATTTTTATCTGTTGAACCAGGCATACAACAAGTTAAGAATCTAAAAGAACGCTCAGTTCTATAGGGAAAATGTACTCTCTTTTTTGGTCGTCTAAATCTATCGGTTTTTAAGTTATTTGCATTTAAAAGGTTCAATGTGTTTTGTTGATTTTTTAGGCACTGTTATTGCTATATTTTTTCTAAGTAGGTTTGTGTCAAATTTTGCTAAATTTACATATCATTAAATTATTTTGCTATTTTGCGTGCTTGTTGATTATTATTTGTCCAAGGGGATTATCTAATAATCAGAAAATGTCACGACATAATCATTTTTCTGGCAGTGAGATGCGTGATACAATTTATATTTTTGCTGAGGCAAATCTTATGGTGGGTTCATGCAGAAATTTTTAGTAATAAGAATAAGAATAGTAATAAGCATAAAAGTTAAACCTTCGTTTTATAATGACCCAGTTCATGCAGTAAACATAATTTTTAGTAATAATTTTAAAAATAAGGATTTGCTGCATGAACTGGGTCATTATAAAACGAAGGTTTAACTTTTATGCTTATTACTATTCTTATTCTTATTACTAAAAATTTCTGCATGAACCCACCATTAAAGGACATGAGGCGGCCCCGCACATATCTACAATTATTACCCAAAAAAGAAGGCAACCTAACCATAAACTATGCAGAAATCTTTACAATCTCTTAGGCGAAACTGAATCTTTTCCCCAAAAAGTAACCATGGTACTCCAATAACTATGACGGTGGATGAAGATGGAATTTTAGTTCATGTTTTTAATCGTCCATTTGTAGAATTTTGAAAAAAATAAATGCTCCATCCGTATTATTATACTCCGGTTTAGTAGTTATTGCCTCAAGAGTTACCAGCTCAACTACAATTTGCTTAGTTTCTACAAAATATGCAAACCGAAAACCCAGATTTCCTTTATGAGATTTTGTTTAAAATTTACTAATGCTAATAATAAAGAAAAATGGAAATTAATAAACAAATTTACCGGATTAGGTAAGTAATATTAGAATAGAAATAACGATAAGATAAGAAAAATTAGGATAGAAATAACACTAATAGCATTGATCTTGGTTCAGATATAACCGCAAATGACATAAACAATTTTGTTTTAAATAAATGGGGTAGTCGTTCATTCAGATCCCCAAATTCTTAATTTCTACCAACATAACCTAAAAGCTTATTTTGAAGATGTGTTCGAATTTGAGGAGGTGCATGAATATGACATAATGCAAATAATGGTGGGTTCATGCAGAAATTTTTTAGTATTAAGAATAAGAATAGTAATAAGCATAAAAGTTAAACCTTCGTTTTATAATGACCCAGTTCATGCAGCAAATCCTTATTTTTAAAATTATTACTAAAAATTATGTTTACTGCATGAACTGGATCATTATAAAACGAAGGTTTAACTTTTATGCTTATTACTATTCTTATTCTTATTACTAAAAATTTCTGCATGAACCCACCATAATACTAAACATTAAAGCCGCATTCAGATTCACGCGTAACGCGTACGCGTAACTCGCGCTACGGAATATAATTTTGCGTAGCCTGTTCGAATTCTGGCGTAACGTAAATAAGTGAGGTTATTAGTTATTCGTGTTAAAAATGATAATCTCGCTACAAAAAATTACATTGTCAAGAAATATGAATGATTTCATTCAAATTTTAATGCTCGAATATAATTGTTAGTGGCAAAATACAGCAATTATAAATCAAATAAATATTACTGTGGTTTGGTTAAATATTACCCGGTGATTGAAATAAATATATACAACACTGAAGTTTTTTATTGAAAAATAAGAATAATCCTTAATACACTATAAATAATCATATGTTATGTTATTAATTTTATTATACGTCTACTATGCTAATCAGATCTATTTCATCACAAATTATTCATTTTCATAATCGTACACCATTTGCAAGATATTTATTTCTAGTTGGCATCGTTTCCTGTATGGTAATCTTTTTTAGGCTTTCAGCCAGTCTGATTAAAAATCCATCTAGAAATCTATCCAAAGTCTAAAACAGCCTTCGTTAATTCACTATGTTGATCAGCCTTCTTTCCTTAAACACAAGTATTATAAAACAAATTACATAATTAAAATGAAATTAATTATGGTGCTTGAATTAATAAAATGTGCAGATTCATAAAATTAGAATTAATAACTCACTTTTTTTACTTTTGGAGTATTCTCATTGTCAGTGTCATCCAATTTATCATCAGTAGTTCTAGAAAACAACAGAGATTAAATCTATTGCCAGCATTAGTCATTGCATGTAATATTTTTAGGAAATTCAAAAACAATCGAAATCTCGATGATATCACTTGAAAGAAACTATTATTGTTAAAAACACAATATCATGTTCATTTAATTACACATTAACAAATAGATACTTATAAGAAAGGTTATACTTACGGATTTCTTTCTACAGTGTCACTTAAGAACGTCATTATTTTGTAGTATTTAAAACTAGTCGTTTTTAAGGTTTGTTGCGATCCTGATGCACCGCTGGGAATATATTCTTTTAATTTCTTTTTTTCTCGGATATACCTATTGGTCCCTCAAATATTTCCATTTGACCTTTACCATTCATCATTAACGACAATATCATAAATAGATTCCTCATAAAATTTAAAACATCCATGTTTTAAAATATCGACCACCTCTTTAGTACAGTAACCACACATATAAACCTATGATATTAAAAATAATGTTAAATAAAACAAAATAGGAAATCAGAAGATATATATCACAAATTAATAATTACCCTTCCCCTCCATTTTTGCAGGTTATGTTTTCTGCGTAAACGCAAAAAGTTAAACTTATTTCAACTTTTGGCGTAAAGTCCTTGAAGTGTACGCGTAAATTCAAATTTGTTAATTTAACCAATCATATTTCGTAGCGCGAGTTACGCGTACGCGTTACGCGTGAATCTGAATGCGGCATAAGACTCGCGCAAGCGGAAATGATGGTATTAATGTTACAGTACATAGGTTTATTAGTCCGTATCTAGTACCTCACATAACATGCCTTGTAAACTTCTGTCTAAGGAATTCTGTTTTCCCAAGCGCATGGAAAGAAGGGCTTGTTATTCCTATTCCAAAAGTAACCTCTCCTGAAAGTGTTAGTGAACTTCGGCTAATAACTATACTCCCCACCATGTCAAAAATTTTAGAAAGAATAATAGAACAACAATTACGCAGCCATATTGATAAATACAAAATTCTTCCAAATTTATAATCGGGATTTAGGACAGGATCTAGCTGTGGCACGGCTCTATTAAATATAACTGACGATTGTTTTATGGTGGGTTCATGCAGAAATTTTTAGTAATAAGAATAAGAATAGTAATAAGCATAAAAGTTAAACCTTCGTTTTATAATGACCCAGTTCATGCAGCAAATCCTTATTTTTAAAATTATTACTAAAAATTATGTTTACTGCATGAACTGTGTCATTATAAAACGAAGGTTTAACTTTTATGCTTATTACTATTCTTATTCTTATTACTAAAAATTTCTGCATGAACCCACCATTAGGGAGCTCGATAATAGGAAAGTCGGTGCTCTTATACTATTAGATTATAGCAAGGCGTTCGACATGATAAATCATGAATTATTTTTTCTGAATCTTTGCTACCTTTGTATAAACAAAAAATAATGTATTCATTTTCTTAGGACTTTGTGGAAGAACAGCTTAAGCTGAACAAAGAACCTTTTGACCTACCCTATTTCATGATTTTCGATAGTATAATTTTGTTTTCCTTATTTCTCATTATTTGTTAATTTTTATGATTATATTGTAAACCATTAACGGTCAATAAAACACATTATTATTACTATTATTATTATATCATATTCTCAACGATAACTTTTTGTTTATTAAACGAGAGTAACTGAGATTGCATCAAATATTAGGTATAAAAACGATCTTTTTAATGGGGATGCGGGATGGAGTGCATTTGAATTTGCCGCCATTGATATTTAGTACCGATGTCAACGATAGATGACGCAATACGTTTTGTCTTTAATACAGGGAGTTGCGGTTCTACAGGCGTCAGAATTTAAGATGCTAGCGCCAGTGCGGAAAAATTGCGAACTAATTATTAGGCCATTTGTGTTTAAAAACATCAATACTTAAAAGAAAGGAGTGAAAAATTATACGCCGTTAAAATTAAAAAACATATATATATAAAACAACACAAGTTGTACTTACTTTTCAATAATATTGGTTAAGAGACATCCTTTCGGTAAATTTTTATCTTTTAGGTTGTTTCTATAATGTACAACACCGAAATACTGATATAAATAAGCAAAACTTAAAAATATAAATAACACACCACGAACACAACCTAGCAAATGCACTAAATACACAGCATCAGAGTAAAATTAGACAGTGACGGATAGTTAATAATAAAGATGAACATAGCTGACGTGACGTATGAGGCAGTGAATATAACAGTGTTGCCAAACGTTCTTCCATCAAAGGACCCGATCACGGAATCATCTCGTCATATCTACTACTTTCGTTTTGTGAATACAAATAATTTGATCAGCCGATTAAATTTAATCGGCCGATTACGTAATCAAGTGATTACAGCTTCTTTGTGAATAGGGACCACCCTAAGTCTCACAACACTGTCACAAGGTTCCTGAAGTCCAATAAATACGATTTTAATAAAGCAATTTAGCAAACACAAAGATAGAAGAAAACACCGATACGAAATAAAACGACACCAAACAAGAAATTACAGCCTGAAAGTTGACATCTAACATGTTCACAGGTAACAACTAACACCGGCATTACCGATCGATAGATCTGTCAAGGGTATTGTAGTCACAAACGGACACATTCAGGTTCATCTGCCTAACCAATCTATTTAGATGTTTTATGCTAACCAAATCAAATAATTAGACAGAAGCAGACACGGCTGCCTGTGTATACCTCCAAGAACGGGCAAAAATGGACAGGGGCAGCTGCCCGTTTCTAACCGTCTCTGCCTACATTTTTGGCAGTGGTTGGACAAAAAAAACTTATTATGTGATTATTAAAACTTATTAAGTGTTATTACTTAAACGATTAAAAATATATATAAAACCATTAGCAATCAGAATTGAATATATTCCTAATATATATATATATATATATATATATATATATATATATATATATATATATATATATATACATATATATATATATATATATGTTACACGCTACGATCTGCCTCTCAAAATTGAGCGCGAAAAAGGCCATTTTTCAGTTTTTGGATATATGATAGCCCTTGGTCCCCCAATATCATATATGTTTTGTTTTTCTCAAAATTCGACTCCAACTTTGAATTACAAGCCCTCAAAATTTTCAGTCACAATTGTTTATATACTGGCACAATTGACCTCGCAACACGTATTGTGGGTTGCCTACTTCGTAGGCGTTTGTTTGAGTTTGTGATATTTAAAACTAATTATTTCAATAACTCAAGTTCAAAAATGAGAAGTTGAAAAAGTTAATTAACTGATGTTTTATTTTTTGTATGAGAATGTAAAACCGAATTATGCATATGTCAATGTCATAGAACATTATGCATTACTTGGTCATCACATAAAAATGTATTTTTTAATTATTCTTATATGAACATTTAACACTAATTATTGTTCAGATCATTGAAATAGTAAATATGTATACATTTATACTTAGGTGTTTTGGTTTAGTAAAATAAGTTTTAGTAATATTCTGGTATTTTAATGGAGTAAGCAGAAACGAATTTGGTAAAAATAAAATTCACAGTAAATACAGACTAATAATCGGTAAAATTCTGTATTAAAAGTATTGTTTCCTTGAATTACACAAGTCTTAAGTCACATTCATCTTGTTTATTACTTCAACTTATTAATTTATTATTCTAATCACCTAATCTCATTTTGACAGTACCTCCAATTTCATTCAATACTTACGTAAATTAACACCACAGCATAGGAAGAACTATGCTTTGTTAACACCATTCCTTTGAAATCTTGACATTTGTTAGCAATAGTGAACTAGGCAGGTAGATTTTATACATTCTAATGAAATCCTTCACAAGCCAAAATTAAACAATATTGAACACAATTAGGTAGAATCATTATTCATAAAAAATATGAAATGAAATTCACAAACTGCCGTTATAATTTTTCATTATAAAATATTTTGACTGTGTTTAAACAGTATAAATAATTAAATTCAATCTAATAAAAACACGATAAAATAAACTCTTAATTTTTAGTTTATTGAACGATATTTTTTTACAACAGTTTTTACATACCTATATAACAACAGTAATACACTATAATACTAATATACTGATTTTATACAAGCAGTAACTGTGACCAGAGAAAAAAAATACAAAATACACCATCAATAAGAAATACACCATCAATAAAAAATACACCATGGAAAAACATACTATAGGTGATTTTTTTTCAACTATTTTTTATTATTTCAGTCCCCACTTGAAATTTTGTTGAATATGTCGAAAAAAAAATCCCTGAAAGTTACAGCCCTTAATATTAATTTTAAGTACTCTCCCAAAGCGTGAAAAAAATTTTCCATTTAAAATACACGTAAATCGAATTTTTTTTTTCAAATTTCTATAACTCAGTCGCATTTTATGCTATTACATTGGTCTTGGTCTCGATTTACTGAGAATAAAACACTACAAAAAGTGTCGATTGCAGCGAAAATGTAACTTGTACTGGTGAGTTGGTACGGGTCGCTGAAGTTGATTTTTACCCAAAATGCTCTTTTTCTTTTTTGCTGTTATCTCCGAAATTATTAATTTTATCAAAAAAATGTAAATGAAAAATTTGTTGAGGTATTAGACTTTAACTTATGAGTAGTAGTACAAAAATTTTAAACGTTTGCTTCGATAAACCGTAAAAATTTTGTACTACTCATAAGTTAAAGTCCAATATCTCAAGAAATATTAATCTCAGAAATTTGGTCTATAGGACCTTTTTTGTAATAAATTAAATTTCCAACAAATTTTTCATTTACATTTTTTTTGGTAAAATTAATAATTTCGGATAACAGCAAAAAACGAGAATTTTGGGTAAAAAATTAATTTCAGCGACAGGTACCAACTCACCAGTACAAGTTACATTTTCGCTGCAATGGCCACTTTTGTAGTGTTTTATTCTGAGTAAATCGAGACCAAGACCAATGTAATAGCATAAAATGCGACTGAGTTATAGAAATTTGAAAGTACTCAAAATGAATATCAAGGGCTGTAACTTTCAGGGATTTTTTTTTCGACATATTCAACAAAATTTCAACTGGGGACTAAAAAAATAAATAGTTGAAAAAAAAATCACCGTAATAACTGTACATGCATGAAAATGTATGTGCATTTGTGGCCATGTAGAGAATATGTGCAGCATCAAGGAGATCCAAAGTCTAGACACTTGGCTTTTAATTTCTTCAAGTGTTGTATTTGGCTTTTTATTTTCCTAGGTGTTCTATTCTCAATTTCTTTATGTGTAGAAACAGCATCTCTAATTTCCTCAGCACTAGGATACACACTACAATCTGGATCGATATATTTACCAAAAACTTCTTTTATAACCCGTTTCTCTGGTGTAGTCCACCTTTGCACATTGCAAGGTTCTGAAAAGAAAAGGAACTCTTAAAAATTGTATATGGAAACTTCAAATTGAGAAAACTTACAAATATTTTCCCATTTTTATATCCACCTTTATTTTATAAACAAATTTTATTAATCACGTCCTATACTTATTATTATAGCCCGACACAATGGTCGGCCAACGAGTCACCGTTGTCAAGTTATTTGAAAAATATCTTCACCTTTAATTATTTTTATTGAAAACGAATGTCCTTACTTCTGACAGAATTAATCTCCGTGATGAATTTTTCAAATAAGTCGAGAATGATGACTACTTATTATTAAAGGTTTGTGAGTTACCAACAGGGTAATCTTGATTCATGGGCAGTTTGCATATTTTTAAATTAGACAGGTGTCGACTGCAAAATATGAAAACGATTTTTGTCTTCAGTTCTGTGGTAGGTTGACTTGACAATCTTTTGTAAAACAATAATGTTTTTTTGTTGCCTTACTATTTCTTATTATCGCTTTAATAGAAAAAATTTTACTCCAACAATTTTGCATAAACCATTAACAATAAGAACAGAGTTTATAAAATTTATTTGGAAATTAAAGGAGAATCTGAAAACGGAAAAATGTACAGAATGCTCCATTTGAAAAATGGAAGTTATATAACCTGTTGCCGTTTTAAACAGAATATATATGCATGTGAAAGTTGAGTGAAAAAATATTTGCTTTATGTAAAACCTTAATGATAATATAATCTGTTCAGATTAATAATCTGATCATTTTCTTCAATCTATGTATTTGGCCTATCAGTTAAATTTTTAGTATTGTTATTTAATTTTTTTTTGTCAATGTATATTTTTTAACCATGATTGAGATAAGACTTACTTCTATTTTTGTTTATTTGATTTTGCACCCACAAGCGGATTTGTTGTGGACTTCTTTTATCCAGACCCTTTTTACCCTGCTTTAATATTTTGCAATCATTCAATGATGGTAACATGTTTTTCTTGATAAACTGTTGAAATAGTTCATTTGCTGTTTCCCTTTCAGGAGTAGTCCAGCTTCATCTGGGCACATATCCCAAATCCATATCTAAAATAAATTGAAAATTAACGTAAATTTGACTGAATATATAAAATATTGTAAGAAAAGATAACCAAATATAAGAAGACATAACCAAATTTTCTCACCAAAAAGCCGTTGCCTTTTTTTAACTGGTGGTGCTAAACATTCATCTTCAGATGACAAATCTGACCCAGTACAATTTATATCTCTAGTTTCGGATGTACTACAACGTTCAGAGTAATTTTGTTGAACATTTTTTCTCACTAGTAGTAGCTTCATTGCTTTCATTTTCTTGAGCAATTTCTAACAACTTTGACATATTGATTATATCTCTGTTTATAATTGGTTGTTTATAATACTCATTGTGAATTTTTGCTGCATGACCAAGAAAAAATTTGATTTTTAGTATCTTGTACATTATTTTGAAGACCATCGTTTGTAACTTTAAGTGACATTGAATTTTCACTTCTATTATTTTCAATCGAAGGCCTATCTGTAATTTCCGTACTCATTTGTGTCATCTTATTTCTTCGCATGTCTATAGGGATTTGGAGTAAAGAATCTATCCCTTTGATGGATAAGTTACAAGACGCATTATTTTCAGGACGAACATTATTATTTGTGTCTATAACTTTATAATTTTGGGATTTGTAAAGAGCCACTTCCGTTGTTATCTCATCTACTGCTTCCGTAGTTTTTTCTAAACTTAAAGAGCATTTGAGCGTGCTAGTTATTTGCTCAATTTTCGATTTATTATTCTCGCAATTCATACAAATCGAATCAAAATTTTTGTCAATGATTTTCTCAGACTCGTCTGTAGTTCCCTGGTGGGGTTGTACATTATTTTGTGGGATATTTTCTGTACACCGCTGTACACCTAAAAAAATGCCAAAGTAAATTTTCACTACCAATCTCCCTAATGCTTGAATTATTACCAAAATGTTTTTCGAAGTCTCGTATGTTATTTTATTACACAACCTACAACATTGGAGACCTCGAAAAAATTTATGGTGGTTAATTCAAGTACTTGGGAGATTCGATGAGAAAATTTCACATTTCAATATAGTTAAGAAATACTGACATCTTGTTGATGTTTTTAAAATATTTACGATTATAAAATACAATATGAAACAAAATTCAGATTTAGACATGATGACAGTAAAGTTTTGTAGGTAAAATGTAACACTTATTATGTATTTTGTGATCTTACATTAGTAGTTTTATATACATGCAAATATATTGTTTTCTTTTTAGAATTTGGTTATTTATGTAAGTAATAGATATAATTTGTGCTCATGTAGAATAAAAAAAGGAAGTCAATAATAATCAAACATCACATTAAGATTAACATTTGATAGAAAAATTTCCAGTGTAATTCTGTTGTAACCAAAAATAAGAGCATCTAATTGGTTTAAAGATGTAGAAGATGTCATATTTCTAAGAAAATTTCAGCGGTCAGCATGCCTGACTTACATATTTGTTTCATATCGTCTTCTATAACAAAAACGTCAACGATATATCAATATTTCTTAAATAGGTACATATATTGTTTAGATGTGAAATTCTCTTTCCAAATCCCCCACCTCCCACATGCTTGAATTAATTAATCACTGTACATTTTTCCTCAGTTTTGAATGACGAAGGAAAATTAACATTTGTCTTCAACTCGAAACACAACATTCAAGTCCTCGGAAAAACTTTTTGGTAACAATTCAAGCACTAGGGAGATTACTAGTTCTAAAATCTAACAATTTAATTTAATCGTGCATAACCTAATTAAAATCATTACATTAAAAGTACTTACGAACACAGGGCACCCCCTTATTTAATGCAGGAACAATTTCCTGACATACTTCTTTATTTGCAATACAGATTAGTTGTACATTATACCAGGATGTTTTCCATTTTGCTACAGCGACGTCACCAATATACTTGATACTTTTATTCGGTAGAAACGAATATATGCCGTCATCAAAAAGAACTATGGCATACATAGTGATGTTGACAAAGCAGATTATATTAATCTGTAACAATGATACAACGGTTTCAATGTATTTTAATAAAACAGAAAATACATAGTACTTTTCAAAGATTTACATGAAGCAGTAAGTTAAAGTTAGTAGTACTAATTTTAGTTATGAAACCTAAAATAACAGTGCAATCGATAATCTTACTGTTTTGTATGTTTGCCGATAATTTATTATACACAAGGATATTTTATGCTTTCGTCGTACCTACCTAAAATAAGATCTGCCTAATGTTTTTTTTTCTAATTTATGTTAACTATATTTTATGACATGGAGTTTTTAAAAGTAATGAAATAAATGAAATTTATGGATTATCACTCATTTCTGTTGTTTTTTTTTTCAAATAACTAAAACATCGAAAGATATTTAATAACAGCTACACAAAGAAGTTTCAAAAAACTGCATGTAGGTTATTTGTTCATACTTTTTGTACCTGTTTTTACACATGTATTTTGTTTTGTCAATAAATGAATATTATGAACAATGCGGGGAAGATATATTTACAATTCTTCCAAATTAAAATTAAATAATGTATATGGCGTATACATTCAAAAAAATAAAATAATGATAAGTATAATGAAACGAATATCACCAGAACGGTTTTCACATTTTTTTTTAAATAATTTTACTGCCAAATTAGTCAAAATATGTATATATATGCAAGCACATGCAGGCACTATTCTTAATGCCATAAAAAATGAATACACATATGTAATGTAGTTAGTACTTACCATTTTTTTGATCGATGAATATTCACTCATCATGAACTATTATTATTCAACACACCGTATAAATAGTAAACACACCGTATAAATAGTAAAAACACCGTATAAATAGTAAAAACACCGTAATAATTGCAAGAAATACACCTATGTACATAAAGCACGGCAACGTACCGAGTACCGAAATCAAATAGGCATGGCACGATCACAATACATGTGTTCAAATGTACAATAGTTTGTTTACGTCTTTAGCCCCACGAGGCAAGCGTGCGAACTGCCAATTTATACCGTGTGTGGGAAAGAGATGGCAAGAATACAACAAAAAAAATTGCTGCTGTCTCAGCTGCTTGTTGCCATGCAGGATACACATACATATCTACTACGTCTCTACATTCATATGTATTTACATAGGTATATGTATGTACATATGTATGTACCTATGTATTTGCCTTCACCAAAAATTAAAACGGGAATAAAAAATATGGCTTAATGATGGTGTTTTTTTGCAATATCTTTTTTGACTTCATAAAAATGTTTTTGATTTTTAAATTTATTTTATATATACATTTTTTTATTATAAATTTTCAAAAAAAAAAATAATTAAATATCCAAAGTTATGGAAGACAGCGAATTCCCCAATAGTAAATATTATAACACTTAAAAGTGCATTGTTCCGAAGCTATCGCATCAACACACATATACCCTACATACATACATAATAGTATAATATGTACATACATACATACATTCATATGTATGTACCTATGTATGTAGGTAGGTAAATACTAAATATATTTTCATTTACAACAAAACAAAATTAAACCTAGAAATTAGACATGGCTTTTAAGAGCTCAAATATTGTTTTAATAATATCAAATTTATTAATTAATTTATCATACATAGATACATACATATGTATGTAGATATCTTTAGGTACGTAAACAATAAATAATATACATGTGTATGTATATACAAATGCCCTAAGTGAAATACATAGGTATTTTATACAAATAAGTAAATAAAATAACAAGTAAAATAAAGTTCTTTTTTTAAATAATTGTTCAGAATGGGCCTTAGTTTCTTAGTTCGTTAGAATGTACTTTTCAGAAAATAGTTCCACCTATTCTAGTACAAGCAGCACTGATTTTTTTGCGTCAAATCAAAAGCAAAGTGTTTTTCGCGCAGCCGATTTATCTTTATTCGAACTCAAAAAATTATAATTACTTTAATACATACAGGGTGTCCCCGGATTGATATACCTATAGGTGAAATGGACAAAAAATTTAATTTTTCGACGAAAAGTCATTCTTCATAAAAAGTTTTGCTTGTCTTGAAACGTCCAGAGAGTTTCTTGTTTGTTCAGTTTAACATACAGGGTGGGCAAAAATAGCAAAATATAAATAATAATGAAGAGTAAAATAGGTACCTTAAATATTAACGCTACGCTATAAAAAGTTATTAATAAAAATTGTTTATAATTAAATTTGATACTCAAATATGAAAGCATGGCCTACAAGTCAATATTAAGTACTTTGAAGATTCCGCAATTTTTATCATTATTTTACGTCTGACTGAAGTATAGCCATTTTCCTTTAAAAAAATTATGTTTCCTAAAGGCGCAGACATAATAAGAAACCATAAAGACTCAGATCATTCAAGCAGTGGCCCAAGTAAATCAAGAAATGATCCACTCAACATACATATCTTTTAGAACGAGACTGGAGAGGTATGTTGAATTTGGAGGCCTGCATGTAGAATAGTTATGGTGCGTGATTTATAATTTGTTTATTAAATCATAATTTCTTAAAATAAATTTAAATATATTTTTGGGGTTTATGATTTCTTATTATGTCTGCGCCTTTGGTAAACATAATTTTTTTTAAAGGAAAATAGCTATACTTCAAACGTATAACAATGATAAAAATTGCGGAATCTCTTCAAAACACTTAATATTGACTAGTAGGCCATGCTTTCATATTTGAGTATTAAATTTAGTTGCGAACAATTTTCCTTAATAACTCTCTTACATAGCGTTACTATTTAAGGTACTTTACTCTTCATTATTATTTAATTTTTGCTATTTTTGAACACCCTGAATGTTAAATTGAACAAACAACAAACTTTCTGGACGCTTCAAGACAAGCAAAATATTTTATGTAGAATGACTTTTTGTCGAAAAATTAAATTTTTTGTCCATTTCACCTACAGATAACCCAATCCGGGGACACCCTGTATGTATGTTAAGTTATGTATAAGTTATACATACATAATGAAATTATGTATAATATGTTAAAATAGTTATGTATTTATTTCATTTTTCACCAAAATGTTAAGCCAAAAACTGTTTTTCATATATGTATGTATGTATACTTTCGCACTTAGCAATAACTAGAGAGGCATCAAGAAAACTGATTTTTAAATAAAATAAGATATTTGTAAAACGTAATAAATCTGGCGATTATAAAATGCTGAACGCCCAAAAGTTAGATCAGAGTTTTTGTGATTACTGTTTAGTACTCAGTTTTTATTTGCTTTAACCAAATAAGATTTTTTGAATCGGCCATAACTTTTGAAATAATGACAAGTGAATACCTACATATATAAAAAAAAGACGAATCAATAGGTAGGTTTTACAAAAAGGAAAACATTAGAAATAGGCAACATTTTTTAAATACGGTGTAATGTTATTCGTTTACTTTAAATTCGCCTTAAAACATGGATTAATTAATGATACGTTGACACCAATGTATTAGATACACGTGGAAATTTGGACTTGAAGACTTTCAACCCAACAAATTGTATTTACCCCAAACATGCCAATTTTCAGTTGAAATATACAATGACAATGTATTGAATTAATTGCAACGCTTACTCATACAAATGAATTAATCCCATCCAGGAATACTGTGCCATTGTAAAAAGGGGATACAAAAGATGTCATCCTTTGCACATGCCTATTAGATGAGATACATTTTGCGTCAACTTATATTTTGTATCGTATTACATTCGTCAGAGATATGAACTAAATCTTAGTTTATCAGCAAATTATCACTAGCACCTTCAAAATCTAAATCATAAAATAACACCACAGCTCCAGCACGTACGGATTATGATATACATATGTACATATGATTCGTGTCATCATGTCATCATGATTCTAAATGCCTACAAACGTGAGATTCATCAGAGGTGGAAAGTATCGTATATGTACATATATAATACCTAATAGCTTACTTTTGAAAATTTGATGTTTGGTCTACATGAACTCGAATCGTCTTGTCAAACATAGCAGCAAGTCGGCGTATGCACATACATGTATGTACCACGTACATATATACATGTGTATACATATACATATCCACAAGATATGAATATCCCCAATAAATTGTTATGATTGGGGCGATATGCCGTTTATCTACAGATAGAATCATTTTTGTGCAGAGGAATTACAAAACAATATTTTTGCATATAAAAACAGATGTAAACTTTATCACCCTTTGCGGATATCTTGCTTCTTTACCGCCGGACCATCCCGGTACACGTTTTCGTTCTAACGTGAATAATAACGACAACATATTTGACCCACTACGGGTCGGAGCACCTGCTGTTTTTAAAAGCAGATCCGGCTCGAAATCGTTTTCGAAATAAATATAATTTCATAAAACTTATATAGAGTACTAGCTGACCCGGCAAACGTTCTGCCATATTAATTATTTCTAGGGGTAGGAGGGTGAAAATTTGGGGCTATAGGTTTTTTTGATGCCAAATAAAAAAATATTGTCAAAAAAAATAGAATTTTTCTGGACAGCGACACACTAATCACCTAGCGGAATGAAATATACTTTATGACCTATTCTCATACCTACCAAATACATATACATAAAAAATTTCATAAAAATCGGTCGAGCCGTTTCGGAGGAGTGCGACCACAAACACCGTGACACGAGATTTATATATATGTATATTAGGGTGATTAAAAAAAAAATATTTTTTTTTTTTGCAAACAGGCTTAAAAGTTCCGTTTTGGTGTAAAAATACGCCAGTTAAAATTTGAGCCCTTAATATTAATATTAAGATAGTCCGCATCGCACTTTTCTATTTTCCATAAGAATAACATGGGAACTTTTTTTTTTGGCACCTTCTGATTTTTATTGCTTGCTAATAGTGTACTATATGGAATTTTTTTTTATAAGATATAACATATTTTTGTCCAGAATTGAACGCTCTATAAAAAAGGTCTCTTATGATTTTTCGCTAAGTCTACTGGTTCAAAAGTTATTCGAGGCCAAAGTTGAATTCACCGAAAATTTGACCGTTTAATTGTTCAACTTTAGTTTTGAAATTTAAAGTTAACAATGATAATTTTTAAAACATGTACTCAGAGTACGGAAAAAATTGGAGAAAAATCAAATGCAATATTTTACTTGACGCAATTTTCTTTCAAAAATATAAAAATTTTAATAATTTCAACTGAAAACATTTTTTTGTTTGATTTTTCTTTTCATAGCGAAAAATTGTTAACTAACATTTTCTAAAAGACCAAATTTAAAATTTACATAAAATTTTGGCTACATATTTTCGATAAAACCATTAATTTTGTTGTAATAATACACTAAAAACGGTCAAATTTTCGGTGAATTCAACTTTGGCCTCGAATAACTTTTGAACCAGTAGACTTAGCGAAAAATCATAAGAGACCTTTTTTTATAGAGCGTTCAATTCTGGACAAAAATATGTTAAAATTTTTTCCATATAGTACACTATTAGCAAGCAATAAAAATCAGAAGGTGCCAAAAAAAAATGATCCCATGTTATTCTTATGGAAAATAGAAAAGTGCGATGCGGACTATCTTAATATTAATATTAAGGGTTCAAATTTTAACTGGCGTATTTTTACACCAAAACAGAACTTTTAAGCCTGTTTGCAAAAAAAAAATAATTTTTTTTTTGAATCACCCTAATGTATAGTATAGATTTTAGAAATATATGGAGTATTTTTAAACAGAGAAGGTCCAGCGAGAGTTGTGATTTATTGTGCATTGAGCGGATGAATTCAACTATTGGCGAAACCTACATGTGTATGTACATATATATGTATGTATATTTCAGTGAGTTGTCTGATTTCACACGTACTAAACGTTACATCTGCATCTAGTATATTTTTTTGAAATTAGTAGGTACCTACTAGACGACAACGAACCACATGTTTACTGTCACGTGTGTTAAGCCTACTTCATAACGGCGAATTATATTTAATATCTACATATGTACATATCTTCTATACGTTGAATGTGACTGATTTAAATAATTTCAAAACTGAGATGACGCAAAATTGTGGTGATTCTTTTCAGGGGATTTTATATTTTTCTCTTCATTCTTTCGACATAAATGGCTTTCCTTTAACTATCATGTTTGTTTTAAAAAATGTACATATTATATTACTTTTAAAATATGTGTATTTTAAGGACAGTCAATGTCGTCATTTAACTGTATTGCTCGCAGCATAAGTACCTACATATCTATTGAGAGCATTGAACCAAAGATACACCTAAATGTAAATCATATGTTTTGACTCGGTGCAATGACCACGGTCGTGGTTGACGTAGGTCATCTCAACAGCACAGCGATCTTAACGCCCTCATCAATAAAGGTGATTTTATTTCATTGCCAATAAAATGGATTAATTCGACGTCAGTTAATTGAATCAGAGGCTTGGAAATTAAATATACATATGTACATACATACATATGTATGTATGAATCTTCTGCTTTATTAATTTCTTCCAGTAAATGAATTTTTCACTATGTATTTACTACCTACTGGGCTCATGTGACAAAATAGAGAACAAAATCATTTCACGTTGCATAAATTACTTTTCGGTTTTAATACATACATAAGCTAATTTGTGCAACTGTAAACTGATTTTGGTTCCTATTTTGCCAGATGGATTAATAATGATGTACAGTACATAATTATGTACCTACCTACCTACGTGCTGAAAAGACAATTAAGTTGCATACAACATTCTCATTCGTATAATATGCCACAAGTCTGTGATTAGCGTCATTGGAAGAACGCGATATTCTCCCAGTCCCAGGCAATTCCAAATTAAGTTGCATAAAGCAGAATTTGGTTTTCAATAATTACATATGTATGTACATATTTGGGTTTGTACACATCGGGTATCGGGTCAGTGCAGGCACATCTTCTGCATCGTTGCCAAATTTATCCGAGAATCAATGAATAATGACGTACAGAAACGACGCAGCAGGGTAACTTTGGCAACACCGACGTCTCTAACGTTATGACATCACATGACATGTCGCTTTCATATCCTGACTCGTAACAAGAATATAAAAGTTTAGATTTCAAATCAATTCTAAACATCCAAAAATATCAAAATACTTTTATTGTCAATGCTCGACTCACAAAAAAACTACATAAAACACGTTAAATAAACAAGCAACAATTTTCATTCAGAAAGCAACATAATTAAGTATATTAATTATGCATCAAGTGCAAATTTCGGTGAAGGTGATTAAGTAATTAAGTTTTCATGAGATGAATAAGTTTGACATGTTGTTGTTATGTCCCACCCTGGAAATTTTATTTACTTTTGAGTCATCCTGCAAAAATCAGAACGACTGGCTTCTGGCAGCTGGCAGCACTGGATGTAAAACCGGCAACAGCCATACGTATCCGGCGTGGTTTATTATTCGTTTTAATCTATAGACATCCAAAAAAAACGTCGTCAAAGTTGGCCGAGAAAAAAAAATACGTATTTCTATTCTTAATCGAATTTATAATCTTATTTACTTGTCAAGACTGTCACATCATATGATAGCCATTGTTTATTTTACAAATTGTGACTACTTCAAAAGTTTGACATTACAAAAGCTTAGACATGACGCTATTTCCATCTCTCTCCTTATACCAGGTTGATGACTTTTTTTGGATGTCTATATAAAAATAGATAAACAGTAAACGGGGATGCGTAAGAGAATTTTAATCCAAATAGACGATGGTACCTATTAGTGATGTGAGAATACTTATTAAATGAACCGTTGAATTCGAATATTAAATTAATACGTAATAATCCGATTATTTTGTTTTAATACGGATACGGATTAATTCTGTCAGATGTCATTGTTGAGTGTTGACTGTCGATACTTGATCGTCGAAAACGTAATACAAATACAGTTATATAATTTTTAATTACAATTCGTATTCGTATGACCACCTGTTGTTTGTCGTTTGATTCGAAACCACCACTTGATTCGGATTCTAAATCCTAAATGAACTACTAAATCGACATGAACTGAAGAAATAGTACGTATTCGAAATAAATACGCATTCAGCATTCAGTCGTCGGCGGTTGTCGTATTAAGCATTAATTTTCTTTTGATTGGAAACCACCACTTGATTCGGATTCGGACCTGAGAAATAATACGTATACGAAATTGATACGTATACGAGGGCTCAGTCGTAAGTCATCGGTGGTTGTCGTATTAAGCATTCATCACACCGTAATATTCATATCCTTTAAAGATCAGGCAGATATGTGCCTGTCTTAATCCGTCTATGGTCAAGACGGTAGCAATTAAAAGAAGAATATTAATAGATATTATTTTAAACCGATCCGTATTTAGAATATCAAATGAACCCGATTATTTAGTTCACAAGTACCTATTATGTTGTACATAACTACCACAATCTAAACCGTTGTATTTACTGCTCAATGCGCATTTAAAACATTAGATTTACATATGTGCCTGTTCTTTAATTCAACGTTTTAGTGTGGTGGATTCCACCAATAGATTATGATTGGTCGATTTAATCAATTCCTGCCCTCTGATTGGCTTGATGGAATCCACCACACCAAAACGATGAATTAAAGGACAGGCCCTATGTACCCGAGAATAATACACCACCTGTATATTCTCGGTATGTACTATTTGACATTTGACAATGCAGATAGCCATTTTATGGTGGGATCATCAAATATTTAGTAATATTAATAGTAGCAACATAATATTAATGACCCAGTTCATCAGTCACCTTGAATCTTGTGAGTTTTAATTGTTTACTCGCCAATTAATGGTGTGTTCATGCAGTAAACATAATTTTTAGTAATAATTTTAAAAATAAGAATTTGCATACAAGTGAACCTGGGTCATTATAAAACGAAGGTTTAACCTTAAACTTATTACTATTCTTAGTAATAATATTAAAAAAAGGATTTGCTGCATGAACCCACCATAAAACATATATTTAAAACATATTACATATGTACATACACATACATACATTTAATGTCATCTGTCACCTTGAATCTTGTGCGTTTTGATTGTTTTCTCGCCGAGATTTAGTGTTTACTTTAGTTTTGAATTATAATTATATTGTATTGTTGTGTGTGCAGAACTTTCCGTTCGTGAACCCAAGTTTTTAGACATTATGCATAAATATGACTGGACCGAATTACATATATTGTTGCCTTTTGCAAATATCGGCGAGGTGAAACTAAAAATATTGCCCACTTCAGGTAAATAAATATTTCAGTTTGTGAAAACTTACGGTGTTAACTATTTTAATTATTATTTTAGATTAACTGCTGAACGGTATGAATCATGTATGCGAGCAATCGGAGCAATTCGCAGAGATCCCAAGGAAAATTTGTCCATAATACACAACGCTATTTGTTGTTGAACGCCTGGCTGCTAAAGAAAATAAAAAATATTTTATTACATTAAAAATATGGTTTTAATAAACTTGAATGAAGTATTATGGTATTTCCTTTTTTTCTCAAAAATCTGACGTAATTGTTTGCAAAAATATATATGAAAATATTATAGCTATTTTATATCTTCTCTGTACACCAGACATGGGCGAGTTAACAGATAAGAAGCAACGGCATATGCATCGAAGGTAGTGTGGAAATAAGACCGGCTCTCTTACCACCTGCGCTAGTGGTTAGAATGTGAAAGTAGCATTTGTCTCTTCAGAACTGGCCGATTTTTGTTATTCACATATAGTACATGTAAATAATATAACGAGCCATCCAAAAAAAGTCATCAAAGTCGGCCGAGCAAAAAAGGGACGAATTTCCATTCAATCTTAAATTTATAATCTTATTTAACTGTTAAGGCTGTTGCACTATGTGAGGCCCATTTAACGTCCTTGTTTCATCCTGAGGGTGGCATAGGACCTTATATGGACATACTAAGTACCTAATGTCTTAGTACTTACTAATGTCCGATGGTAAACGCCCTTCGAAAAGTTTTTAGTAAAACAAGTAAGTGAGTGTTTTTAATATTAATGAAGATATCAGTATGAAATGTTTCATTTAATAATTAATATTTAATTAAATAAAATAATTTAATATTTTATTTATTAACATATTTTATTTAATAACGCATTAATTAAAGAATATTTCTTTTCATAAAACATCACACATAAAGAAAGAAAGTTAATTTTACGTTTGTTTAACATCATTTGCAGTATTTTGGAAAAACATTTTGTGGAAATTGATTTACAAATATTATATAGTCAAAATCGGATCGGTAAATCAATTCGGTAAAATTTTGTTTATTATAAATCAATATCTGGATAAGTATTTTATGCACATTTTTACTATCTTGTAGTGAATAGTACAAGGAATCATTGTGAAAAAAACGGTTAAATTCGGTCAAGGAGTTATTTTTCTGTAGACGGTGTTCACCACTTTTGAATTATTAGAATAGGTACTTACATATGTAATTCTTTTTATTTTAACAAGAACAACTCAAACTGCTTCATCCGGAATAAACACGAATTCGTGTTTATCTTTGTTTATTAATATTTTGAAGTCTATGATTGAATTTTTACGTTCAATTCGTAACAGTCATTATATTATATTAGGTATTATACATGCCTACATATTCAAAATTTAAGTTCCATAAAAAATACCCCACGCTTGCAATCTGCTGGACGTAAACGAAACCGGCATACAAATTATTTCATACACGCCTGTTTCCTATACGTAAGCAACCTGCAAGACAACTGACGGCCTTGACGCAAAAAATCAGAGATCAGTTTCCTGTTATTAAGCAACCCTACATATACTAGTAACTGCAACTATGAAAAATGAATAATCAGTCCCTAATAGACATACAACCCGCAGTAACCAAGCGTCAACAGGTGCTATAATAGTACACATTCGCGCAGGACTTCGCGCATGTATTTTACGTCGAAGAGGTTGAACGTATCCTTTAAGCATGGATACTTTCCACCTCCGAGGTCGAAAGTCGAAAAAGAGGCAGGTGGTAACGTTTTATGGAAAAACAGAGGCCAATAGTAGCGTGTAACATATATATATATATATATATATATATATATATATATATATATATATATATATCTATTACAAACAAAAGGAAAAATAAGAATAAAAAGCAAAAGCAACCGCAAACGCATAGAAGATAGTGGGAGATGACCCCGCCCCCCCAAACCCCCGGGGGCAGAGTTTTAAAGCTTTATTAACTTTCCGATATTTTTACCCCAAAAAAAAAAAATTTTATTTTATTCCGCCCCCCACTATAGTTGGGGGGCGTTAATTTATATAAAAAAAAAAAAAAAACACAAACCCAAAACCAAAAAATAAAACACCAATAATTAAATATAAAAAAAAAAAAAAAAGAAAAAAGCCCCCATAAAAAAAAAAAAAGAAAATTTTCCTTTTCCCCCCCCCCCCCACCCCCCCCCTCAAATAAAATATAAAAAATTTATAAATTTCTGCCTCTTTCTTTTACTTTTTATATTTTTATTCCTTTTTTTTAATAAAATAATTAAAAATTAACCCACCGAAAATCCCCAATAAACCCCCCCTATATAAAAAAAAAAAAAAAAAAAAAAAAAAAATCCAAAAAAAAAAAAAAAAAAAACAAAAGATTATTCCCTCCCCCCCCCGGCCGGGGGGAAGAAACATCCTTTCCTCTTTTTCTAAAAGGTACTTCTCTCCAATAAAACACTCTTTTTTAATTGTCTCACCAAACCCCGCCCCCCCGGGGGGGTGTACCAAAAAACCAAAAGGGGGTCGGGCCCACCCCCCACCCCCCCCCACCACATCCCCCCACCCCCAATCTCTTCCCCCACTCAACCCCCCTTCCCCACAAACACCCCCCTCTTCTAAAATTTTCAAAAATAAAAAAAATATCCAAAAAAAAAAAAAAAAAATAATAATATTTTTTTTTTTTAACACCTTCTCATTTTTTTTTTTTTTTTTTTATTTTATTTTATATAATAAATTATAAATAATTTAGTTCCCGGGTATTGGTCCCTCCAAAAAATAACTAAACTTCTATAATATAAAAAAAAAAAAAATTTTTTTTTTTTTTTTCCGCCGGGTGCGGCTTCCTCTTCTCTCTTTTTTTTTATAATATATTTAAAAGAATTATATTTAATTTTTTTTTATTTTTTTTTTTTTTTCACCCCTAATAATGAGTTAAACGGTTTCTCTTAGGGACAAACCTATGATAACTCTTAGGTTTTAGTCATTGAGAGTTGGGAGTGTTGAATTTGACCATTTATTGCAAAGTGTAAACAGTTAATAAAAGGTTTGTTCCAACATGTTCAGTTCAGAACTGTACGGAGTGTGCGCAAATTGAATTTGCGTTCCAACAGACACAGAACTGATACCGGTATTAATTCAGAGAGCGTTCCAACATCAACCAAATTAATTTAGAATTGGTTCAAGAACGGTGAAATTAGTTCCTGGTTCGAAGATGGAACTGCAAGGGACTGCTTTGTAACACATGCGTAGTAACAACGACTTCGAACTTAACGTAATAAAGCCTGAGCATTTGTCTGGCAGACGATAGAAGAATAGGATTTCTTAAAGATTTTGTTTTTGTCTGTAATTATTTGGTTAGGTGTGAGTCTATTTTATTTATGAATTTACTTAAAATGAATGTCATCAACTAAAATATCGGCGATTATTTGTTAATCGAAGCAAGTGAAGAGATTTAGAACTATTAGTATACACACCAACTATATTATAGGGTCTAACAAAACTAAATTGTTGACCTAAATTACTTTGGCTTAGACATCAACCTAGATTGATATGATAGGACAAAACGCAAAAGAATATTTAGTATCAATCACAAAATATATAAATAAACTGTTAATCTTTTAAGAAGGTAGATTTAAGGTTATGTTCACAGTACTGTTTAATTTGAAATTTTTGGTGGAGGGAGAAATCCGCCGTTCCATCACATACCAGAGATTAGTACAGAACTAATACTAAGTTGACACATGCGCACAAAATAATTCATTACTCGTTCAAGAATGGTTCATAAGTATACTTTTGGAACAAACCTAAAATTGGATAACTTATTTAAAACAGTCTATAACATTATTAAAATGAGCGAAAATAAGAAAAAATTCTCCACCTCAGAAATTAAAGAAGCATTACAATCAAAAATATTCCGCGCTGTGGGAAAAAAATAAAAACTACGCAGGGTGGATAACAGCAAGTCATAAAGGAAATACATATTTTCGCTGCATCTCTGAAAACATTTACGCCCGAAGTCTGTTTTTCCTCCATATTCAGCAGTTTCCTTAATGAAAATAGTTAAAATACGTCTTATCCAATCGAAAAATAAATTCAGAATACCAGATTTTTACTCGAGGATCTCTAAAATACTTGAAAAATAAAGGTAGTAGATCTACCAACTTTTCATAGTAGGATTTGTTGGAAACTACCAACTTTTAAAATCCAATCTCCTACCTTGACACATTTTGAGTTGGCAACGCTGCTAGGTGTGTAGATATATCGTACACTTGTACAGATACTGAAATTTGAACTAAAAAGACTCGGTGAATACGATTCGTCGTCGTTAGATGGTAATTAAGAAACCACAAAATATCTAAGTAGATTAGAAACAAGAAGAATTACTTCTGATCAGTGTCATTCGTTAAAAAGGAATGATGGAACAGAAAGTGTGTAAACTTTGCCTCAAAGTGTCGAACGATTTCCATGTGATTGACAAAATTATAGGAGAAATAGTCGATGTTCTGCTATTAAAGATAGTAAGTATTCTTGTACAGTTTCCAAGACATTGGCATTGATTTCAAAATAATGCTCTCATATAAAAGTTTAAGCTAGATGTGTTATTTGGCCCTGTAACGGAAGGTGTTTATCCAAGAGAAATTTGTTTTTTCAGGATTTGTCTTTAAAGGAGGATAATGTGATATGTGAAGGTTGTGGAGACAGTATTTTCACATTTTTCGAATTTAAATCCATGTGTTTAGATTCAGAAGACTGTATGGCCCCTTTCATCAGGACTATGAATGGTATGGAAGTGGATATAGTAGAGATGGCCTATTTAAAGGAAAATTCGGTGCTGCTACCATAAGCGATCCTAATGATGCTATATGCCGGCTCTGTTTGAAAAGGGATCGTTGTGTTGATTTGAATTCATTGAATGAAAGTTTTGGAGAAGATATAATTGCTAAATGTGTTCCAGAAATTGTAAGTAAAGAAGGTTCTCTTTTAATTGAGATGAATGTGTAAATATGAGAATAATTAATATAACAATAAGGAAAATACAAGTATATCAAAGGCCAATACATAATATCAAACTGACATAGAAATTGGTTTTATATCATGCTATGGTTCTATGGTAAGTTTTTTGATTTTGATATGGGGTAACTATTTGAATATAAATCTTATACTCGATGTTATCACTTGATCTTTGAAGCAAAATGTTCAATATTTTTTTGTATATTCATTTTTGTTTCCTCCGTGAATAGTAGGAGTAGATGAGAGCGATCTGAAATCTAAATCCAATATAAACCGATTTTTGCTGCGAGACGGTTCTGGACCCTCTGGCTCCTGAGAACGGTTTCATTTGTTGAGAAGATAGAAGGGGTGTCGTAGACTTTTTGACGTTGATGAAGCCTCAGCTAATACGCTCATTTAGTGGTTTATAGTGTTTATGCTGTGAATATATCTCGTTGGTTTGCAAATTTCTTTTTTTATAAGGCAAAAAATTATGAGTATACCTGTTTTTCTAACCTCAAAAAACACATTTTACAAGGTAGCTTGATTACACAGGCACACAAACACAAAACCAGAGAAGACCATTCCTCTTCTACGTTTTCAACTCACTAAATAAAAATCTGAACTCAGAATGCGTTTACGACTATCAGTTTTTCCTTTAGGAACAAAAATCCCTATAAAAAATACTAAATCAGACACCACGTCATATACTTGACGAGCTGGTGACTGTAAAGTTACGGGGGATGATTTAACAATAATTCTAAGCCTCAGCAACCCTCAACCCTACGACACACATATTCAAAACCACATAACCTTAAAAATATCAACCTCAAAAAACCCTATATCTGTGATCTGCAACTGCTAAAGCACAGCAAATGATGAAGAAGCATGAATATGATCCAATCATGATTCACAAACCCGACATTCCGTCTCTCCAAAATTCCATAATCTCAATCTCAAACCCATTAATCTCAAAAACCCTATATCTAGGACCTGTAAAATTGTGCATGCAGCAACCTAAAGAAGAGGCATGAATATGATCCAATCATATCTCTCAACCATATAGCCCTGAAAATCCATTGCTTCGAATTTCTATAGCTGTGAAATTTCATAACCTCATAATTTCATAACTAATATTTTGCCCATCTGCCCTCTCGACTCGACTAGTGGCAGTACTTTTGTCTTCACAACAGTCTGCACGCATTCGGTTACATGGATATGGAAGTCCAGCGTCCATCCTGGATCACGGTGTTATGGAAGTCAACGAGCCCTGGGTTACATGGTTATGAAGGTCTATTTATCTCGAAAGTATAAAGTTCCGAGGTTATATGGCTTAAGATTTCTGAAATTGATTCAATCTGATTGAATCATATTCATGCTTCTTCCTTTTCTGCGCTCTAGCAATACGTCACAAATGAAGAAGAGAGATATAGACATAGTTTTTTGAGGTTAACGTTTTTGTGGTTATGGGTTTTGAGTATGTGTGTCGATGGGTTGAAGGTTTCTGATGCTTAGGGTTGTTGTTAGGTCATCCCCGTAATGTTAGTCACCAGCTATATGACCATGGAAACCATATCATATATCAGGTATATGACATGGTTTCTGATTTAGTGAGATTTTTATAGGGATTTTTATTCTTAGGGAAGAACTGATAGTCGTAAATGCTTTCTGACCTCAGAATTTGATTTAGTGCATTGAAAAATATAGAAAGGAAATGATCTTCTCTGGCCTTGTGTGTTCAACTGATTCAGCGACCCCAAGGGCGATGTAGACTGGGATGACTATACTTCCGCGCATTGGAAAAAAATGTTGTGGTCCTCTGTAATTATCTGACAAAAAAAAGGCACACTGTACTTTGGCGATAATATTTGATCATATCAGTGTACCTCATGAACTGAAACTGTCCAGTCCAAGAAACAACTGCACATGTGTATCCTGTATCCCATTAATCAAGTAACCCATTCATAAGAGCCGGTCAAGGTTAAAACCATGTATATCCGAACTTCTGTTATCATTATGTTATTAATATCATTCCTTTTTAGGATACAAACTTCACAAGGGATCCAAAAATCTGTTTATCATGTCAAACAACTTTAGTAAACTTCTATCAATTTGTGACCAAACGTTCAGTAAAACAAGAAGACATAATGGAATCTGATGATCGAGAGGCATGCTTGGCTATTAAGTCAGAGGAGCTCGATATTAAAACGGAGGAGGAAGAATGTGACGGGTAACTTTTCGATCAATAAACAATTTTTTTTGTAACTGGTAAGGTGCAGTAAAATGCTCAAATCTGGGAAAGGATGTGTAACAACTGTTGGCCATATTTATATATATTTTTTTGCATAGATGATAAAGTTCTAACAAAATAGCACAACAACAATGACACCTTTAAACTGGTAATTTATATTGTTCAGTCAGTAAGTTTTACAAATACAAAGTTACAAATGTAAAGGTACATATGACTACAAGCTTATACATATAAATTTAAACCGTGTTAGCCTAGATTAAATTGATACTTATATTAAAACTCGTTACAAATACTGACTAGGCACTTTAACAACACATCCCCCACAAGTAATTTTAGGTTCTCTATGCTTCCCACAAATACTTTCCGCACTGTCACTATCAGCTCCGTCGTCTAGGCTGTTATACTTGAATTAATTTCTTAAACGAATATCCGCCATTTTTCCTGAACTTATGAATTTATTCCGTATACGATGTTTTTAAATTTTCGATACTTTCAAACTAAAAAGTTCCCTTTGCTTGTACATTTAACTTCGCCCCCAGACAGCATTTACAAATCATGGTTAGCATCCTAGCATTTCTAAAGTTTAGTTTGAGTTCGACTATAGTTTCATGTTCAGCATTTAAAAAAAAAACACAGTTCAGCGTTTAAAGAAACACACAGGTTGCAGATTTAATTTGACTATTTAATCAATATTCAGTATCACCTAAAACATCAATTTCTAAAACTTCATTCATTTCTAAAAACCAAGCAGTTTCAAATTTCAAAGTTACTCTGACATTTATTAATTTAAGGTTGTGTGCATTAATTGAATGTTAGCAGAATACAAGAAGTGCAATATCTCTTTCAAGTAGCCTAGTCGCTATTTACCTTACCGTATGTTAAATTAAAAAGTGGCGCTTTCTTACCGAACATCTGTCAGTCTGTCCACCGTTGCTTTGAAATCGTACTTCGGTGATCTAGGAAGCAGGAAATTTACGTATTGTTGGTGGCAGCTGGTACTAATTTTCCATAGCAAAAGTCTGACTTTAGCTGCATCATCCGGCTTTTTAGCATCGTCAATGAAATTTTTTTCATACCTCTTGAAGCATGAGCCGATGGTAACTCCGTAGTCCAGGTCGTGCGTGAACTCAGTAATTCCGTTTGCCAGTGTGCCTATGCGAATTTCTTCCCTGGCGCCATTGAGGTTTGTTGTTATTGAATGGTTGGAGTTTGGATGCAAATTAAACATGAAATCATACTGTGCCTGAAGCATTTGCTTTTGTTATTGCTCCATGGACGACATCATCTTTTGGAAATCTTCTGACATTGTCGCTGGCGCGTTTTCCCTCGTCAGTGAATAGAAAAATAAATTGCTTAACCACTGACTACTATCATCGTCGCAACTGTTGATATCTTGTGTGAATGGATTGAGTTATAAACGATACTCAGTTTGGGTGAGATGGGTGGGAAAGGTGTCCATATATACAAATAGAGGTCAAAAATCAACTTACCAAAACAAACGAACATATGCTTTTATCAGTATTTTAAAAGTATAATTAACACAGAAACAACAAAATATTCAACACAAATGACATAACTGTCAACAACAGGTAAAATCGATATTCAAGATTTGTCGAGATGGGAGAGTTGGTACGATTGAAAGCCTGCTATTGGTGGACGAGCAGAGTAAGGAATCGACAGCGTGAGCAATGGCTTTGTTTTGTTCTATCTCCCGTTTCTTAAATCTATGGATTTAACACGTATCGACGATAACAGTAATGTTGTACCTGAAGCTTCGCTTTTGTTGTTGCTCCATGAACGACATCATCATCTTTTGGAAATCACCTGACATAACTTGCCTAAATCACTAACTACTATCCTCGTCGCCACTATTGAGTTCTTGTATGAATGGATTGAAGTATGAACGATTCTCAGTTTAACACTATCGTTAAAATTATAGTTAAGTTAACAATTCAATATGTCATAACTTTAATTTACGATTTCGCCGTAATTTTAATTTCTCTCCAGTTTGGGTGCTTTGTGTTTACTACCATGGCTTTCAATTCTTATTTGCTCCTGGTGTTTTCAAACGTATCAATGACATACACATTCTGTAAGTCGAATATCAAAGAGTGATACAATGTAAATTTAACAATGCAAATCTCATTTTTCAGTGTACAAGTGTATGGCGACCTGTTTTTGAGTTACTTCGTACTGAGTTGTTACCGTCGATATTGTTAGAATAATTACGCATTATATTTACGATTTTAAGCCGCCAGCAGGCCAATATGCCTAATTTAGATTGTTTTATAAACATTAAGAAAGGACCGTTAGTGTACATTCAGCTATTTGTCACGCACGATGATTCATATTTTGTATATGTGCCGAATGTAGGCTATTCAATAATAATTGTAAGCCAGTTGTTCTTCAGCTCACAAAGAGTAACATTGCCATTTTTATTTTATGCTTTTCGCAATAAACCTGAGTATTACAAACTACCGATTTGTATCAATTTAACAGATATATTACACATAAATCTATTAATTTTAGACTGACAATTAAAAATAATGTGATAAGTCAAGTAACAAGACATACATATGTATCGTGATTAGGAAAATAATACAATCACATTTTGTTGGTTGCCTATAACATACATTGTATACCAACAAGAACTATTCCCCATTGGTTAGAAAATACAGCCTACACACTATCACTCTTGACAGATTGTATTAAACTAGATTAGGTAATCAAATTCGACATAACATTTGTTTTATGTGTGTTTGAGATAGCCATATATTTTACAGGAATTCAAATAACAGTATGTCACTAATTCACCCCAGTGTGCTGGTTTCCGAAGATAATGAAATAAAATCATTTGTGGATGAATCTTATAACCAGAAGACAGTCCATAGGCCCATCAAAAGTGACCCTAATAAGGTAACAAAATTCATTTGGAATACTACGAAACAAATTTACATGTGTTATTTCCTCAGAATGGTGACGAAGGAGAAATGGAATATCCCAAGGATCACAAGTTAATCGAAGACATGGCAGTAACACCTTATCATTGCGAGCATTGTCCTTACATGACGAAAGGTAAGGGAGATTTATCCAAACACTTACTGAGTCACCGGAAGTCTCTGGGAATAAGAACTTATCACTGCAATTTTTGTTCCTATAAGGCGAAACGCAAAGACAATTTAACAAGCCACATGCTGATTCATAAGGATCCTTCCGAGGTAACGACTTATGACTGCCGTTTTTGTTCCTACAAGGCAAAATACAAAAGCGGTTTAACTACACACATGCTGATTCATAAGGATGCTTCCGAGATTACAACTTATGACTGCAGTTTTTGTTCCTATAAGGCGAAACAGAAAAGCCGTTTAACCACACACATGCTAATTCATACGGATGCTTCCGAGATTACAACTTATGACTGCAGTTTTTGTTCCTATAAGGCGAAACAGAAAAGCAATTTAACCACACACATGCTGATTCATAAAGATGCTTCTGAGATTACGACTTATGACTGCAATTTTTGTTCCTATAAGACGAAACGAAAAAGCGATTTAACCGGACACATGCTAATTCATAAGGATGCTTCCGAGATAACGACTTATGACTGCAGTGTTTGCCCCTATAAGGCGAAACGAAAATATCATTTAAGCACACACATTCTAGTTCATAAGGATGCTTCCGAGATTACAACTTATGACTGCAGTTTTTGTTCCTATAAGGCGAAACAGAAAAGCAATTTAACCACACACATGCTGATTCATAAAGATGCTTCTGAGATTACGACTTATGACTGCAATTTTTGTTCCTATAAGACGAAACGAAAAAAGCGATTTAACCGGACACATGCTAATTCATAAGGATGCTTCCGAGATAACGACTTATGACTGTAGTTTTTGTTCCTATAAGGCGAAACGCAAAGACAATTTAACAAGCCACATGCTGATTCATAAGGATCCTTCCGAGGTAACGACTTATGACTGCCGTTTTTGTTCCTACAAGGCAAAATACAAAAGCCGTTTAACTACACACATGCTGATTCATAAGGATGCTTCCGAGATTACAACTTATGACTGCAGTTTTTGTTCCTATAAGGCGAAACACAAAAGCAATTTAACCACACACATGCTGATTCATAAAGATCCTTCTGAGATTACGACTTATGACTGCAATTTTTGTTCCTATAAGGCGAAACAGAAAAGCAATTTAATCACACACATGCTGATTCATAAAGATCCTTCTGAGATTACGACTTATGACTGCAATTTTTGTTCCTATAAGGCGAAACAGAAAAGCAATTTAATCACACACATGCTGATTCATAAAGATCCTTCTGAGATTACGACTTATGACTGCAATTTTTGTTCCTATAAGGCGAAACAGAAAAGCATTTTAACCAAACACATGCTAATTCATAAGGATGCTTCCGAGATAACGACTTATGACTGCAGTTCTTGTTCCTATAAGGCGAAACAGAAAAGAAATTTAACCAGACACATGCTAGTTCATAAGGATGCTTCCGAGATAACGACTTATGACTGCAGTGTTTGCCCCTATAAGGCGAAAACGAAAATATCATTTAAGCACACACATTCTAGTTCATAAGGATGCTTCCGAGATTACAACTTATGACTGCAGTTTTTGTTCCTATAAGGCGAAACAGAAAAGCAATTTAACCACACACATGCTGATTCATAAAGATGCTTCTGAGATTACGACTTATGACTGCAATTTTTGTTCCTATAAGACGAAACGAAAAAGCGATTTAACCGGACACATGCTAATTCATAAGGATGCTTCCGAGATAACGACTTATGACTGTAGTTTTTGTTCCTATAAGGCGAAACGCAAAGACAATTTAACAAGCCACATGCTGATTCATAAGGATCCTTCCGAGGTAACGACTTATGACTGCCGTTTTTGTTCCTACAAGGCAAAATACAAAAGCCGTTTAACTACACACATGCTGATTCATAAGGATGCTTCCGAGATTACAACTTATGACTGCAGTTTTTGTTCCTATAAGGCGAAACACAAAAGCAATTTAACCACACACATGCTGATTCATAAAGATCCTTCTGAGATTACGACTTATGACTGCAATTTTTGTTCCTATAAGGCGAAACAGAAAAGCAATTTAATCACACACATGCTGATTCATAAAGATCCTTCTGAGATTACGACTTATGACTGCAATTTTTGTTCCTATAAGGCGAAACAGAAAAGCATTTTAACCAAACACATGCTAATTCATAAGGATGCTTCCGAGATAACGACTTATGACTGCAGTTCTTGTTCCTATAAGGCGAAACAGAAAAGAAATTTAACCAGACACATGCTAGTTCATAAGGATGCTTCCGAGATAACAACTTATGACTGCAGTTTTTGTTCCTACAAGGCGAAACAGAAAAATAGTTTAACCAAACACATGCTGGCTCACAAAGATATTTCAGAGGTGACAACTTATGACTGCAGTTTTTGTTCCTATAAGGCAAAATACAAACACTATTTAAAAAGACATATGTTGGTTCATAAGGATGCTTCTGAGATAACGACTTATGAGTGCGGTTTTTGTTCCTTTAAAACGAAACACAAAAGCAGTTTAACCACACACATGCTAATTCATAAGGATACTTCCGAGATAACGACTTATGACTGTATTTTATGCCCCTATAAGGCGAAACGAAAAGATCATTTAAGCGGACACATGCTACTTCATAAGGATGCTGCCAAGATTACAATTTATAACTGCAGTTTCTGTTTCTATAAGACGAAACAGAAAAGCAGTTTAACTACACACATGCTCTCTCATAAGGATATTTCCGAGGTAACGACTTATCGATGCGCACTTTGCCCTATAAGGCGAAATGGAAAACCAATTTAACCTCACACATGCTGACTCATAACGATGCTTCTGAGATAACAATTTATCGATGTGCGCATTGTTCTTTTAAGACGAAATGGAAGTATAAATTACCCAAACATATGCGGATTCACAAAATTGCTTCTTAGGGAGTGACATACAACTGGAAACTCCGTTCCTATCGGTCAAATCACTAAAGTTATTCGACCGGTCGTATGTTGATTCTTCAGGATGAGACCAGTACACTAAAAAAAAAAAAAAGTACTTTTCCACATTTAGTTTTTACACAATAAATAGATGAATTGCTCTTTTTTACATTGTCACTTATGTTTAATTTCACTAAATGTACACTCAGAACCCAGATGTATAAAATTATGGTATTTTACTCAACCAACTAACTCGATGTACCTTCTGTGTACAGCTGACATAGGCCGGTCGTGAAAAAAAGACAGGGTACACTTCTCATTCTAGCGATTAGCGCAGGTGGTGAGAAGGCACTACGTTCGATGCATATGCTGTTGCTTCTTATGTGTCCTTTCACTTCTATTTACCATATTTCATGACAGGCCGATGTCTGGTGTACACAGGGTGTATTCCAAATTTTTTAAATTATGTATACCTATCTATAGATAACTAATTTTTCTATTGGGGCGTTTCTTAATGGTACCTGTACATGTGCTGCGTGTCCTTTTGTATTTTGACTCCCACCTACAGGGTGAATCGTAAAAAGAAACAAAAAAAACTTTAAATAACAATTACAACTTGAAAAAACAAGGACATTTAATGGAACTGATTTTTTTTTTTATAGATTAATAGACCCTATTATTCTGTTTTCAAATATTGTGTGTGTTTGGTTCAGTCCATTTTGAAACATTTAATTTTAAATTATAACGAGCTACAAAAAAAAACTTCATTAAAGAAAAAAAGACGTATTTCTACTCTTAATCTTAAGTTTATAACCTTATTGAATTGTCAAGGCCGTCACATTATGTTTGTAACAACAAAGTTTCTTCTCGAACTCCAACATAACCGCAATTTGTATCTCTCTCATTTAAACCCAAATTTGATGACGTTTTTTTAAAGTAATCTTAAGACTGTTCTTTATTTTAAAAAAATGTTATTCAGAGGAAGAAAACATGAAATAGTTCGTTCTTTTTGTTCATATAACAATAGAATAAGGGAATTGCAATAACAAAATATTGTTATTGCCAGGGTATGTATGTAATATCCAGGATATATCTGGCAATAGCCGGATATATCTGACTGGACGACAAATGCAGTCAAGAAGTATGTTTATTTATTTATAAATTAAATAAATACAGCGAAAACACTTCTTTTTTTATCTTTTTTTATGTATTGATAAGTAAAGAAAAAGTAAAGTATGTAAGTTTTGCACTTCATTTTTTCTCACGAATTTCTCTTTTTTATTGTTTTTGTTTCTCTCAATTTTACAAACATTTACAACTAACTTTTAGTATCAAATTTTCCTACTCTTTTTGGTCCTTTCATATTTATGCACCAACATACACAATTTTAAAATACAGGGTGAGTCAGAAATAATGGGCCAACACTAAACTGGAGAGACTAGACACCAAAATATTATGATTGAGCTCAATACCTATGCCTTATACCAATGTCGCTGGTTTAAGAGATACAGCGTGTTGAAAATTTAAATTTTATTAGGAAATTTCTCAATAACTGAGACAGTTTTGATATTTTTGACAGCTTATTTTGAGGTTGCTCCTAGAGGGCGCTAGTTGCACCGTATTATTTTTATCTGTTATTTTTATATGTTGAACCAGGCATAAAACAAGTTGAGAATCTAAAAGAACACTCAATTCTATAGGGAAAATGTACTCTCTTGTTTAGGTCGTCTAAATCTATCGGTTTTTAAGTTATTTGCATTTAAAAGGTTCAATATGTTTTGTTGATTTTTAGGCGCTGTTATTGCTAAATTTTTTCAAAGTAGGTTTGTGTCAAAATTTACGAGATTTACATATCATTAAATTATTTTGCTATTTTGCGTGCTTGTTGATTATTAGTTGTCCAAGAGGATTAGCTAATAATCAGAAAATGTCACGACATAATCATTTTTCTGGCAGTGAGATGCGTGATACAATTTATATTTTTGCTGAGGCAAATCTTAACGGACATGAGGCGGCCCGCAGATATCTACAAACAATAACCATGGTACTCCAAAAACAATGACGGTGGATGAAGATGGAATTTTAATTCGTGTTTTTAATCGTCCATTTGTAGAATTTTGAAAAAAGAAAGGCTCCATCCGTATTATTATACTCCGGTTTAGTAGTTATTGCCTCAAGATTTACCAGCTCCACCACAATTTGCTTAGTTTCTACAAAATATGCAAACCGAAAACCAAGATTTGCTTTATGAGATTTTGTTTACCGATGAGGGGACATTTGCTAGACGGGGAGTTTTTAATTGGAGAAACAATCGTGTGGGATTCCGAGAATCCACATGCTGTAAAAGACAATTTCGGCATGTGTTTAAGGTGAGTATTCGGTGTGGTGTAGTTTCTAATTTTGTCACTGGACTTTTTGAATTGCCACACAATCTAACTGCACCTTGGTACTTAAATTTTCCTCAACGTCATTTAGATTAGTCCTAGAAGATATACCACTCGCATTAAGAGATAACACGTTTATACACGGCAGACCGCCACCACATTTTACCTTTCCAGTACGCGAATATTTACATGAGCATTTTTCTCACCAGTGGATTGGCCATGGATGTGAATTTGTTTGGCCCACCAAAAAGTCCAGACCTAAACCCTCTTAACTTCTCTGTTTGATTAAATTAGAAGGATTTAGTTTATCAGACAGAAGTTAATACTCTTTGGGAGTTGCAGCAGAGAATACAAGAAGCTGTGAATACATTTAAAAATAATAACAAAATTTTGTTTAACATTCAGAGATTTAAGGTGTATTTAAAAATGTATTGAGGTAGGTGGTGGACACTTCCTACATTTGATTTGAAGTTTGTCATTATCACTATTATCAAAAATTTTTGCCAGTCTTGTGTGTTTGTTGTGTCCCAAAACCAATACCATTTAATTTTTTTTATTATTATTTATCTTTTTAATGTTGAAAACATACGTTCTTTAACATTAAAAAATGCAAAGAATCCACCCATATGCCGTCAAAATTATTTCGAAACACTGAATCATTTTATGATAATATGGCGCCAGTGTACTCTAAAACTTAAACGCGTTTTTAACGACAATAATAGCTGCCTACGATTTGCACGAAATCCTCAGTTCCTCCCCTCGATTAACGAGTTCTCACTTAGTGGTACGTTCTATTTGTAAAAACATCCTGAAGAGTCAACTGAGAGAAGTGAAGTGAGGTGACCCATCTCAGTTGAATTTTTCCTCAGTTTGTATCAAATCGTAAGCAGCTAATGACGCATCGGTTTTTATTTTGGGAGAATCTAGAGTTCCGATCGTTCGAACTCTTGAAATTTTATTAAAGTTTCCGATCACATATTAGGCATGCGTGACGACATACATTTTTGTTTGACTATGTTAATAAATGCTAAATTTAGGTTAGGTTATAAACTGTTCCAAAAAAAGTTTCTAAAGTTACCACTTATCACTGTATTTGGAATATTTAATTTAAAATAACCAACACAAAATTCAATACTCACAAAATTATTTTATCGGTTTATGTAGTGGTAGTTTAAGTGTGGTCGCTAGTTTTGCTAGCTTTGCAGACCTAAAAGAAGCTCTACCACAGTACTGAGATAAAAACTTAACTAACTATAATTGGACTTAAGACGTTAAAAAAAATAGCTAAACTTCAAACATTTGCTAATAAAATATTATAGTACCAAAGACAAAAACTAATATGATAATGTTTTTAAAAAAAGATGAACTTACTAAAGTAGTATATAATAATTAGTTGATTACCAAAGATTATTTGCTTAATAATATATTACCTGACAATAATAATTATGATTTTCGAAAATGCAATTAATCTTTGAGAAATCAAAGCAGATTTTTCAGTTGATTCTTTTCCAAATTTTGATTGAATATTTACTTAAAGAAAGAAAACTATTTCAAACATAGGTATGCCTGTCCAATTTGTAATAGTGAGATTATAAACATAACATCTTATAATTCTATCCTCTGTAATAGTTGCCTCAAATGGTTGCATATTGAATGTGATGAGTTGACAAAACGAATGAAAACGTATTTTTGGATATAATGTTCCCTGTCCCAGTCATAAATATTTGTTAATCAGTTGTCTAAAATATTAATATTCAAGACATACATATGTATGTTTGAAGAAATTAATTTGAACAACCTTCTAACTAGAAATGGACTAATAACTGAAATCATTTTGTTAGTATTGTATATTTTTGCATACTGCAAAAGTATTGTATATACTTAAATGGTGGGTTCATGCAGAAATTATTAGTAATAAGAATAAGAATAGTAATAAGCATAAAAGTTAAACCTTCGTTTTATAATGACCCAGTTCATGCAGCAAATCCTTATTTTTAAAATTATTACTAAAAATTATGTTTACTGCATGAACTGGGTCATTATAAAACGAAGGTTTAACTTTTTATGCTTATTACTATTCTTATTACTATTCTGCATGAACCCACCATAATGGTGGGTTCATGCAGAAATTTTTAGTAATAAGAATAAGAATAGTAATAAGCATAAAAGTTAAACCTTCGTTTTATAATGACCCAGTTCATGCAGCAAATCCTTATTTTTAAAATTATTACTAAAAATTATGTTTACTGCATGAACTGGGTCATTATAAAACGAAGGTTTGACTTTTATGCTTATTACTATTCTTATTCTTATTACTAAAAATTTCTGCATGAACCCACCATTAAAATCAAACTGTCATGAACGTTGGCACGCACAAAACATATTGGTAATTCATACTAGAGATGGGTAGTTCGCGAACGAACTAGTTCAATTGAACTATTCAGGTAAGTGAACGAAATGAATCGTTCCCCTACATCGAAGTGAATAGTTCGCCACGAACTAAATCTCGAATAGTTCGCCACGAACTAAACATCGAATAGTTCGCCACGAACTAAACCTCGAATCTCAAATACGGTTTCGTGGCGAACTGTTCACTGTTCAGTTCACTGTCCGTCTGGACGGCCTGAATCGGAACACTTCATGCCATTGCCGTCTATTAGTAAAAAATGTAAACACTAAATCTGAATCTGTTTTTTTCCATATATTTATTTAATCAAATCGTATTTATAATTTATTTCTAGTTTTATATATATTTTTAAATAGGTATACATTTTTTAATATTATTTTTTGTTATACTTTATTACTCAGTTTTTATTTTTACTTTGACACCTTATCTAATTTTTGTGTAGTGTCAATATTTTTTAATTACTGTATATGGTTCAATATATTTTTGTAATAATAATTTTTAATATAAACATTTTTAATTATTTCCGTTGGTACCTATTTGGGAATGCGCTTATCAGAGTTTGAATATATTATTCACTTTGTCTTTTATGTCGATAGTTCAGTACGGCAGTCGCGAACTAACTGAACTAAATGAATAGTTCGAACGAACTATTCACTTTGGTGAATGAGACCATATGAACTGGTTCATCAAAGTGAACTAAAATTCCCATCTCTAATTCATACGAATGACGGATGAAATGTAGTTCAATAATAATGTATTTGTCATATATTAACTACTATATAAGCTATATAGACTACTAAGTAGTCTTGCATACACTAGTATATATGGCAACAATGTCTATATTTTTCGCACGATTGAGCATGCGGTTTAAAATTGTAAGTACAACTTTGTTCCCCGGATGAGGATAAGCACCCAGAGGTAAGTCCTGTTGCACAATTGAGCTAACCACAACCATAACCATAAGCATAACTGTAATTTTTATGTTTTGTCCACAACAAATGTGCATAAAATCGTGTGTATTTTAAAACTCCCGCATAGAGGATTCAGATTAGCCAATTTCACTAACTTAAACATTTTGTGTGAAAAAATCAGAAACGACACTGGAATTAGAAGAAATGATGGACATCGAATTGTTAACTAATATTGTAGTAATTTAGTATTAATTGGTGTTAATTACTATTGTATTTAGGGTAACCCTTAACCCACATTTCACGAGAGTGCAGACACAAGGTTGGTATAATTGACAAAACGTACATAATTTTAAACGTAAGTCCTGTTGCACAATTGAGCTAACCACAACCATAACCATAAGCACAACTGTAATTTTTTATGTTTTGTCCACAACAAATCTGCATATAAATCGCGTGTATTTTAAAACTCCCGCATAGAGGATTCAGTTTAGCCAATTTCACTGAATTAAACATTTTGTTTTGTTGTAGTAATTTAGTATTAATTACACTCAACATCCACATTTCCGAACTTTTACGTTCCGCAGACTTCCACATTTCCGAACTCTCGTCACCACGGTATTACCGAACTGCTGGCGCATGCGCAAAGGGTTTTTCTGGCTCATTCTAGTACGTTTCTTTGTTTTTCGAGGTTTTTATGCAAATGTAATACATACATACATGTGTACATGTTAATAAAAGAACGTTTTTTTCTAAACAAAAAATGTCAGGTGCAAAGGAGAGAGTGATGCAGGTAATTATTTTGTAATTCAAAGTAAAGGTTTGTTTTATTGAACATTTTGTTGACGTAACCTATAATAATTTCAAACTGAAATGAAAAATTATGAGAAAATATGTATTTTTAAGAAAACCGTGATACAAAACAAACATTATTGTACTGTTTATTTGCAGAGAAAAGAGCCTGCTAAGAGGCTAACCTTGGAGCAAAAGCTGGATTTGATAAATCACGCAAAAAATGGTGTTAAAAATGTTGATCTATGTAAGATGTACAATATTTGTATATCGTCAGTGGCAGAAATTCTTGGAAAAAAAATAAATTTACTTTGAAAAAACTGAAAAAAAAGACGAAAATTGAGTGGACGGATTGACACAATAAAGTGCACCGGTACTTATGATACGCCATTTGAAAGAAGTGTTTTTCACTGGTTTGTACAAAGAAGAACTCTTGTCTCAGGTGTGCTGCTGAGGGAGGGCGATTTCCTCTTTGCTGAATTCTGTGTCAATCGAAATGTTTGATAACAATCGCATTATTGTGTTTACATTTTTTTCTCATTTCAAATTTCGCGGTTTTTTTGTCGTCAACCAATCAGCGACAAGTTCGGTTATGTGGAAGTACAAGTTCGGAAATATCGTGAGAAAAAGTTCGGAAATATCGTGAGTTCGGAAATTTGGAGTTCGGATATGTGGATTTTGAGTGTAGTGTTAGTTACATTTAGGGTAACCCTCAACCCATATTTCACGAGAGTACAGACACAAGGTTGGTATAACTGGCAAAACGTAATTTTAAGCGTAAAGATAAAATAATTTCATCTTTATGTTTACGGTTATTGACGACTGAAGGTCATTCTTAATACTAATGTTAATTGAATTAGTTGTAGACAAGAACATTATTTTCATATACGCCATCTTTGTGGTTATGGTTAATTTTACGTTTATGTTAATTGTGCAGGGGGCCTAATGGTGGGTTCATGCAGAAATTTTTAGTAATAAGAATAAGAATAGTAATAAGCATAAAAGTCAAACCTTCGTTTTATAATGACCCAGTTCATGCAGTAAACATAATTTTTAGTAATAATTTTAAAAATAAGGATTTGCTGCATGAACTGGGTCATTATAAAACGAAGGTTTAACTTTTATGCTTATTACTATTCTTATTCTTATTACTAAAAATTTCTGCATGAACCCACCATAAGTTTTGTGTTTATAGATATAACCGTATGCATTGTACTCTTCTTATCTGTTAATATTTGAAATTACTAAATTTTAGAATAAGGAGCCTTCGACACGCAAAGTTACAGATCATGAATACATAACCACTTCAATAAAAATAACGCAGATAAACAAAACAATGGGGGTCACAAAATCATTGGACATACCAATATCAAATCAATTAGTAACTTCCATTGAAAAAAAGGAATTCATTACCAGAAGACTATTATCAGGAAAAAATATTTATTTGGATGAAAAATTAAATCTCCATAACACAGGCATATCGACACTAATCAAAATTAAAAAATATTCTCATCAAATAAAGATGCATTTATCTGTAACCATTTTATTTATTATTAGTTAATAATCTATACCTATCTATGTATCTTTTCAATGAAAGAATTTTATTTTAATTGCGTAACTTTTATTTAACATATGGGCTTACTGCAAAAACCCGTTAAGTCCGTATTTGACCAAACTAGAGATATCGAAACAATTAAACCAAAAACTAGTAGTATTGTAAGAATAATTGCAATGCAATTTGTACTGCTCTTTAAATGAGTTTTGCTTTGAAAATAAATGTTAATATTAGATACTTCGACAATTACTTTTTTTGGACTTTTTTGCAATGAGCCCACGATATAAAAGTTTTATTTAAAAAACAACTCGATATAGGTATCCTCCCATTTTAAAATAGTATTGTGAGAATAATTGCGATGCAATTTGTACTGCTCTTCAAATGAGCTTTTTAGTTTTAGCAAACTAAATAGTTTGATGAAAAAGCAGATTTTTCTTTTGAAATATTAATATTAGGTACCTTGACAATTACTTTTTTTGGACTTTTTGCAATGAGCCCACGATATAAAAGTTTTATTTAAAAAAACAACTCAATATATCTTCCCATTTTAAAATATGTCTTTACTGTTCATCATCGATATACCTACATATAAGTATAAAGTTAAGGGAAAGAAAGACATATTTTTTACTATTAACTCTTGCAGTCAGTTAATAAAGTTATGAATGAGAATGTATGTCGGTTTGGACAATTTCTTGACAAATAAACACAAATACGCGTGCGCGCAATAGAAATTGCTACAATTTTTTTGCCGGCAATAAAAATTGAGAACTGTAAAGCGGCCTTTAGAATGAGAAGTGTAGCATTTGTCCTTTTTCACAACCGGCCGATGTTGGCCTTACACAAATTGTATATTAGATGCATCGTATTCGGTGTATCTGAATCATTTGTATTCATGTGAACTTTTTTACTTGAAACAATCTCAGAAAATTTGAACTCCGGGTGAACTTCATGAAACACCCTGTATATAACAAAAGCTATTTAAAAATTAGAGCTCCTCACCAAAAGAAAAACTTGGACCTAGTCCTTTACCCCAAGCGCAAGAGGGCGTGTGAAACAGTTTCCCTCTCTTCCTTAATGGGTGTCCATTCTCATCTATAAAACCTTTCTTATCTATGGTACAGGCAACGTACGGCATAGGTTAGGTATGTACACAAAACATGTTAGATGTGTACACAAAACATGTAAAACTCGGTGAATGCGATTCGTCGTCGTTAGATGGTAATTAAGAAACCACAAAATATCTAAGTAGATTAAAAACAAGAAGAATTACTTCTGATCAGTGTCATTCGTTAAAAAGGAATGATGGAACAGAAAGTGTGTAAACTTTGCCTCAACGTGTCGAACGTTTTCCAAGTGATTGACAAAATTACACGAGAAATACTCGAAGTTCTGCTGTTAAAGATAGTAAGTATTCTTGTAAAGTTTCCAAGACATAGGCACTGATTTCAAAATAATGCACTCATATAAAGTTTAAGCTAGATGTGTTATTTGGCCCTGTAACAGAACGTGTTTATTCAAGAGAAATTTGTTTTTTCAGGATTTGTCTTTAAAGGAGGACAATGTGATATGTGAAGGTTGTGGAGACAGTATTTACACATTTTTCGAATTTAAATCCATGTGTTTAGATTCAAAAGACTGTATGGCCCCTTTCATCAGGACTATGAATGGTATGGAAATGGATATAGTAGAGATGGCCTATTTCAAGGAAAATTCGGTGCTGCTACCATAAGCGATCCTAATGATGCTATATGCCGGCTCTGTTTGAAAAGGGATCGTTGTGTTGATTTGAATTCATTGAATGAAAGTTTTGGAGAAGATATAACTGCTAAATGTGTTCCAGAAATTGTAAGTAAGGAAGGGTTATCTTTTAATTGAGATGAATGTGTATATATGAGAATAATTAATATAACAATAAGGACACTACAAGTATATCAAAGGCCAATACATAATATCAAACTGACATAGAAATTGGTTTTATATCATGCTATGGTATGTTTTTTGCTTTTGATATGGGGTAACTATTTGAATCTAAATCTTATACTCGATGTTATCACTTGATCTTTGAAGCAAAATGTTCAATATTTTTTGTATATTCATTTTTGTTTCCCTCCGTGAATAGTAGGAGTAGATGAGAGCGATCTGAAATCTAAATCCAATATAAACCGATTTTTGCTGCGAGACGGTTCTGACCCCTCTGGCTCCTGAGAACGGTTTCATTTGTTAGGATGATAAAAGGGGTGTCGTAGACTTTTTTGACATTAATGAAGCCTCAGCTAATAGGCTCATTTAGTGGTTTATAGAGTTTATGCTGTGAATATATCTCGTTGTATTGCAAATTTCTTTTTTTTATAAGGCAAAAAATTATGAGTAAACCTGTTTTTCTAACCTCAAAAAACACATTTTACAAGGTAGTTTGATTACACAGGCACACAAACACAAAACCAGAGAAGACCATTCCTCTTCTACGTTTTCAACTCACTAAATAAAAATCTGAACTCAGAATGCGTTTACGACTATCAGTTTTTCCTTTAGGAACAAAAATCCCTATGAAAAACACTAAATCAGACACCACATCATATGCTTGACGAGCTGGTGACTGTAATGTTAAGGGGATGATCTAACAATAATTCTAAGCCTCAGCAACCCTCAACCCTACGACACACATATTCAAAACCACATAACCTTAAAAATATTAACCTCAAAAAACCTTATATCTGTGATCTGCAACTGCTGGAGCGCAGCAAATGATGAAGAAGCATGAAAATGATCCAACAGTGGCGATTGGTGATATGTCAGTTAGCCATATCTGAAAACGACATATGGGACCCACTTCACTTTTTAGGTGATGACTATACACCTCTTACAGAAAGCCTTAATAGGGAAAAAACGTCAACAAAGTTTGCGAAAAAAATTTCAAAAAACCTGGAGCACTCCCTGGGATCTCAGTAACGCTATATAAAATAATTCCGCTAACGCGGAATATTTGCAGTATATTTTTGTTTCATAATCTAGAAACAAATATAAGGAGAGGTTTTTCGATTTGTTACAAAAATATATTTTTTTCAAAATGTTATGGCCATTTTAATTTTTAATATGTCACAAATCAAGGAGAGAGATATAGACATTTTTAGTTTTTTGAGATTAACGTTTTTGTGGTTATGGGTTTTGAGTATGTGTGTCGATCAGTTGAAGGTTTCTCAGGCTTAGGGTTGTTGTTTGGTCATCCCCGTAACATTAGTCACCAGCTTGTCAAGTATATGACATGGTGTCTGTTTTAGTGTTTTTCATAGGGATTTTTTTCTTAGGGAAGAACTGATAGTCGTAAATGCTTCCTGACCTCAGAAGGGTATTTAGTGCATTGAAAAATATAGAAAGGAAATGATCTTCCTCCAAGAAGATCATTTCCTTGGCCAGCCTTGGCCCAGAGAAGATCATTCACAAGGCCAGCCTTGTGTGTTCAACTGATTCATGCTCAGCGACCCCAAAGGCGATATAGACTAGGGCTGCTAGACCTCCCGATTTGGGCGGGAGCCTCCCGATTTCTTACTGTCCCTCCCGCTTTTTAAACTAAGCCAAAATACTCCCGATTTCCATTTAAAGCTCCCGAATACTTCCAAATTTCCGAATTCATATATCCAAATTATTCAGATAAGTATAAAAAAAATGTGTTCCCACGTTTTTTCTCTTCCCCACTCCAATGCCATGAGTGAGAGAATTTTTAGTTTGATGTCTGTAGCATGGAGAAAAGAAAGAAATTCTCTTTCCATGGAAACTTTGGAGTCAGAGTTAATGATTAAATATAAGTTTACCGAAACTTGCCAAGTATTTGTTAAATTTTTGAAGAAAGATGGAAAAAATCTTTTCAGTAGAGTAGGGGCAAGTTCAAAATATCTATATCTATAAATAGAAATATAAATCGAACATTCCGCTTTTTACTTTTGAAGATCAATGTTGACTTTTGAGTCTCGGGCGCCACTTAACACGGTGGGGCGGTGGGCAAAGTGGGCGGCAAACAGAGGGGTGGCAAATAACCAATCCTCAATTTCTTATTCATAAAGAAATTGCCTCAAAAATTGTGTAAAAATAAATAAAATGCAAAACTTATTCTTTTGAAAGTCTATATTTTTGTATAAATGGATTTTTCATTTGAAGTGCCAGGAGAACGCGTGACCTTGAAAATGTTCGTCTGCGGCGCCATTTTAGGGGAGATAAGCTGTCCTCCCGATTTTTATTTTTGAAAATCTGGCAGCCCTATATAAACTGGGTCTATACTTCCGCGCATTGGAAAAAATGTTGTGGTCCTCTGTATTTATCTGACAAAAAAAAAAGGCACACTGTACTTTCGCGATAATATTTGATCATATCAGTGTACCTCAAGAACTGAAACTGTTCAGTCCAAGAAACAACTGCACATGTGTATTCGGTATCCCGTGAATCAAATAACCCATTCGTAAGAGCCGGTCAATGTTAAAACCATGCAACTTCTGTTATCATTATGTTATTATAATAATAATAATAATAATAATAATAATAAATTTATTTATCCAATAGATCATACAAAATATGATATAGGACAAGTCACATTTAAAATAATATGAAAATATTTAAAGAAAATAAAATATTACTTACACACTAAACTGTGAAGTTAAATATTCATCAACTGAATAGAAAGCATTAACAAGTAAATATTTTTTTTACAGATGATGTAAATTTTTTCATGCTGCTATTTCTAACATTTATATCTATTTTGTTATAAAGTACTGCACCTGCATAAAAAGGATTTGATTTAAATAATTCAAGTTTGTTTATTGCAAACTGCAAATTTTCCCCATATCGAGTATTGTATTCATGATATATATTTCGAAAATTGAATTTATTTTAAGTTTGTTTTGACAAATTTTAGTCTCTCTAATATATATAGACAAGGTAAAGTCAATATTTTTTCTTTAATGAACGTTTGTCTGCAAGATTCACGGTACTTTAGTTTGTACATGTATCGTATGGCTCTTTTTTTGTAAAATAAAATCACGAATAGCAGTACTTGAATGTCCCCAACAAATTACACCATATCTAAGTGCAGATTCAAAATTTGAATAATAGAAAATTTTTACAACGTTCTTGTTAGAAATTTGGCAAAGTCTCTTCAAAGCAAGACATATACTTGCACATTTTTTTGCAAACAGCCTCTACATGCAATTTCCAATTTAAACTCATATCAATATAAATTCCAAGGAGCTTAAAGTTAGTAACCTGAACTATAGACTTGTTGTTAAGTTTTATCAGACCACTATATGAGAAACTTCATAGAGAAGGTTTTTTCTTGATTCATGGCCAAGTTATTTAGATTAAAATATTCAGAAAGTGAAGATAAGGTACATTGTAGTTTATTTAACATTTCAATTATATTTTGATCATGTGAAACTATTGAGATCTCATCAGCAAAAGTACAGAAATTAATTGATATATAGTCGTCAATGTCATTAATATATAATAAGAACAATAGAGGTCCCAGCACACTACCTTGGGGAACTCCAATATTCACACCAAGGTCAGAGGATCTATTGCCACAAGATTCAACAAATTGCTTTCTATTTGTTAAGTAAGATTTCAATATATTTTTACATTGACCACGTAAACCATAGGCTTCTAGCTTTATGAGTAAAACATTATGGTTTACACAGTCAGAAGCTTTTGATAAATCAATAAACAGTGCCATTACTTTGTGACCATCATCAAGTTTTTGATAAATACAGTTTAAGAAGCTTAGCAGTGCTGTCATTGTAGAATGTTGTTCTCTAAAGCCATGTTGGTTCTCCGATTATTATTATTAATGATATCATTTCTTTTTAGGATACAAACTTCACAAGAGATCCAAAAATCTGTTTATCATGTCAAACAACTTTAGTAAACTTCTATCAATTTGTGACCAAACGTTCAGTAAAACAAGAAGACATAATGGAATGTGATGATCGAGAGGCATGCTTGGCTATTAAGTCAGAGGAGCTCGATATTAAAACGGAGGAGGAAGAATGTGACGGGTAATTTTTCTATCAATAAACTATTTTTTTTTTGTAACTGTTAAGGTGCAGAAAAATGCACAAATCTGGGAAAGGATGTGTAACAATTGTTGGCTATATTTATATATATTTTTTGCATAGACGATAAAGTTCTAACAAAATTGCACTACGCACAATGACACCTTCTGTACAATGACATTTAATTATGTTTTTGTATAACTTTTATAAATGCGTATTCTTCAACTTATTAATTGATTCCCTATACAATGTTTTTAAATTTTCGATACTTTCGAACTAAAAGTTCCCTTTGCTCCTACGTTTCACTTCGCCCCCAGACAGCATTTTCAAATCATAGTTAGCATCCTACTGTTTCTAAAGTTTAGTTTGAGTTCGACTATAGTTTCGTGTTCAGCGCTTAAAAAAAAACTTAAAATAGAATAGGTATGGAATAACCGTACCATTTGAAGCCCATTTTGTTATTTTGGGTGCAATTTGATGAAGTATTTTAAAGCTATATCGCAGTTGGTAAGTTTTCTTGACAGTAAACTCTCAATTTGAATATTTAACAAAACTTGTCTTTAAATTCTCCGTAGGTTTTTGTTTATAATGAATTAAAAACTAATTTACTGTAACAATAAATACACAGGACCTCAGATTATAGTTTCCAATTTTATGATCCAAGTGATCAAACGAATATGTTGTCCTAACAGTTATTACTATATAGTTATTACTAGGGTCCGTAAAGTTTGCTCTCACGTATGGTAAACTGAACTTAACTATCCAGCGCTCCCGCATCAGGACCGGCGTAGTACCGCGCATACGCGAGTCCCAGTACGTTAGCAGAATCTATCAGTGCTGTACGTATGCACGGGCAAGAAATACACGCGTATATAATTTACAAGATGCTTAAAAAAATACGTTATTGCACACATTTCCCGACCCTAGTTATTACTAGGGTCCGGTAATGTGTGCCACAATGTGTATTTCTTGGCCGTGCATACATACGCCACTGACCGTGTCTGGCAACGCGCTGGGACCCTTTGTTAGTAAAATTCGTTGAATCCGATAATGGCAAAAAAAATTAGGCGTGAGGGATCCACCTACTCCTCTGTATCTCTCACTTGCTTCTTTCAAAAATAAAAATAAATACAAATCGGACATGGCAAACGTTGTAACTCTTATAGAATCTGTCGGTAAAACCAAAACTAAACAATATTTTCGAAATAAAGTTCCCTTTGCTCGTACGTTTCACTTCGCCCCCAAGACAGCATTTACAAATCATGGTTAGCATCCTAGCATTTCTAAAGTTTATTTTGAGTTCGACTATAGTTTCCTGTTCAGCGCTTAAAAAAACACAGAATACAAGGGGTATGGAATAACTGTACCCTTTGAAGCCCATTTTGTTATTTTGGGTGATGTGTGTGAAGGGGGGGGGGGGGGATTCATACGTAAGAAAATTTTATTTTCGTCGTTTTCGGATTCAGCGGAAAATTTTACTAAAAACAGGCGGGTTGGATGGCCAGTTTGGATTTTTTGAATTTTTGAAATAAATTAAGGGTGAATGGGGGGAGGGGGAATCCTTACGTCAGAAACTGTTTTCATTTCATTTTTTTTATCCATTAATCTGAGTCAGTGTCTACGTAGCACGGGCAAGAAAAGCACGCGTATATAGTTTACAAGGCGTTTAAAAAAGATGGTTCATACTTTCATTATCGTAGAGTTTTATAGTGCCAACCAGGCGTTATGGCACACATTTCCGGACCCTAGTAATGAACTGTTAAGACAATATTTTCTTTTGATAAATTGACTAATAAAATTAGAAACTAAAACCAAAAGTCTTGTGTATTTATTGTCACATTAAATTGTATTTAAATTATTATAAACTAAAGTCTACTGGGAATTTTAAGACAAGTTTTTATCAAATATTCAAATTGTGTAAATTTGATATGAATTCAAATTGTGTAAATTTGAATGAATTTGTGCAAATCACCAATAGTGATATATTTCTGAAATGATCAGAAAATACTCGATTCAACAAAATAAAAATAGGCTTATATTTGTTTTACTCTGAGAAAATTAACTACACCACTGGATTTTACATAAAAAATTGTACGAATGTTCGTTTTTACATTTCAGTATCACCTAAAATATCGATTTCTAAAACTTCATTCATTTCTAAAACCCAAGCAGTTTCAAATATTGAAGTTACTCTGACATTCATTAATTTAAGGTTTTGTGCATTCATTTAACGTTAGCGGAATACAAGAAGTGCAATATCTCTTTCAAGTAGCCTACACGCTTTACCGTACCGTATGTTAAATTAAAAAGTGGCATTTTCTTACCCAACATCTCTGTCAGTCTGTCCACTATTGCTTTGAAATCGTACTTCTTCGTTGATCTAGGCAGCAGGAAATTTACTTATTGTTGGTGGCAGCTGGTACTAATTTTCCATAGCAAAAGTCTGACTTTAGCTGCATCATCCGGATTTTTAGCATCATCAATGAAAACGGTTTCGTACCTCTTGAACATTGAGCCGAAGGTAACTCCATAGTTCAGGTCGTGCATGAACTCAGTAATTCTGTTTGCCAGTGTGCCTATGCGAATTTCTTCCCTGGCGCCATTGAGGTTTGTTGTTGTCGAATGGTTGGAGTTTGGGAGCAAATTAAAACATGAACTCATGCTGTGCCTGAAGCTTTTGCTTTTGCTGTTGCGTCATGAACGACGTCATCATCTTTTGGAGATCTGATATTGTGGTTGGTGCGTTCTTGCTCTGTCAATGAACAGAAAACATAATTGTGCTTAACCACTGACCACTATCATCGTCGGAACTGTTGATTTCTTGTGTGAACGGATTGAGGTATGAACGATACTCAGTTTGGGTGAGATGGGTGGGGGGTGGGAGATATATATATAGAAATAGAGGTCACAAATTAACTTACCGAAACAAACGATTGTGTGCTTTTATATTTTAAAAGTATAATTAACACAGAAACAACAAAATATTCAACATAAATGACACAACTGCCAACAACAGGTAAAATCGATATTCAAGGTTTGACGAGATGACCAGAGTGGGTACGATTGAAAGCCTGCTATTGGTGGACGAGCAGAGTAAGGAATCGACAGCGTGAGCCATGGCTTTGTTTTGTTCTATCTCCTGTTTCTTAAATCTATTAGTTTATCCCGTATCAACGGTAACAGTAATGTTGTGCCTGAAGCATTCGCTTTTGTTGTTGCTCCATGAACGACATCATCATCTTTTGGAAATCACCTGACATAACTTGCCTAAATCACTAACTACTATCCTTGTCGCCACTATTGAGTTCTTGTATGAATGGATTGAATTATGAACGATACTCAGTTTAACACATGTCGTTAAAATTATCGTTATGTTAACAATTCAATATATCGTTACTCCGATTTTGCCGTAATTGGGATTTCCTGCCAGTTTGGATGCTTAATGTTTACTGTAATGGCTTTCAATTTTTATTGGCTCCTGGTGTTTTCAAACGTATCAATGACATAAACGTTCAGTAAGTCGAATGTCAAAGGCTGATACAATGTAAATGTAACAATGCCGCCCTCATTAAGCAAAACGCCGTATGTGAGAAAATGGCTGAACGGAGGACATGTAGGTTTTGTTTAAGCTCCTAGCCGTTGTAAGTTTAGAATCAGTAGATCACAAATTATGGAAGATGCCGCATTTTTTCTAAACACTAAAGGATTGGCTTGGTGATTAAGTGGTTAAGAAAAATGCAACACTGCGTTTTTCCTAAGCACTTTATAAGTAAAAAAACACTACAGCCATTTTTTCTATTTCGTTCTTTAATAAAATATTTATTACATAAAGAAAAAATGTTATTCTAATTGAAAGAACTCAGATGCATCATTAATGCATTAACAAAGCACTAGAACACTAAAAAAGTTCCATCTCTGAAAACAGAAGTCAATCAGAAGTTGGAATATTTAACCAAAACATTTTCCGGTCTTCTGGCAAAACCTCATTAAGATTTTTTAACAGCTGACTACAACGGCAACAACATGCGCAGACTGCACAGACTGTGTGAAAAAAGTAGGCTAAAGTTTGGCATAAACGCGGCAAATAATTTATGCTTAAGAGAAACGCCGCATCCGGGGTTGAGTTGCCGCGGTTTTCCTAAGCTAGCAAGCTATGTCGCATTATTTCTAAGTACGAATGGAAATTTGTTTTAGATACCGCAAAATAGTAACCAGTTTATTAATTCCTGGTAATGTTTGCGGCGTTTTAACTAAGTTATAATAGAGTTTGAAATAACATTAACGGAAAGATCAATACTCATTTTTAAAGAATTTTGCAGACGCCGCGTTTTCGCTAAGCACGGCAGAATGCAAATCTCATTTTTCAGTGTACAAGTGTATGGCAACCTGTTTTTGAGTTACTTCGTACTGAATTGTTACCGTCGACATATTACACATAAATCTATTCATTCTAGACTGGACTAGAAACATGATAAGCTAAGTGACGGGACATATGTATCGTGATTAAAATAATAATACAATCATATATTGTTGGTTGCCTATAATACTAGAACTATTTCCCTTTGTTTTGATCCCTCGTCGCTCTACCTCTTGACAGATTGTATTAAACTAGATTAGGTAATCAAATTAGGCCAAACGCCGATAACTCGAGTGCAGCAACGCTCGATCGGGTTGCTTGTTGGATGGGTGACCATATCTGCTCTGTGAAAATTTGTCGGACAGTGGCATCTAGCGGGTGGTACCAGAGGTGGCAATCTGAGCCATCTGCTGAACCTCTGTCAGTGGGTTCGAGTCCCGCCTAATAGACTTGGCAACTCTATTAGGACATGGGTGTTACTGTGTGAGTGTATCGGGGGTTAAGTGGAAGAGCGCCGAGGGCGAACTTCGCCCCCGTAAAAATCAGGCACCAAAAAAAAAAAAAAAATCGACATAACATTTGTTTAATGCGTTTTTTAAGATCCATATATTTTACAGTTCAAATAACAGTATTTCACTAATTCAGCCCAGTGTGACGGTTTCTGGAGATAATGAAATAAAACCATTTGTGGAAGAATCTTATAACCAGAAGACAGTCCATAGGCCCATAAAAAGTGACCCTAATAAGGTAACAAAATCCTTTGGAATATTACAAAACAAATTTACATGTGTTATTTCCTCAGAATGGTGACGAAGGAGAAATGGAATATCCCGAGGATCACAAGTTAATCGAAGACGTGGCAGTAACACAATATCATTGCGAGCATTGTCCTTACGTGACGAAAGGGAAGGAAGATTTATCCAAACACTTTCTGAGTCACCGGAAGTCTCTCGGAATAAGAACTCATCATTGCAATTTTTGTTCCTATAAGGCGAAACGCAAATCCCATTTAACAAACCACATGCTGACTCATAAGGATCCTTCCGAGGTAACGACTTATGACTGCGGTTTTTGTTCCTATAAGGCGAAACGGAAAGGCAATTTAACCAGACACATGCTGATTCATAAGGATGCTTCGAAGATTACAACTTATGACTGCAGTTTTTGTTCTTATAAGACGAAACTGAAAGGCAATTTAACCACACACATGCTGATTCATAAAGATGCTTCTGAGATTACGACTTATGACTGCAGTTTTTGTTCCTATAAGGCGAAACATAAATGCAGTTTAACCAGACACATGCTGATTCATAAGGATGCTTCCAAGATTACAACTTATGACTGTAATTTTTGTTTCTATAAGGCGAAACGGAAAAGCAGTTTAACACACACATGCTAATTCATAAGGATGCTTCCAAGATAACGACTTATGACTGCAGTTTTTGTTCCTACAAGGCGAAACAAAAAAGCAATTTAATCACACACATGCTAATTCACAAAGATGCTTCTGAGATTACGACTTATGACTGCATTTTTTGTTGCTATAAGGCGAAACAGAAAGGCAATTTAACCACACACATGCTGATTCATAAAGATGCTTCTGAGATTACGACTTATGACTGCAGTTTTTGTTCTTATAAGGCGAAACGAAAAGCCTATTTAACCTCTCACATGCTGATTCATAAGGATGCTTCTGAGATAACATTTTATCGATGTGCGCATTGTTCTTTTAAGACGAAACGGAAATATAAATTACCCAAACATATGCGGATTCACAAAATTGCTTCTTAGGGAATGACATACAACTGGAAACTTCGTTCAGGCAAAACACTAAAGTTATTCGACCAGTCGTATGTTGATTCTTCAGGATGAGACCAGTACACTAAAAAAAAAAAAAAAGTACTTTTCCACATTTAGTTTTTTACACAATAAATAGGTGAATTGCTCTTTTTTACATCGTCACTTATGTTTAATTTCACTAAATGTACACTCAGAACCCAGATGTATAAAATTATGGTATTTTACTCGACCAACTAACTCGATGTACCATCTGTGTACAGCTGACATAGGCCGGTCGTGAAAAAGACAGGGTACACTTCTCATTCTAACGACTAGCGCAGGTGGTGAGAAGGCACTACGTTCGATGCATATGCTGTTGCTTCTTATGTGTCCTTTCACTTCTATTTACCATATTTCATGACAGGCCGATGTCTGGTGTACACAGGGTGTATTCCAAATTTTTTAAATGCGTTGTTATTATGTATACCTATCTACAGATAACTAATTTTTCTATTGGGGCGTTTCTTAATGGTACCTGTACATGTACTGCGTGTCCTTTTGTATTTTGACTCCCACCTACAGGGTGAATCGTAAATGAAACAAAAAAAACTTTAAATAACAATTACAACTTGAAAAAACAAGGACATTTAATGGAACTGATTTTTTTTTATAGATTAATAGACCCTATTATTCTGTTTTCAAATATTGTATGTGTTTGGTTCATTCCATTTTGATACATTTCATTTTAAATTATAACGAGCTACAAAAAAAAACTTCATCAAAGCAGGCCGCACAAAAAACGACGTATTTCTACCCTTAATCTTAAGTTTATAACCTTATTAAATTGTCAAGGCCGTCACAGTATGTTTGTAACAACAAAGTTTCGTCTCGAACTCCGACATAACCGCAATTTATATCTCTCTCATTCAAACCCAGGTTTGATGACGTTTTTTGAGTGATCTTAAGACTGTTCTTAATAAAAAAGTGTTATTCAGAGGAAGAAAAGATGAAATAGTTCGTTCTTTTATTCAAATAACAATAGAATAAGGGAATTGCAATAACAAAATATTGTTATTGCCAGGGTATGTATGTAATATCCAGGATATATCTGGCAATAGCCCGATAGATCTGACTGGACGACAAATGCAGTCAAGAAATATGTTTATTTATTTAGAAATTAAATAAATACAGCGAAACCACTTGTTTTTTATCTTTTTTTTATGTATTGATAAGTAAAGAAAAAGTAAAGTACACTCAACATCCACATTTCCGAACTTTTACGTTCCGCAAACTTCCACATTTCCGAACTCTCGTCACCTCGGGATTACCGAACTGCTGGCGCATGCGCAAAGGGTTTTTCTGGCTTATTCTAGTACTTTTCTTTGTTTTTCGAGGTTTTTATGCAAATGTAATACATACATACATGTGTACATGTTAATAAAAGAACGTTTTTCTAAACGAAAAAATGTCAGGTGCAAAGGAGAGAGTGATGCAGGTAATTATTTTGTAATTCAAAGTAAAGGTTTGTTCTATTGAACATTTTGTTGACGTAACCTATAATAATTTCAAACTGAGATGAAAAATTATGAGGAAATATGTATTTTTAAGAAAACCGTGGTACAAAACAAACATTATTGTACTGTTTATTTGCAGAGAAAAGAGCCTGCTAAGAGGCTAACCTTGGAGCAAAAGCTGGATTTGATAAATCACGCAAAAAATGGTGTTAAAAATGTTGATCTATGTAAGATGTACAACATTTGTAAATCGTCAGTGGCATAAATTCTTGGAAAAAAAGAAATTTACTTTGAAAAAAACTGAAAAAAAGACGAAAATTGAGTGGACGGATTGACAATAAAGTGCACCAGTACTTATGATACGCCATTTGAAAGAAGTGTTTTTCACTGGTTTGTACAAAGAAGAACTCTTGTCTCAGGTGTGCTGCTGAGGGAGGGCGATTTCCTCTTTGCTGAATTCTGTGACAATCGAAATGTTTGAATACAATCGCATTATTGTGTTTACATTTTTGTTCTCATTTCAAATTTCGCGGTTTTTTGTCGTCAACCAATCAGCGACAAGTTCGGTTATGTGGAAGTACAAGTTCGGAAATATCGTGAGAAAAAAGTTCGGAAATATCGTGAGTTCGGAAATTTGGAGTTCGGATATGTGGATGTTGAGTGTACTATTTAATATGTCTGATAATTTCAACCACTGTTTTTGGCATGTCATTTTGGAATAATTCTCATTAAATTTCCCGGAGTTCATTTCGCTGTGCTCAGAGATATATCCTGTCATCAACTGTTTTTGATAATTTGTTATATGTGAAGCCTTTTTGGGATTTTCATTTATTGCGTTCATGGTTATAGCAGTAAATGATAATTATGCTTAGTTTCTTTTAAAAAAAAAATAAATTGATAAAACGCGTGATTACAGAACAAAATGACGTAAAATAATGTGTCACATTTCAATTGAATAGGTTACCTGACAAATTTCAAAAATTAAGAGTAGTGATTGGTTGGATTGTACAAGCCAATGTGACAACACTGTAATAGATTCCCTTAAATATTCTTCATTCTTTTGTTATTCCCCATGTCCAAGAATGCATGTTTTTCAAAGAAGTGAATTTCAAGTGAGAGAGAGGAGAATAAATCCGCCGGGAAATAGTAATTTCTCTAGTGCTCAAGAATAGCCACCCCGATCCGAACTCTTGAAATTTTATCAAGGTTTCCGATCACATATTAGGCATGCGTGACGGCATACATTTTTGTTTGGATATGAAAATAAATGCTAAATTTAGGTTAGGTTGTAAGCTGTTCCAAAAAAGTTTCTAAAGTTATCACTTATCACTGTATTTGGAATATTTAATTTGAAATAACTAACACAAAATTCAATACTCACAAAATTATTTTATCGGTTTATCTAGTGGTAGTTTAAGTATGGTCACTAGTTTTGCTAGCTTTACAGAACTAAAAAAACTAAAAAAAGCTCTACAACAGTACTGAGATAAAAACTTAATTAACTATACTTGGACTTAAGACATTAAAAAAATAGCTAAACTTCAAACATTTGCTAATAAAATATGATAGTACCAAAGACAAAAACTAATATTATAATGTTTTTAAAAAATATGAACTTACTAAAGTAGTATATAATAATTAGCTGATTACCAAAGATTATTTGCTTAATAATATATTACCTGACAATATTAATTATTGTCGAAAATTATTATTTTCGAAAATGCAATTAATCTTTGAGAAATTAAAGCAGATTTTTCAGTTGATGCTTTTTCTTGATGAGTTTGTTTGAGGATTTACTTGAAGAAAGAAAACTATTTAAAACATATGCCTGTCCAGTTTGTAATAGTGAGATTATAAACATAACATCTTGCCTCAAATGGTTGCATATTGAATGTGATGAGTTGACAAAACGAATGAAAACGTATTTTTGGATATAATATTCCCTGTCCCAGCCATAAATATTTGTTAATCAGTTGTCTAAAATATTAATATTCAAGACATACATATTATACAGGATAGCCACTAAAAACTATTCAATTATATAAAGCAACTTCCGAACATATCCATTTTAGTTGTAAAGATAATTTTATGTATCTATTATACAAGTATTGTTCAATTATTAACTATTATATAACATCAAAAAAAAAAAAACGTCATCAAAGTTGGCCGAGAAAAAAAAATACGTATTTCTATTCTTAATCGAATTTATAACCTTATTTACTTGTCAAGACTGTTACATCATATGACAGCCATTGTTTATTTTACAAATTGTGACAGTCACTTGTCAAAAGTTTGACATAACCGAAAAGCTTAGACATTACGGCTATTTCCATCTTTCTCGTTTATAGCCAGAGTTGATGACGTTTTTTTTTTGGATGTCTTCATATTATTATAAATTATTAACTAAGGATCTTATTGTATATACCTATAAACATTAATTGTATTATCTCAATAAACACTGTTATTTTTTATTATTACTTTATAATAATTTTTTGACAACTCCTGCTTTACCTAAGACATATATCTCTTTAGAATAAGACAAACTGTTTGCTACTGGCAAAACATAAGTGCATATTTCAAATTAAACACGTAATAAAATAATTAGAATATCTATGTTTAACATTAGTTAAAGTGTTGACCAACAATTATTTTAGATGATAGGTATATTGAAAACTATTCTAGTATACTATTCAAATAAGTAATTTATTATTTATTTGAAAAAAAAAATCGCTCTACTGTAAAAGTGTTGAATAAATATAAAAAATAGTGATAGAAGCAAAAAAATCCATGTATTATTTATTATTAATATCTGTTCATATCTGTTTCTAAAAACAGCAACACAAATATTGTTTTTAGCCACAATCATTTTATAAAGTAGCTGTATTTTATTTTCATTTAAAGTAAAGTGTAAAGTGACATCCACTAGTGAATTAAAGTATCAAAGTATAGAAACCAACAGAGCGCCTACCAAGTTTTTTAAAATGCCACTCGATGTGACACTGAGATATATTTTTTGTAAATTAAATTCAAATTATACTTGCTCTGATTGTGGATAAAACTTATTTATTACGTATTATATTTGTTTTACATAGTTGTTTCATCCATTCAAGAAAATTAAACTCTCGAATTTCGTTTTCGCGGGTAAACAACCTTGAACAAAACAGTTTCCAAAACACTTACAATAAATTATTGTATATAAATTATTTCATCGTTCCAATTCCACGGTCGATATTTATCAAAAATTATCTCCACATATGTAACATATCTACATACATAAATAATAAGTTTAATGAAAAATAGCAAAAATATAAAGGAAACTAATACGACTTCTTATGGCAGATATTGGGATCGTGGGCACAAGGTGACGTCATTGCGCACAGCGGTACGTATTTGAACCGCCTAGATATCATAACTTCTATTGTAATACATACCGTGTGATGAGACTGACAAGTCATCACTGTTTGCAGCGCGGCTGCCACATTTCAAAACACAGTATCCAACATTTGTCTCAAAAATTCATTTTTTACTCCGAGCAGATATTGTGTTTATTCCGCGCCTATTGCACTACCTAGAAAACGAATATCTTTCATAGGGCGCATTCAGGGACGGTCAGCGGTTGAGTAGCTAACTTAGCTACTTCCCTGAATGGACGTGGCTGACACTTTTTTGATCTCAGCGGCTGACCAATTTACTAAGCCTAAAATATTTTAGCTGAGATGCTGACTTGACAATAATTCTACCATGATTCTCTCTGTCGTTTTATCTGTGCTGATTGATGAAGAGCAACTGGATTTTAACCTACTTTTAAACAAAAGTTATAGAAAAATTTCTGCATGAACCCACCATTATGGTGGGTTCATGCAGAAATTTTTAGTAATAAGAATAAGAATAGTAATAAGCATAAAAGTCAAACCTTCGTTTTATAATGACCCAGTTCATGCAGTAAACATAATTTTTAGTAATAATTTTAAAAATAAGGATTTGCTGCATGAACTGGGTCATTATAAAACGAAGGTTTAACTTTTATGCTTATTACTATTCTTATTCTTATTACTAAAAATTTCTGCATGAACCCACCATAAGCCTAAAATATTATAGCTGAGATGCTGACCGGACAATAATTCTATAATGATTCTCTCTGTCGTTTTATCTGTGCTGTGAGCAACTGAATTTTAACATACTTTTAAACAAAAGTTATAGAAAAGAAAATATTGTTTGTTTTAAAACAAAAGTTATGAAAATGAAAACGAACCTTTGTCCTTTAAGTGTCTTTAAGCACAGAACACGGCAGGGAATTATCATTCCATGATTCATGAAAGTTATTTATGCCATAGAACATATTAAGTTTTCTAGATCGTTGCGAAACTTTAACAAACCATTCAGGGAGTTTTAAGCCGCTGGCTGTCAGAAAAGGCTAACTACATACTAACACATAGCAGTCAGCGGCTGAGCGCACAAATCACATATAATATCATATCTATGTGTGTTTTGTGGCTGAGCGTCCCTGAATGCGCCCATAGTTACGCAGATATATTTCGGCAAAACACAGTATCTACAATACAATTTTTGGTTTTCTACGCCAAAACCCAGCAAATGCTATTTTTCAATAGTAAAATATAGGCGAAACCTAGTATGTGGTACTTACTGTGTATTGGAAGCAACATCCGGAAGATAATGTTTTAGAAAAATTTACCCGTAACAAAGTATGCGGCAGTTACTCGTAATACAGTAAGTGGTCAAAGCAAGTGGTAATTAAGTGGTAATTATTGGTCACAAAGTTAATTGGTAATTATTGGTCACAAAGTAAGTGGTAATTATTGGTCACAGCAAGTGGTAATTATCAAAATGAAAATATTATGTGCAGATACAATGCGTTTTACTATATACTCTGCTCATGTTTTATTAAACATCTATGCCAAAACACAGCAACTGCATTTTTTTTTTTGAAAAATACAAGAATCTTTAAATTATTGTTTACGTATACAATAACTTGCAATTATAGTATCCTAAACTGTTAAAATTATATTTAAAGATCTTTAATAGTTCGAGGGCCATATGTTTAAAGTTTTCCTTAATTTACTCAAAACTTTGAAAATAACAGTTACTGTGTTTTGAAATGTGGCAGCCGAGCGGGTGTGAGTGAATTTTCCCCCCATTTGAAGTGTGACTATAATGTCGGCGAAAATAAAAACAACAATGTTTTAAATAGTTTTATTTTGGTATTTACATTTTAAACGTAGTTTGTAATTTATTAAAAATATATTTATTCCTCAAATAATATAACGAATAATAATTATTAAATGCGTAACAGTTACCCCTTCACATTTATCTCCGTCTTCTTTAATATCAAGTTCTTCCGACTTAATGGCCAAACATCCCTCGGACTGGTATTGCATGATATTTTGTTCTTCATTTTGTGCGGATTTAACATCCTAAGCAAAAGAAAGAAATCGTTAACATAATATACATATATTGGTAGGCACTGCTTTAGAATACTGATAAGGTTACTGGTATTTTTAAGATTACTGGTTATTCATAAGGTTACTGGTACACAAACATATATATCGTCGCCGGGCAGAGAATATCTTCAGTGTGACAAAAATTTCTGTTTGTTTTATATATCGACGACATTGTACAGCATAAAGGAAAATGTGAGATCCAACTTTTTGCAGATGACTCTTTAATCTCCATTATTGGTGAAAGTGTAAACAAAGTAATAACAATTTTAAATAATGAGATAAAACCAATTATTAAATGGTTAACTGACCATAACTTAAAAGTTAATATAAACAAGACTAAGTATATGATAATAAGAAATAAATATAATTTAACTGATGATTGTAACATAGATATAATTATAAATGGAGATAAAATAGAAAGGGTTAAAGAATATAAACACTTAGGTATTGTTATAGATGATCAGTTGACATTTATAAAACATTCAGATTATATTACAAGTAAAATAGCAAAGAAAATTAATTTTTTGAGGTAGAATAAGCAGTGACATAACACAATATACAAAAACATTAATTTATAAATCAATCATAAGTCCTCATTTGAATTATTGTTCTTCAATATTGTACCTATTAAATGACTCTCAATTGAACAATTCACAAAAGAAACAGAATCAAGCAATGCGAATTATATTAAAATGTAATAAATATACCAACAGAAAATATATGTTAGAAACTATAGGGATTATGAGTGTAAAACAAACAATAGTTTACAATACGATGACCTTCATATACAAAATATTGCATAGGTTGATGCCACTACATTTATATGAGTAATGCACTTTTGCAGCTGACATCCATAAGCATATGACAAGAACGCGAAATGATCTTTATCTAAATACAGTTAGGACTAATTACGGGCAAAATAATTTATTTCACAAAGGTTTCATAATGTATAACAATCTACCAAATGAAATAAAGACAAGCACCAGCTTACAGATGTTTAAAATGCTTTGCAGTAGATATTTACATGATAATATAAAACTTTAGTTTTAGTAGAACATATAATATTAACTTATTTTTTCTTTATTTATATAATAGTAAATTTGTTAATATCTAGCTGATGCTAATAAATATTATTATTATTATTATTATTCTTAAATTCTTGGCGTACAATGAAGAGAAAAGTTGGTCTCCATAACAGTTAAACGCGAAAAGACAGTTATTTCGTGTTGACAGAAACATGGCAAATAAACTGATGGAAAATATTTATTCAGGGAATCTTTTTCATACACGGTGGAGACTTTCACTGGTATATATTCGCTAGCGGGGTGGTGAATGATTTTTCAAAAAATTCCCAAGACACGTCAACTTTTAAATGTATTTACCCACATTTTGCAAGTAATATGAAAAATATAGCCCTTCAGGGGTGGCTGAAACCACCCTCGACATGATTTTTTCAAATGCAACCCTATGGCTTGTGACCCCTCATTGTAAAGCTGGTGGAAAAAGGAATCCAACGCACTGATCAAATTTTAATTTTTAGTATGTTTGTAGGGTTGCATACAATTAGAACAATTTAAAAATTAAATTTATTTTCAACATAACAATTGTTCAAAATGTGCACCATTCACTTGTTGGCAGCATCCCGGTCTGTGGTAGGTTTTGTCCCTTACATTATGCAACATTTGCGGTGTTATTTTTCCGATTTCCTCTTTTATCCTTTCCTGCAGATCTGCTATGTTGTTGGGTTTCTGTCCCCACAAAAAGAAATCCAGTGGTGTAAGATCTGGAGATCTTGCTGGCCACTCAATATTACCTCGCCTCCCAATCCACCTACTGGGAAAAATTTTGTCCAGATACTGACGAACAATGGCAGCATAGTGTGGTGGGGCCCCATCTTGCTGAAACCATAACCTCTCGTCGGTCAAGTTCGGGTTTAAGGGGTTTGGAAATAAATGACATAGCACTGGCATTAGTTCGTGCTGGAGTAAACGCAAGTATCTTGCTCCATTAAGAGTGTCATCAAAGAAAAATGGTCCTACAATTCTATCTTGTATTATTCCGGCCCACACATTAGTTTTCTGTGGGCGCTGAGTATGAAGTTCCCTCATCCAATGGGGATTCTCTTCAGCCCAGTAACGACAATTTTGGCGATTTACGTGCCCATTTAATGTAAAAGTAGCCTCGTCAGAGAAAACTATCCACTCTAAAGATAACTGGTTTTGATTAATACAAGTCATCAATAAATCGCAAAATTCCACTTGTCGATCTGGATCATCTTCAAGTAGCTCTTGAACAGATTGCATTTGATGTGGGCGTTTTTTCTCATATTTAAGTATTTTTAAAACTGTTTTGTGATTAAGATTACTATCACGGGCCAGTTGACGGGCTGGAGTGATTGGATTTTCTTCTAGAGCAAGCAACAAATTCAACTTCGTGTCGTCATCAACAACAGCCTGCCTCTTACTCGATACTTTCCTGACATGACCCATATTGTGCCTCAATTTTGCTAATGGTACCTTGATTTAGTGGTGGGAAGTCAGGATGCGTTTCTCGAAACAAGCGAACAACTTTGCATTGAGTTCGCGCCCTATCACCATATCCAATCATCATCAAAATTTCGATTTTTAGTGATTCAGTTAAATAAGACATTTTCACCAGTTTGAAATAACACTTCGTTTCAAACTCTGAATACAGCATACAAACTAAATTACTCTTTGCGGCCGTGTAAAAACACTAGCAAAAAATAACAAATATCAGTTGTGGCAAAAAATTGCTTGGAATTTTCTGTGGGGACATATGAAAAGTAAGGTTTACATTCCAAAACTAAACAACACACATTTTGAGTACGAAATTGTTGCGTTAAAAATAAATTAAACCATAAAATTATGTTTTAATTGTATGCAACCCTACAGACATACTAAAAATTAAAATTTGGTCAGTGCTTTGGATTACTCTTTCCCCCAGCTTTACAATGAGGGGTCACAAGCCATAGGGTTGCATTTGAAAAAATCATGTCGAGGGTGGTTTCAGCCACCCCTGAAGGGCTATATTTTTCATATTACTTGCAAAATGTAGGTAAATACATTTAAAAGTTGAGGTGTCTCGGGAATTTTTTTGAAAAATCATTCACCACCCCGCTAGCGAATAAATTCCAGTGAAAGTCTCCACCGTGTATACTGCATAAGGTTATCAAAAAGTTACAGGCATTGTGCACAACTTTATATTTATATCAAGTGATGTAACGTACGCATTAGGCATGTGCGAGATCTCGAATTTTCGAGACGAGACGAGAAGTCATTTTTCGAGATGAGACGAGACGAGATTCTCGGTCATTTCTTGAAATCCCGAGATTTCTCGAGATCGCAAGATTTCTCGAGATCGCGAGATTTCTCGAGATCGGAGATTCCGAGATTTCTCGAGATCGCGAGATTTCTCGAGATCGCGAGATTTAATTAATGTGTTAATACTTACAGTTGTTCAAATTTAAAAGTTCAGCTAGCAAAACACATTAAAAAAAAAAAGAAAACATATTACACTTTGGTTTAACATTTTGGTCTAACTCAGCATTTAGGAAATCAGTCATCGATTTCAAAATATTAATCGAAAGGCGTCGGTGTAAAGCTCGATGCGTATGTAAAAATGACGTTACGAGACGTAACAGATCTTAATTGAAAGATTGTCTACGATATTTTCCTTAAGTTTCATATTATGGATATTCTCCGGGAAATTTCAAAAAGTAAATGAATTTTGGGATTTGAGTAATCTCGGTAATTTTAAAAATCTTAGGATTTCAAGAAATCTCAAGAAATCTCGGCATTTCGAGAAATCTCGGAATCTCGAGAAATCTCGAGATCTCGAGAAATCTCGACTGACCGAGAGTCTCGTCTCGACTTTTTTTCTCGTCTCGAGGACCGAGATCTTGAGATTTTCGAGATCTCGCACATGCCTAGTAGGCATTGATAGGTTTTTACCTCAGAAACATCCTTATGGATCAAAGTATGTGATCTTAAATCTCCCTCGTGTTTCGCCTTATAGGAACAAAAACTGCAGTCATAAGTTGTTACTTTGGAAGCATCTTTGTGAATCCGCTTATGTCTGAGTAAATTCCTTTTCCATTTAGTCTTGTAGGAACAAAAGCAGCAGTTATAAGTCGTTACCTCAGAAGCATTCTTATGAACCAACATGTGTTCGTTTAAATTTCCCTGCTGTTTCGCCTTATAGGGGCAAAGTGTGCATTGATAAGTCGTTATCTCGGAAGCATCCTTATGAATCCACATGTGTTTTGTTAAATCGCCTTTCCGTTTCGCCTTATAGGGACAAAAACTGCAGTCATAAGTTGTTATCTCAGAAGCATCTCTATGAATCAACATGTGTTCGGTTACATAGCTCTTCACTTTCGCCGTATAGGAACAAAGTGTGCACTGATAAGTCGTTACCTGAGAAGCATCCTTATGAATCAACATGTGTTTTGTTAAATCACCTTTCCGTTTCGCCTTATAGGAGCAAAAACTGCATTCATAAGTTGTTACCTCCGAAGCATGCTTATGAGTCAACATGTGCGTGATTAAAGTGCTTTTCCATTTCGTCTTGTAGGGACAAAGTGCACATTGATATGTCGTTATCTCGGAAGCATCCTTATGAACCAACATGTGCTTTGCTAAACAGCCTTTGTGTTTTGTCTTGTAAGAACAAAAATTGCAGTCATAAGCTGTTACCTCAGACACATCCTTATGGATCAACATGTGCCTGTTTAAAGTACCTTTCCGTTTCGCCTTGTAGGAACAAAACCTGCAGTCATAAGTTGTTATTTCGGAAGTATTTTTTATGAATCAGCATGTGTTGGGTTAGAGTGCATTTCCATTTCGTCTTGTAGGGACAAAGTGCGCATTGATAAGTCGTTATCTCGGAAGTATCCTTGTGAATCTGCATGTGTCGGGTTAAGTGGCTGTTGCGTTTGGTCTTGTAGGAACAAAAAGTGCATTCATAAGTCGTTACCTCAGACGCATCCTTATGAATCAACATGTGCCTGGTTAAAGTACCTTTCTGTTTCGCCTTATAGGAACAAAAACTGCAGTCATAAGTTCTCGTTTTGAGAGACCTCTGGTGAATTGGTACATGTTTGGACAAATCTCTCTTCCGTTTTGCCACATAGGGACAAAGCTTGCAATAATAACGTTCTTGACCCTCGGGATATTCCGTTTCTATTTCAGGAGAATTCTGAGGAAATCACACGTATAAAATTGTTTCCTAGTATTATACCGGTGTTTTGTTACCTGATTAGGTTCACTTTTGACGAATACATAGTTTGTCTCCGAATTATAAGAATCATCCACATAGAATTTCATTTCAGTATCTTCAGATGGCATCACACTGAAATGAATTAGTGAAACTGTTATTTATACTCAAAAAAAAAAACTATACCATCAAATTAACCCTTTCAGGGGCACAATTTTCCTTAACACTTATTATAAAAATAAGAGTGACTACTAGGGTTTTTGGGGTCGCTGATCCGAAGTCAGATTTTCAAAATTCAAAATGGCGGATCCAATATGGCGGACAAAATTTTGACAGGAAATAATATTTTATGAAAATAATTTGAATATACTTACTAAATTGAATATACTAACTAAATTGCAATGAATATTATTACTAAATTGCAAAATAATGAATTCAAAGTATTATTGTGATGTGCATTATTATCGCTTACAGAATTTTACTGCGTTTCAAATTTCAACGTACCGATTTGAATTTTCTATCGGATTCAGACTCCTCCGACGATGACACCTGTTCTCTTTTGTAAATGTGCTTATTGTATGAATACAATAAGCACATTTACAATTCATAACAATATTTTTCTGAACTTACGTCTGATTCGTCATCAAAAAGAGAACAGGTGTCATCGTCGGAAGAGTCTGAATCCGATAGCAAATTCAAATCAGTACGTTGAGATTCGAAACGCACTAAAAATTTGCAAGCGATATTGCATAAGCATTATTTTGCAATTTAGTAATAATAGACTCACAACAATTAGAATCGGACATTCTTCCGATTTTTTGTCTACACAATGTGCACAGCTTATCGTTTGTATATCGTAATAAGAAAATTAGTATGTAATTAAGAACTTTTTGAATAATGAGAGATGTTGCAACACGTGAGCTGTACGTAAGTAGGAGTGGTGAGTTGTACACACATACATAAACCCACCATATTCTGACGAAAACATTCACTCAATGTATATGAATACTAAATGATCCTCCTATCACTTTCTTCATGTAATTATAGTTTAACATTTATAAATTTGACATTTTACTGTTACCTCTCACACTCAGCTTCCTCCTGTTTAATGTCAGGTTCTTCTAACTTAATGCCCAAACACCCCTCGAGCTCTTGGTATTCCATCACGATTTCTTGTTGATTTTGTGCGGTTTCAACATCCTAAGGAAATGAAAATTATTTACAATAACTGGCGATGATTAGGATGTATTTTGATATTATACAGTGAGGTCCATAAGTAGCGGATAAATTCATTATCTACGTAACTTACAATTTATGAGTAAAATCCTAAAACACTTCAATCTTTAATTCTAGAATGACATTTTTTTATCATAATTTTATACCTCCCCTCCAACCCCCTTGGAGTGACAGCTACCCCTTTAAAATTTTTAAATGAAACGAGGGTGCGTGTGATAGCTCATTTGAAAGGGTTTGTTTTCTGAAATTTCTTTTCTATTCTACTAACCGTAGACTGGGAAATGCGGCGGTCAGGATACTTAGTATTGAATATTTCGCATACCTGCTTCTGCGTTCTTGTTTTATCACCACATCCTAATAATATCAAAATTTCAATTCTTTGGGTATCCGAAAGACTCATTGTTAAAATAATGATCAACTTGACGATCAGAGATAAATAACAATATAATAATAAGTTTTCACAGATGTAGCAAATAAAGAAATTTAAATGTATTTTGCGCAGCGTATCAGGGAAACCGATACATTTAAGTTGAATGTTCACAAAATTAACTAAAAACTTCAGATTTGACAGATATTTGGTACATAGTAGGCCCTTGATTGTATACATGTCATAATAATAATTTTTAAATTATCAAATTTAATTTTCTTGATGAAAAATATATGTAATTCAAAAAACCTTATATGGCTGAATAGATAATTAAGAACCCTTTCAAATGAGCTATCATCACATGCACCCTCGTTCCATTTAAAAATTTTATAGGGGCAGCTGTCACTCCAAGGGGGTTGGAGGGGGAGGTATAAAATTATGCTCAAAAAATGTCATTCTAGAATTAAAAATTGATGTGTTTCAGGATTTCACTCATAAATGGTAAATTACGTAGATAATGAATTTCCGTTACTTATGGACCTCACTGTATATGCACACACTGAAAACCCGAACACTCCAAACACTATAAAGGACTTAATTTAAATTTTCTAAGACTTGAGTGAGTGAGTGCGTGATTGAGTGAGTGAGTGATTGATTGATTGATTGAGTGAGTGATTGAGTGAGTGAGTGATTGAGTGAGAGATTGAGTGAGTGAGAGATTGAGTGCGTGAATGAGTGAGTGATTGCGTGAGTGATCGAGTGCGATTGAGTGAGTGAATGAGTGAGTGATTGAGTGTGATTGAGTGAGTGATAGTGATTGATTGAGTGAGTGATAGACTGAGTGATTGATTGAGTGAGTGATTGATTGAGTGAGTGATTGATTGAGTGAGTGATTGATTGATTGAGTGAGTGATTGAGTGAGTGATTGAGTGAGTGATTGAGTGATTGAGTGATTGAGTGAGTGATTGAGTGAGTGATTGAGTGAGTGATTGAGTGAGTGATTGAGTGAGTGATTGAGTGAGTGATTGAGTGAGTGATTGACTGACTGAGTGATTGACTGACTGACTGAGTGAGTGACTGACTGAGAGTGACTGAGTGATTGACTGACTGAGTGAGTGACTGACTGACTGAGTGTGACTGAGTGAGTGAGGGAGTGACAGAGTGAGTGAGTGATTGAGTGCGTGAATGAGTGAGTGATTGCGTGAGTGATCGAGTGAGTGATCGAGTGCGATTGAGTGAGTGAGTGTGATTGAGTGAGTGATAGAGTGATTGATTGACTGAGTGATTGACTGATTGATTGAGTGAGTGATTGAGTGAGTGATTGATTGAGTGAGTGAGTGAGTGAGTGAGTGATTGAGTGAGTGATTGACTGACTGAGTGATTGACTGACTGACTGAGTGAGTGACTGGCTGAGTGTGCCTGAGTGATTGACTGACTGAGTGACTGAGTGAGGGAGTGAGTGAGTGAGAGTGAGTGCAAACAAACAAACAAATAAATATACAATTGTATGCGTGACAATTTCAATTTTCAATTCAAGTTCAATTTCAAGTTCAATTTTCCACTTGAATGAATATTTTAAAGGCTAAGTATTTTTAAAAGACACCTAAACTATTTTAAAGGTTAGGGGTCCATATAATGTATTTACACAATCATTTTTTTCAATAAAAATTTTCATGCAAGAATCCAATGTCCAAACGTAGTTCTAAAACTTTTACAGGCGGCGACTTAAGAGGGACGGTTTCGTGACGGGGAAAACGTGGTGAAATAAGAGGGGATGTGAATTAAGCGAAGGTGACTTAAGAGGGGTTCGGAGTGTATTTTTTTTTGAAAATGTTTTTCTTTTAAATCTGATTAATATCAGAGAAAATATAAAGACCTCGTACAGTGCTGAATTCCTCTAAAAAAATATTATTCCCTTTTCAAAAAAATGTCGATAACATCACCACTTACAATCACCTGATCTATTAAGCATCCAATATTCAAAGAAAATTTTATTTCAGAAGTATTCTGAGGAAATAATATGTATACATTTTCTTTGTAGTATTATAACGGTATTTTTTTACCTGGCAAGGTTCAGTTTTTATGACCGTATGGTTTGTTTCAGGGTTATAAGATTTATCCATATCCATTTCAATACCACCACAAACTTCCTGATTCGATTCAACTGGTGAGAGCATATCATTTCCATTCCTAAAAAAAATACATACAACCACGTTAAATATCAACATTTTTCGATACATACAACGGTTTAAACTGTACTTTACAAGCCCAGGCTCATAATAGTTCAGCCGCCTAACATTTTCAAATTATGAAATCTGTATTAATTGCGAAAAAATTCTATGTATTTAGTATGAACACAGTGACAATTATTTTGCAATTCACTTGGCGATTTTAATCTCAAAATTGTGATTTAAAAATCATTGTCTGTACGAATTTAAGTGGTTTTTTTACGTGTAATCTACTGGGGTTAAGATAATTTCAAGATAATCAAAATTCTATCCACATTATGCAACATCTAACTAGAGGAAAGCACGTCTCATTTCCTACACAATATTTAAAGATAAATTTACATCAATATATTTTGTTATACGGGAAAATGAAAATCAGACGTGAGGATTTTTTATTTCCTTCTCTTTTAATATTGCTCTGACATTTTTTGAGAATCTGAAACGATAAAAAAAAATGTTATCATTTTATTTCTCAATATGAACAGGACGTTCTGTTTGTAGTGTAGAAGTACCGGCTGGTGGAATTTGAAGTTCTCGTAATTTCATCACAGACCATGGGACCCACATCATATTTTAGGGTGTGATTACTAAGGTGAAGTAAAAATTTGCAGCAGAAAAGAAGATCCTGGAAACAGCTTGCAAAACATTTCCAAAATATACATATTTTTTTCATAATCGCCAAGTAAAAGTTATGGTAATCTTGGTTATTTCACTCCAGCAAATAATTTTTGGGATGTTACATTAGCTGCGTCTTTAACCAAAATGAAAGTTTTGCAAAAAGCACAATAATAATTTTTGCATTCACTTGATAATTGTGAAATGAGCAGTTTTCTAGTGGTGGGGTACACGTATTTCTAATTCTTTACAAATGACCCCGCACAAAACAAATGGAAAGTGGGTCCCGTTCGAACAATCAGCAGTGTTTCAGATTCATTTTTCTGGATGGAAAATATTGGTTCCCGCTAAAAAAAATCTACATGGCCTGGAATGGCCTAAAAATGACCTTGTAAGTTTCATGGTCAGGGCAAGTAAACAGACACGACCTTTGGGTGACATCGGTTAACCAATTGACTTCATATCTGTTGCTCGAACTCTTCATATATGGCCACATTAGAAAACAGTGATTTAGATGTAAAAAAAATAACTTGACCTTGAATTGACCTTGTAAGGTTACCATCTTTTTTGGTACATGAGAACTTTTATTCAGAAAATCAAGAACTATCATATAAGTCATACCATATAAAATCGTCTGAAAATAAGAAAAATCGTTGCCGACCCATTTTAGGTTTTGTTGTAACTTTGAGGAACTCTTCTTTAGGGTCCCAAAGAACAAAATTTACACAATTTAATTTTTACAAACGCTCTTTTCTGCCTATTCGAATTAAAACTTTTAAAAATCTGAGATAATTTTACACTCAATAATGCCCTTTTTAATGTAATTCTACACTTACAAAGATAATTTTACACTTAATATGCCCATTACTTCATTGAAACTTTAGAAATTCTTTCACATTCATAATTATTTTTGTTCGTAATTTATTTTAACCCATTTGTTAAACCATATCGAATAAGAAACTGTAGAAATAAAAGGACCCGAAGTTGAATAAAAGGTAAGATATAATCTCTATTTACAAAAAGTAATGAAGTACAATTGAAATTAAAAGATTACAAAATAAAAAAACTAGGTCAATTTTCGCTACAAAAAAAAAAAAAACACTTGTACGTTCACTAAACATGAAAATAACAAAACGAGCGTGCAGTCACTTGAAGTTAAAGGTAAGAACTATAGGTTCTGTAAGTTTCATATTTTTATCACGCAGTCAACACGTTCTTTTCTTAACCTCAATAATGCGATTTTTCAAAATTTCGAAAATTCAAAGTTTTTTTTATAAGGAGTGAGCTGTTCAGGTCGACTCGTGGCTGTATTTCGTCTATGATATGTGCACTTAATTCCTGAGTAACACAAGCTACTTACTCTAAACAGTCAAGACGCTAGAGTCGATTAAAATTCACAAAATATAAGTAAAAAACGCGTAATTTTAACACGCTGCCATTATTCGGAGGTAATGACTGAGCAAATTTTTGATACTTACACTAAAACTGCCATCTTTCCCCTTCAAAATACCACCTCAAGCGGGTAGATATCTTAAAAAGGAAAAATTTTAGAGCTAAATTTGATAAAGCATAAAAACGACGATTTTTAAGTGTTTTAATTCGAATAGGCGGAAACAAGCGTTTGTAAAAATTATATTTGCGAAAATTTTGTTCTTTGGGACCTTAAAGAAGAGTCCCTCAAAGTTACAGCAAAATCTAAAATGGCTTCTTCAATTAGACGATTTCATATGGAATGACCCATAATCAATTTTCAGACAAATCGGCAGGACACACTTTCCATTTGTTTTGTGCGGGCTCCTTGAAGTTTTTTTTTGCTGTTCCAGCCTTCTACTTAGGTCACCACCTAAAATATAATGTGGGTCTCATAATTCCTTACTAAAATTTCAAGTTCCACCAGCCGCCACCATAGTTGCTAAAACATCGACAATTTCTTCGCCCTCATCGTCAAACAAGTCTTAAAAATCGGAGTCCATGTGTAAACAAATTTAAAACATATGAATTAATGTAATTACGTACTAATAACAACATAAAATAATAATTGAAAAAAATAATTTAGTTAATCGATCCTTCATCAGTATTACTGGGTACATTTAAATTTGGTAAAGGACACACTCACATCTAATCAGGACTACATGTAATACATGTTCGTATAGTTAAATAGCTAATGGAACGTCTAATTATTCTAACCAGAAGTAAAAGTGCCAGGCGGTACATTAATTAGTTTAAGTTTATTTAAATTATTCATATAATATACTTCAACATCATTCTCATACATATCCCAAAAAGGGAAATATAAATGAATATGAATTAACTTAGTATATGGATGTGAATTTGTTGAAAACTTACTTTCTTTTCAAATATTAGAAAACATTTTTGTACATCCATCCGATCGTTTGGTGGTATTATCGTTTGCAGGCTTAAAATTTACCAGCTATCTTCCTCCAGTTTACGAGTAATATTGAAGCTCCTCTCACTTCTCAACACCTAGGCATCTATTGACCTTATGCATACAGATGTTACGCGTTTAAATGGATACCAAAAAAAATTAAATTATAACAAAAAGGTGAATTCGGAAAATATTCACTGGTATGTGTACCAGTGAATATTTTCGTCCTCTGAAAATGAAAATCAGTCCCGAGTGCTTTTACATTGTATAATTATTCAGCATTTTATAGTGTGTTCAAAAATATGTCATTAAATGTTTTTAAAACGGTGTAATGGAAATCATAACAATTACCAGATACATTTAACAGAACAGTTTATTAATCGATCAACTCTAATATCACAAACTATCACTAAATTTAATAGATCCAATACCGTTCTAACACAACGTCCTAACAGCAATATGAATACAATTTAACCTCAATCAGAGAAACACCAGAACAGCATAGCCAACCCCTAGGGATTAAATTTCGGAAACTTCGTTGGACAAAAACTTTAAAGACTGTTTTACACATACCGATTTATTTCAAAATAAATTGTAGAATTCATTTCAAAATAAATTGTAGAATTTATTCTTCAAATAAATTGTCCAATTTTAGTAACTGTTTACACTTTGCAGTATTTGTAACAATTTATTGGCAAATTTCAACACTGACAATTCTCAATGACTAAAAGTAAAGAGTTATCATAGGTTTGTCCCTATGAGGAAGGGAGTATCTAGAGTTCCGATCGTTTGGAACCACAGTTTAAAGTAATCAGTTGTGTCGCAAACGCTGGTTCCCTTTGAAGTTTTGGCTCACAGTTTTATTTTTTATACACTCGATTCCCTCTTAAGTCACCATTGCTTAATTCACATTTCCTCTTATTTCAACGTGACATAAGACTTTCGTGACTTAAGCGAGAAGGTGATGCACGGATTTGGTGACTTAAGAGGGCGTCGAGTGTATTGATTTGTGATGCTAAGGTCAACGGCGATAGAAATTTCATTTTTATATTTGAAAACGCAAAGATTATTATTCTGTTACAAAAATGAAATGCAAATAAATAGTTATGTGCCGTTTTTTCTGTTTAATACATGCGATTGACAATACAATAAAGAATTAAAAGGAATGTTCTACGGCAGTGTTCCGCGGAAATCTAGATAAGAAACCCAACTACTAATTTGTAATTTAGCAGAAAATAATAATATAATATCTATTATGTATATCAGTTACTTTGGTTATTTGTTATAAACATGTAAGTAATATAATCGTGTTCATTTGATTAAGAGTAAGTTTTTATATTGTGTTTGGTTTTAAGTTTCATTCATTAGTTTTTGTCATGTTTTGGTTGGTTGGATTAGGTTAGGTTAGGTTATATTTCTTATTTACATGCCTAATGAATGCTTTAGGTATAACATCCTTTATACTGAAAAAAGTGCATTAGATATATTCTTTAAGGCACACTGTATCTATTTACTTATTGCGGGGCATTGCTGCTGAATATCCTTTATTAGTTCAAGAAGTTAGTCGAAGGGTAGCCGTAGTACAGAGTGCTCTCTTGATACCTACGCAAGTTGGATCAGGAGCCCGTAAATATTTAGCTTTATTAAGCCAAGCCCGACTCAATGCAATTCTATACATAATCCCTCATGGACAGAAATTAATATCTTTATGTTGCCAGCAATCATCTTCAGTCACATTAACGTGAAGCATGTCGATTTCCATGATGGTGTCATTAGGAGTCATCGGGTAGCAAGTAAGAGCAGCTATGTAAGTTATTTTTGTCCTTAGTTCTCAACAAAAGTCTCAACAAAAACGAATGTGCTATTGGAAAAGCCCAGTAACCCATACAGGTACATTTAGGTATTTTTTTAGGTAGCTACCTATCTGCTTTCAACAAGTCATAAGTGTCATAACCTCTTATTTATTTATCTCGTTGTTACAAATAATATTGTGTGCTAAGTGCTTAAATTTTGATTGGTGTAATATTTTTTATTAATTAAAATAATTATAATGTAAATTTTAAATAAAAGTAGTTATTGATTGAATCGTTAGATCTTGAGATCTATTCCTTAGATTTTGTTCTGCCCCCGGGATTCTAAGTTGGTATCGTATCGAGCTCGATACGATAGGAGTTTCCCTCGATACGATACTAGTTTGGAATTCTAAGTTGTTATCGAATTTTCCCTCGGGTATCGTCGGAGAATTACGATAGAACGATAAATTTCAAGAAAGGGGAATGTGGATTTTATAACTAATAACAATTTTCCTTTCTGTGACTATTTCTATACCGAATGTGTAGAGGGAAACTTAAAACGTAATAAGCGACTCGCTAACCATAATGTGTTATAAAAATAATACACAAAAATAATGAATTGTAAAGGGTTTGTGTTAATTTTCGTAAATTTTCTGGAACATAATTGAACCTTTATTGTAAGTTCTGGTGCCCATCCATAAGGTATGTAGATGAATAATAGAGGTGCTCGTGGTTAGCACTTCATATGCACTTAAAATATGTAATTTGCAATTTTTTAATATTGCATATTCATATTTTTTAGGTTTCGAGATGCCATTCAAAGTTTCAAAGTGGATGCCCATTAGCAAATTCTTTTAGAGGCGATGGAACAAAATTCTGTAATCGTTACTGGAAAATGTGTTGGCCCGTAGGAGCGAGATACAAATGGGAAATTGTGGGCTGAAACCACAATACATATGCTTGTATTGTGGGCTGAAACAACATAAAAAATCAATACTCTTGAATTTGAAACAAAGTCCTGTAATCGCTACTAGAAAATTTGTTGGCCCACAGGAGTAAGATACATTATGGGAAACTGTGGACTGAAACAACATAAAAACTTAATGCTCCTGGGTTTGGAGATAAGACCACTGAAAAATTTGAAAATTGAAAAATGGTAAAAAGTAAACAAAAGCAACATTTAACTGTTTAATATTTGTATATAACTATTAATTTTCAGACGTGGGCTGAATTTAAATACCATAATAAAAAGAAGACTGCATGTCCGAAGAAACTTGCCTCAAACTGGTGGAAAGCCATCTGAAGGAGAATTATCCAAGGTACTCCGAGTTGAAGTTTTAGGATAAAATTTTGTACGAATATGTGAGCCTGAATTAGGCATACTCCTACAGAGCAAGAAAATATCGATAAACAATAAACTTTTTTTCCCTTTTTAAACCCCTGTTTCCTTTGATATACCCCCCCCGCAACGACATTATTTCTTGCTTGGCGACAATATATCTATTAATTGCCTCGCTCTCTTACTTAACTTACTTAAGCGATATAACTCTACGAAACATCTATTATGCTACGAGATGATTTACAAACAATCAAAGCCCTTATCTTAATCTTCAAATAAACTTTACAAACATTAACAAACGCAGAGGAATGAAAATACAAAATCGCTTTAAAAATTGAAATGTCTACCCTTGAAGCAGCTATAAATTATTGCAGTTAGACGATTATCTAACCTTCTTTATCGAATTGGATTAGAAAGAAATAGATATATCGTTTTGCTAAAACGATAGCTAGCTGAGTATCGAGATTTTGGTATCGAATGAATGTCAAAAATACGATACGATAGCAAGTTAGAATCCCTGCCCTGATCAGTGCAATGTAGAAGCTCTTGTATTTAACGCTGATTGGACGATTGTCCTTCAGATTGAAATGCACAAATGAGTGTACTGGATTCATGGAAATTCGTGATGTTAATAGCAAAATAATGGACCAACTGATTAGTTTTAATATTATCTTTGTCTAAAGCTATAAAAGAGAAAATGATAGAGATATGAACGAGCATCACAGAAATATTTTTCATAACTATCACCATCTCGTATTACAAAGAGAACCATCTGCTACGTGACTAACTTCGTCTGTTCCAAGCGCTATCTTGCGTTGACGACGATTATCACTTAACGCCATCTACATTTGGACGACGGCCGTCAGTCGCATTTTTTACTATGGAGATGGTCAATATGTATATTATATAATAAATGGGGGGCTGCAAGAAGGGGGAGGGTATTTTGACCATCCGTTTATAGGGTGATCGACTATTTATGGTTCATAGAAGATTACAACAAACGTTTTTTTTTCTGAAAACCCAAAATATGCCAAAAACCCGCCTTAGAGATCCTACTCCTCTGGCATAGATGTCAATGACAGTAATACCAGCCCAAAAAAAAATGTTCACCCGATTGATGAGGTCGCGTATTTGTAAATTTCACCTTATTTTCTGATCACAGTAGTACGAACAAAATTGGCAGTAGTCGAATTGGAAACACTGTGGTGTGTCAGCATGTGGCTGGTCAGCATAAGAGTATTTAAATTTCGTCTTATAGGAACAAAGTTTGCACTGATAAGTCGTTACTTCGGAAGCATTCTTGTGAATCAACATATGTGAGTGGAGTTTGCCAAGGCTTTTCTCGGCGTATTTGAGAGCCAGACTTTATCAGATGCTCTTGATGTATGATATGATGTGAGATGTGTGATTTATGCGATGTGATCAAATGAGTATGTGTGCGAAAATAATTACTCAACACTGTTCATGTGATATATTCACTGTTCACTTATTCTAAGTATTTTACAATTTGTTTCTTGATACATATATAATGTTATGAGAAAATGAGAATATATTTTTAGCGTGCTTGTTATTTAAGAGTCACATATGTACCGGTTTTTGCTGCCTGCCCTAACGCTTATCTCGTAAGTGGTTTAGAGATTTTACGCCAGAAGGCCGTTATAATGGGCACCTTGCGCCACAGGCGCTGATTTGGGACAAACAAAACAAAAAAAAGAAACAAATGCTGCAGTCGTTATGTCGGGAGTATCGTTGTGATCCCGCTTTATATGTCTGGACAACTTTGCTTTCCATTTCGTCTTATAATGACACAGTTTACACAGAAAAGTCGTTACCTCGGAAGCATCGTCATGAATCAGCATGTGTCTGGTTAAATCTCCTCTCCGTTTGGTGTTATATGAACAATTGAGGAGCCTGCTGCAAGAACGATGCAGCATGGAGTATACATACTGACATATGCTGAGCTGCGTCGAACTTGCGTTAAATAACGTCTAATATTTTTATCGAAATTATAAGCAGCTAACCTCGTCACGCGTTGAAAATGGAGCTGCATCGTTCTTGCAACAAGCTCCTCAGTTGTTGCACTCATAAGTGCGCATCTCGGAAATATCCTTATGAGTCAGCATGTGTCTGGTTAAATTGCCTCTCTGTTTCGCCTTATATGAACAATAGTTGCACTCATAAGTGCGCATCTCGGAAATATCCTTATGAGTCAGCATGTGTCTGGTTAAAGTGCCTCTCTGTTTCGCCTTATATGAACAATAGTTGCACTCATAAGTGCGCATCTCGGAAATATCCTTATGAGTCAGCATGTGTGTGGTTAAATTACTTCTCTGTTTCGCCTTATACGAACATAAACTGCAGTCATAAGTCGTTACCTCGGAAGCATCCTGATGAATCAACAAGTGTTGGATTAAATTTATTTTGTGTATCGCCTTATAAGGACATTGTGCGCACTGATAAGTGCGCACATCAGAAATATCCTTATGAGACAGCATGTGTGTGGTTAAATTGCTTCTCTGTTTCGCCTTATACGAACATAAGCTGCAGTCATAAGTCGTTACCTCGGAAGCATCCTGATGAATCAACATGTGTCCGGTCAAATGGCTTTTCTGTTTCGCCTTATAGGGACAATGTGCGCACTGATAAGTGCGTACCTCAGAAATATCCTTATGAGACAGCATGTGTGTGGTTAAACTGCCTTTATGTTTCGCCTTATACGAACATAAACTGCAGTCATAAGTCGTCACCTCGGAAATATCCTTATGAATCAGCATGTGTGTAATTAAATTGCCTTTTAGTTTCGTCTTGTAGGAACAAAAATTGCAGTCATAAGTCATTACCTCAGAAGCATCCTTATGAATCAACAAATGTCTGGTTAAATTGCCTTTTTGTTTCGACTTATATGAACACAGACTGCAGTCATAAGTTCTTATTTTGAGAGACTTTCGGTGACTCAGTACATGTTGAGACAAATCTCTTTTCAGTTTCGTCATGTAAGGACAATGATAGCAATGATAAAGTGTTGCCGCCACGTCTTCAATTAACTCGGAAACCTTGGGATATTCCAATTTTATTTCGTTACCATTCTGAGGAAATAACACATGTCAATTTGCTTCGCAGTATTACAGGGTGATATTGTTACCTGATTAGGGTCCCCGTTGACAGACGTGTGGTTTGTCTCCTGCTTATAAGATCTATCCACACAGGATTTTATTTCAGTATCTTCAGAAAGTATCACACTGGAATTAATTAGTGAAACAGTGTTATCTCTATTCCTAAAAATATACGGCTATATTAATACATAGTTGATATGCTTTCTACAATTGTTAGTTAAATAGAGTGATTGACCAAAACCATTCGTTAAAAATATTGGGGCTTGTAGAAAAAACTGATTTTGACTTGAGCTAATAGACTTATGGCTTGCTTGTGAGACATAACGAGAGATGTATGTATCTCAATGAAACAGTCAATATGAAACCGGACACAGCTAAATTAAGGGGGGGGGGGGGGCTTTGGACGCGCCCGAATATGAGTTTTAAAAGTTTTAACATCATTTTATTACAACGTTGAAGAGTGGAAAAATATTTTTTTCCTTTGTTTAAAAAAAATAAAATGGCGGCTTTACAGGGTTTTCAATGCTATCATACATCTTGAGCCGCCAGCAAAAACAGATCAGCAAAAAAGATTAACGAAACAAATTCCACGATAAGGCATGATACACAGGGCGGCGCACGACGGTTGGTCTAACAATAATTTTTCTATCCATCGGAAACATTTTTATTTCAGTTACTGACATGTGGAAGGGAAAGATAAATCTATGGAATTATAAAAAAAGTATAAACCCAGAAATTATGTAGGCCGTTTAATTAAATGTTCAAAATTTCGACTATTTTTTCGACAATTTTTATCCCAAGAAAGTAATGTAATTACGCGATATCTTTAAAACTTGAGGTACATCCTTCCGATAATAAAATAGACAAAAATCTCTCAAAATTTCAGCCAAATCGATCAATAACTTTTTGAGTTACAACGCGAGCAGTTTTTGAAAATACAGTTCCGAGAAAATCGCGTTCAAAGTTCCAATACATTAAAACTATTAATTTTAGTGACTTACCGATCAATCAGCGATTCCAGGTGCATATAATAAACCTTCACCCTCCTCGAAGAGCTGGCTTTCTTCACAAAAGGTATTATGAAAGAAATGTTACTCCTCCCCAAGTGCTCCGGCTACATGAATCGCTAGTTTACGGTATGTAGTATGAGGTAGAGCCCCGGCGCTCTCGAATATGTGCGATAACTCAGTAAATATTTAATATCTAAATTTTTCCTCTTTCCAGTATACTCTCAATATACTGTACTTTCGACATAAGAAAAAAAAAACAAAAAATCGATTTTTTTGAAAATTGTAAAGGGAGTAATATCCCCTGTATATTTCATGATCTATTTTTATTTTATCTATTCCTCGAACAAATCGTATTACACACAACGTAACGTTCCTGCGAATAGGTACTATCTAAAAAACTAGCGGGTCAGCATTTGATAAGTCAGCATAGAATAAGCTTATAAATTAAGATGCACGGCAATGTAGGCCAGATATGATAATTAGATCTTCACGCGACAGCTCTGCCTTGTAATTTCGAGAAAATAAAGAATTATTTTTTGAGTGCAGTTCTTTCAAATTCGTATCGGTCGCGAATCGATTACTGGCGCAGTCGGTAGGATTTGGCCGTGTGTTTTGTGAAGCAGTCTATCGAAGACATCCGACCCTGGGAGCAGTCTATTGGAGACACCGGAGCCTGGATTTCACAAGGTGCATCGTTGGTTTCAACCATTAAGCCGAATCCCGAACCAAAAAGGAGTCTGCACGCCGAAATTTCAAGTGAGTAGAGCTCAAAGATCTTTATTATATCTCACCTTCCTTTTCAAACCTCTTTGAATGTGTCCCTGTTCAAATTAGGTAACTTACCTCATTCAACGTCCCATCGAGGGGTGTGAACAAACTGCGACACAAACAAAAGGTTACGTTTAGGGAAAATTCTGTCTATTTTCACTGACGTAGTGTGACGATTTACAGAAAAAAAAATCAAATTAACTTATTCGTTGACTTTGTGCGAATAGTTAATGTTAGGTTAAGTCAAGACGAAAGCAAACAAAAGAAACATTTTTTTTTCTCAAACAAACACATTTTTCAAACATCACATTTCTCAAACAAACAACATTTCTTAAACAAAAGCTTCATAGCCTTATACTGTAATGTATAGTATAAGTATTGTTAGGAAATATTGTTAGTACTCCCTGAAGACAAAACTTTGATTTGTTTATGTCATCAATTCAAATACCAGAATCTAGTCAACCATTTTGCGATATTGAAATTGAAGATCTTGTTTCATCACTTTCACAAGTCAGTTTAAACTCTAGTTCAAAGTCGAATCAAAATTATCGATCAAAAATGGCTTTAGACTTACAAAAAATTAAATATCTTTCTGACTTTATCCCAGTATTTAATGGAGATGAAACCAGGTTGAGAAATTTCTTTGATTCAGTCGAAAATCTACTAGATGCTTGCCCTACTGACGATCCTTTAAGAATACGAATTCTTATAAGTGTCATCAAAACCAAAGTAACAGGAAAAGCGCAGCAACTATTAGATAGTCGATCAGATAATTTAACATGGCCCGAAATAAAAGACTTATTTTCACAAAACTTTAGTGACCACAAAAGCTTGCAAACTCTGCAGTGCGAATTACAGCAGACCCGTCTTCAACCCAAAGAATCATTATTATCTTTCGGAAACAGATTAATAGAACTAAAAGCCAAAATTATTGCAAAAATTAAGATGTCTGTAATTCCAGCTGAAGAGAGAAAAGGTTCCATATCTTTTTATGAAAACCAAATATTTAATACGTATAAAATGAATTTGCCGACACATTACGAAACCATGTTACGCTTAAATATGAATATAACAACTATTGAGCATGCAATGACGTTCATAGATGAACAGATTAAATACGATGAATACAAACAGCTAGCTTTGGGTAATGTAAAGTCGCAACCTCATTTAGGTTATGTAAGGTCACAACCCCCCTAGACAATCTCAAAAACCTTCCTATTTTAAACCTCCATGGAACTCTCGTACTCAATTTACGCCACCTAATCAAAACCATTTTCAATCATCTTATCGCCCTATGCAAACTCAACAAAATTTTCCATCTCAACCACTTAACATTCAAAATCGCCCTGTAAATCGAAATTTCCCCACAAATTCTCAAGTTTTTGGGAAACCTCAAAATGTCTTCAAACCCCAATTCCGTTCTGCTCAACCCATGAGTAAACCAACCCCTATGTCAGGAGTTTCAGTTCAACCCCGACATAATCAAGCACAACAAAGACCAGGACCCTCTGATGCACGCTTTCAGAATAGAAGCCAACCCAAATACCATGCCGAAGAATTATTCTCTAACGATATAGACACTGGCATCCCTGATCAATACGATCAGTACGATCAGTATGATCAATCAGATCAACCCCAATCATACGAACCAATCTTATATCCCCTAGATGAACAACCCGATTCAAACGATTTCACTTATGAACCAACAGATGGAACAGATGAAATTTATGATGAAAATTTTATCTCACAGCCTCCAGAGAATCCTCCAACATAACCCAAGAATTTAATTCAATTTCAACCCCTTGTTCATTGCCATATGTTTTAATTCAAAATCCCCCTCTTAAATTACTCATTGATACAGGATGTTCAAAAAGTATCATACGCCCTGATATCATTCAAAATTATTTTCCAGATTGCATTTATCAGAATACAACTAAATTAAAAACTTGCACAGGCGTAGCAAACGTTCAGTTTTCTGCTCAAATTCCAACCTTTCCAGAACTAAATTCGACTCATATTCTAGATGTTCTTCTTTACGACTTCCATGATTTTTATGACGGACTAATAGGATTCGATGATCTTGTCGCCCTTGGTCTTAAATTAGATTTTGAGAATCAAATTCTATACAACAACTTCACACAAATTCCATTCTATATCCGTACTCCGAATGAAACGTCCAGAACGTACTCATTAAATGCAAATGAAGTAATATTAAAGTCAATTCCTATAGATGTAGTTGAAGGAGATGTGTATATCCCTGCACAATCAACTACCAGTTGCCTAATTCCAGAAACAGTAACCACTGCAAAAAATGGATTAGCCATTGTTGAAATCCATAACATCGAGAACAATCCCATTCAGGTTGAATTTCCTGAACCTTTGAATGTCTTGCCACTGGATCACTTCGACACGTACGAATCAAAAATCGTACCACCTTCTCAAAAAGCCCTAGAAATTTCCAAACTTTTAAGAACAGACCACCTCAACCCTGAAGAACGACAAAGTCTTCTCTCTTTGTGTAAACAATATTCTGATGTGTTCTATTTCCCTGATGATAAACTAACTTTTACCAATGAAGTCAAACATCATATCAAACTCTCAGATGAGACTCCCATCCATACCAAATCTTATCGTTATCCACAATGTCACAAACAAGAAGTCCAAAGACAAATCTCTAAATTGCTTGATGATGGTATCATTCGTCCCTCTTTTAGCCCTTGGAGCTCTCCTATATGGATAGTGCCAAAAAAGCCAGATGCTTCCGGCCAACGTAAATGGCGTATGGTCGTCGATTACAGGAAATTAAATGAAAAAACCGTTTCAGATCGTTATCCCCTTCCTAATATCACGGACATTCTTGATAAACTTGGAAGATGCCAATATTTTACGACACTAGATCTCGCTTCTGGATTTCACCAGATAGAGATGCACCCCCAAAGTATCGATAAAACAGCTTTCACTGTCGAAAATGGTCATTACGAATATACCCGTATGGCCTTTGGTCTTAAAAATGCTCCTAGCACTTTTCAGAGAGTTATGGACAACATTCTTAAAGATCTCCAGCATAAAATCTGCTTCGTTTACATGGATGATGTAATAATCTTCAGTAGTTCACTCCAGGAACATATCCAAAATTTAGAACTTATCTTTAAAACATTCCAGAAGGCAAACCTTAAAATTCAACTCGACAAATCTGAGTTTCTCCGTAAAGAAGTTGAATTCCTTGGTCATGTAGTTACCCCCGAAGGAATCAAACCCAACCAAAGAAAGGTCGAAGCTATAAAAAAATTTCCAACACCCAAGACCCATAAAGACATTAAATCTTTTCTCGGTTTATTAGGTTATTATAGAAAATTTATCCCAGGATTTGCCCGTATAACCAAACCTTTGACATCTTGTCTAAAGAAAGACGCTAAAGTCATAGCAACTCCCGAATTCAAAGAATGTGTTCAAAAAATGCAAAGATCTACTTTGTAATGACCCTGTTCTCGCATACCCCGATTATGAAAAAACTTTCACTCTGACTACTGACGCTAGCAATTTTGCTATAGGTGCAATACTATCCCAAGAAGGTCACCCCGTGAGTTATCATTCTCGTACTTTAAACCCTGCTGAGTGCAATTACTCAACCATTGAGAAAGAACTCTTAGCTATCGTTGATTCTACCAAACATTTTAGGCCGTATCTCTTTGGAAAAAAATTTATTATCGAGACCGATCACCAACCATTACAATGGTTGTTTAACCTTAAAGATCCCCATTCTCGTTTAGCCCGATGGAGACTAAAACTTATGGAATATGATTTCGAAATTAAATATAAAAAAGGCAAACACAATCCCGCTGATCCTCTTTCCAGAATTAAAATTAATGAATTAAACGCCATCGAAAACTCTAATGTTCCCCAAGACATCCCTGAAATAGATAACCTAGATACCCTCTCTATAAACCCAGCGTTAGGTAACCCTGAAGAATTAGACCGCGCTATCGCCGAATTATTAGGAGATGAAAATCAACCTAATGATGAAAATCAAGTCGAAATTCCAATGACGCAACCTACCAATGACTTAGATAATCAAACTGTTCATACTTCGTGTGAAAACCCTCTTTTCACAATGGAATACACCCCTAAATCGGTAAACACCTATAGATATCAATACATTATTAGCGAAAATGACCGTAACATCAGTCACATTTGTTCTTATGAAAAAAATCTTTGATAATCATTACCGATGGACAATAAGCCTTAAAAGTCGATCGTCCGATCTAGATGTTTTTCAATTTTTAATCCACTGGATCAAAAACCTAAATAACCACACGCCTTGTTTTTATTTTGCTGATCACTCTATCGAAACCAAAATTATTCGTGTTCTTCAAAAAATATTTTACAAATTCAGTTAAAATGGTAATTAGTCGCGATAAAGTAGAAGATGTAACTAATGAACAAAGGCAGCAACAAATCATTAAATATATGCACGAAGGAAAAACTGTTCACCGCGGACAGACGGAAACAACTAAAGCAATTCGGAAAAAGTATTATTGGCCTAATTTAGGACAACACGTAGTTAAATACATTAACACCTGCGAAACATGCCAAACTTGTAAATACGATAGGAATCCACAACATCCCAAGTTCCAAATCACACCTACACCACAAAAACCAATGGAAACTATACATATCGACACTTTCCATTTCGACCATAAACAATTTCTAACAATCATTGACCCTTTCTCAAAAATAGGTCAAGCGTACCCCCTAGAAGCAAAAAACCGGTATGCAAGTTCAAAAAAGCATACTTCTTTTCATTCAGCATTACGGATTACCACACAAAATCATTCTCGATTCAGGAAAAGAATTTAACAATGTCATGATACAAGACTTTTGTCATTTACATAAAATCAAACTTCACTTTACCTCCATTCAAGGACATACCTCAAATGCCCCCGTGGAAAGACTCCACTCGACATTAGTCGAATCACTTCGTTGCCTTAAGCATGAAAATCCAAATGCCCCTATTGATTATTTAATGCAACTCGCCATATTAGGTTACAACAATTCAATTCATACTAACTTAAAATATACTCCCTTTGAAGTTCTATTTGGTCACCTTGACAAACCATCACCCTTCGAACTTTCGGAAGACGCGATTACTTCAGATTATATTCAACAACATAAAAACATGACAAAAGATTTATATCAAAATATTCGCGAAAATCTTGAAAAAGCAAAAAATAAACAAATTTCTAGCTTAAATCAAAAACGCGATGAACCAGAAACTGTAGAACCTAACGAAACCGTTCTGATAAAAACTAATCGAGCTGGCTATAAAAAAACTGAACCCCGTTTCCAAAAAAACTCAAGCAGTCGAAGATAAAGGTCCCGTTCTCATAACAAAACGCGGAAAAGTACATAAAAGTATCGTGAAAAGAAAACGTAAAACACCAACAGTAACACAGAAACCCACACTAACACAGAAACCTTCCTTACAGGTTGACACATCAACAAGTACTAACGAGACAAAACTACCACAACCATCGACATCACGTACACAAATTGACTTTGACGATGAAATACCACGAACGGAGATTTCACTCATTCCTGACTCTCCCGTTCCTAGCGGTCCTATTACACGATCACGTACTCGCTCTAAAAATAAGGAAGCTAAATAACCCAATTTATTTCCTTAGATTATCAAATCAAACTAAATTAGTCAATTCATACCACACCTTCATACATTCAATCGATTATACATCACTATCAGCTAGCCTTGATCAACTAAACTCGCAAATAGATTTAAAGAAAGAATATTGCTCAAAAAACAAAATTCGAATTCAACAGTTAGATACATTGTACAATATAACTAATCAAAGATTGAGTAACTTACAAAATCATCATATTAAAGCCAAACGTGGATTAATAAATGGTATAGGAACTATCGAAAAATTTCTATTTGGTATCGCAGATTCTGATGACATTGAACAAATCAACAATCAGTTGACAATTCTCGAAAAGAATCAAAACAATTTGGTAACTCAAATAAATTTACGGACGTCCCTTATGGACTCATTAGCGCTGAGACTTAATCAAACGTTAACTATAATAAACAGCAACACTGAAAAAATCAATCAAGATATGCAGATCCTAGATGATCTTATTCAAGATGTAAACTGTCAACAACTTATGACACAGCTTAGTCAAAACCTAAACCTACTATTAAATTTTCTTGACAACATAGAAAATGCCATTGTTAGTTCACACTCCAACTTACTTCATAATTTCTTTCTTTCAAATACAGAAGTCATTTATATACTTAAACAAATGAAACTATTATATTCTGAAAATGAGCTCATTCAGTTAGAGGACATACAGTCATATTATCGACTATTTCATGTTAAAACTATGACAAAAAATAATCAACTAATAATCAAAATTTTAGTACCAACAGTTCAAAGAGACACATTTCAAAGTTATCACTTAATCCCTATTCCCATAAAAAATATATCCCTTATACCACCTCTACCATACCTGATTCTGAGCTCTACGAATCTTCATCTATGGAGGGAAGAACCTTGTCCAACCCTCGAAGGCAACAGCATTTGTAATGGATTACCTACCCCTTGGACCGATCAATGCTTCCAGAACATTCTATTAGGACAACAACCTCTAAACTGCACGTACATGAAAGTCACCAGTACAACCACCAGCGTTTCGCAAGTTGCCAAGGATAAAATCCTAGTCTTTCCTCACGAATCTACCCTTGCCAGTTCTACATGTCAACAAGACCAGATCCTGAAGTTGGATGAACCCACGGAAATCCAATTGGAAAGTTCCTGCCCAACTACCATCGATGGATACCGATATTACTACGACGAGTCCCAACTAGACGGAACCAGCCTCCGCCTACCTGATTTCAAGTTTCAAGCGGAACCGCATTTGTCCACGATCCGCCTCTCCCAGCTACCACTGGACAAGATAAAGGACCTACACGAGACATTAAGTGCCCTTCAACCGGTGACACTTGAAAACCTTAGTGAAGCAACCAATCATGTGTTGTATCTCTATATTATTCTAATTTTATTAATAATTTGTATTGTATTTTATATCTTTAGGAAACCATTGTTTATAATATTTAAGAAATGCTGTAAAAAACCCCTAGTACTCACTACTGTTTTAAAATCTAGAGACGAGGCTTCAGGTCAGCCTTTTGCCAACCTTACGCCTCTTGTTTAAGGAGGGAGGAGTAATATCCCCTGTATATTTCATGATCTATTTTTATTTTATCTATTCCTCGAACAAATCGTATTACACACAACGTAACGTTCCTGCGAATAGGTACTATCTAAAAAACTAGCGGGTCAGCATTTGATAAGTCAGCATAGAATAAGCTTATAAATTAAGATGCACGGCAATGTAGGCCAGATATGATAATTAGATCTTCACGCGACAGCTCTGCCTTGTAATTTCGAGAAAATAAAGAATTATTTTTTGAGTGCAGTTCTTTCAAATTCGTATCGGTCGCGAATCGATTACTGGCGCAGTCGGTAGGATTTGGCCGTGTGTTTTGTGAAGCAGTCTATCGAAGACATCCGACCCTGGGAGCAGTCTATTGGAGACACCGGAGCCTGGATTTCACAAGGTGCATCGTTGGTTTCAACCATTAAGCCGAATCCCGAACCAAAAAGGAGTCTGCACGCCGAAATTTCAAGTGAGTAGAGCTCAAAGATCTTTATTATATCTCACCTTCCTTTTCAAACCTCTTTGAATGTGTCCCTGTTCAAATTAGGTAACTTACCTCATTCAACGTCCCATCGAGGGGTGTGAACAAACTGCGACACAAACAAAAGGTTACGTTTAGGGAAAATTCTGTCTATTTTCACTGACGTAGTGTGACGATTTACAGAAAAAAAAATCAAATTAACTTATTCGTTGACTTTGTGCGAATAGTTAATGTTAGGTTAAGTCAAGACGAAAGCAAACAAAAGAAACATTTTTTTTTCTCAAACAAACACATTTTTCAAACATCACATTTCTCAAACAAACAACATTTCTTAAACAAAAGCTTCATAGCCTTATACTGTAATGTATAGTATAAGTATTGTTAGGAAATATTGTTAGTACTCCCTGAAGACAAAACTTTGATTTGTTTATGTCATCAATTCAAATACCAGAATCTAGTCAACCATTTTGCGATATTGAAATTGAAGATCTTGTTTCATCACTTTCACAAGTCAGTTTAAACTCTAGTTCAAAGTCGAATCAAAATTATCGATCAAAAATGGCTTTAGACTTACAAAAAATTAAATATCTTTCTGACTTTATCCCAGTATTTAATGGAGATGAAACCAGGTTGAGAAATTTCTTTGATTCAGTCGAAAATCTACTAGATGCTTGCCCTACTGACGATCCTTTAAGAATACGAATTCTTATAAGTGTCATCAAAACCAAAGTAACAGGAAAAGCGCAGCAACTATTAGATAGTCGATCAGATAATTTAACATGGCCCGAAATAAAAGACTTATTTTCACAAAACTTTAGTGACCACAAAAGCTTGCAAACTCTGCAGTGCGAATTACAGCAGACCCGTCTTCAACCCAAAGAATCATTATTATCTTTCGGAAACAGATTAATAGAACTAAAAGCCAAAATTATTGCAAAAATTAAGATGTCTGTAATTCCAGCTGAAGAGAGAAAAGGTTCCATATCTTTTTTATGAAAACCAAATATTTAATACGTATAAAATGAATTTGCCGACACATTACGAAACCATGTTACGCTTAAATATGAATATAACAACTATTGAGCATGCAATGACGTTCATAGATGAACAGATTAAATACGATGAATACAAACAGCTAGCTTTGGGTAATGTAAAGTCGCAACCTCATTTAGGTTATGTAAGGTCACAACCCCCTAGACAATCTCAAAAACCTTCCTATTTTAAACCTCCATGGAACTCTCGTACTCAATTTACGCCACCTAATCAAAACCATTTTCAATCATCTTATCGCCCTATGCAAACTCAACAAAATTTTCCATCTCAACCACTTAACATTCAAAATCGCCCTGTAAATCGAAATTTCCCCACAAATTCTCAAGTTTTTGGGAAACCTCAAAATGTCTTCAAACCCCAATTCCGTTCTGCTCAACCCATGAGTAAACCAACCCCTATGTCAGGAGTTTCAGTTCAACCCCGACATAATCAAGCACAACAAAGACCAGGACCCTCTGATGCACGCTTTCAGAATAGAAGCCAACCCAAATACCATGCCGAAGAATTATTCTCTAACGATATAGACACTGGCATCCCTGATCAATACGATCAGTACGATCAGTATGATCAATCAGATCAACCCCAATCATACGAACCAATCTTATATCCCCTAGATGAACAACCCGATTCAAACGATTTCACTTATGAACCAACAGATGGAACAGATGAAATTTATGATGAAAATTTTATCTCACAGCCTCCAGAGAATCCTCCAACATAACCCAAGAATTTAATTCAATTTCAACCCCTTGTTCATTGCCATATGTTTTAATTCAAAATCCCCCCTCTTAAATTACTCATTGATACAGGATGTTCAAAAAGTATCATACGCCCTGATATCATTCAAAATTATTTTCCAGATTGCATTTATCAGAATACAACTAAATTAAAAACTTGCACAGGCGTAGCAAACGTTCAGTTTTCTGCTCAAATTCCAACCTTTCCAGAACTAAATTCGACTCATATTCTAGATGTTCTTCTTTACGACTTCCATGATTTTTATGACGGACTAATAGGATTCGATGATCTTGTCGCCCTTGGTCTTAAATTAGATTTTGAGAATCAAATTCTATACAACAACTTCACACAAATTCCATTCTATATCCGTACTCCGAATGAAACGTCCAGAACGTACTCATTAAATGCAAATGAAGTAATATTAAAGTCAATTCCTATAGATGTAGTTGAAGGAGATGTGTATATCCCTGCACAATCAACTACCAGTTGCCTAATTCCAGAAACAGTAACCACTGCAAAAAATGGATTAGCCATTGTTGAAATCCATAACATCGAGAACAATCCCATTCAGGTTGAATTTCCTGAACCTTTGAATGTCTTGCCACTGGATCACTTCGACACGTACGAATCAAAAATCGTACCACCTTCTCAAAAAGCCCTAGAAATTTCCAAACTTTTAAGAACAGACCACCTCAACCCTGAAGAACGACAAAGTCTTCTCTCTTTGTGTAAACAATATTCTGATGTGTTCTATTTCCCTGATGATAAACTAACTTTTACCAATGAAGTCAAACATCATATCAAACTCTCAGATGAGACTCCCATCCATACCAAATCTTATCGTTATCCACAATGTCACAAACAAGAAGTCCAAAGACAAATCTCTAAATTGCTTGATGATGGTATCATTCGTCCCTCTTTTAGCCCTTGGAGCTCTCCTATATGGATAGTGCCAAAAAAAGCCAGATGCTTCCGGCCAACGTAAATGGCGTATGGTCGTCGATTACAGGAAATTAAATGAAAAAACCGTTTCAGATCGTTATCCCCTTCCTAATATCACGGACATTCTTGATAAACTTGGAAGATGCCAATATTTTACGACACTAGATCTCGCTTCTGGATTTCACCAGATAGAGATGCACCCCCAAAGTATCGATAAAACAGCTTTCACTGTCGAAAATGGTCATTACGAATATACCCGTATGGCCTTTGGTCTTAAAAAATGCTCCTAGCACTTTTCAGAGAGTTATGGACAACATTCTTAAAGATCTCCAGCATAAAATCTGCTTCGTTTACATGGATGATGTAATAATCTTCAGTAGTTCACTCCAGGAACATATCCAAAATTTAGAACTTATCTTTAAAACATTCCAGAAGGCAAACCTTAAAATTCAACTCGACAAATCTGAGTTTCTCCGTAAAGAAGTTGAATTCCTTGGTCATGTAGTTACCCCCGAAGGAATCAAACCCAACCAAAGAAAGGTCGAAGCTATAAAAAAATTTCCAACACCCAAGACCCATAAAGACATTAAATCTTTTCTCGGTTTATTAGGTTATTATAGAAAATTTATCCCAGGATTTGCCCGTATAACCAAACCTTTGACATCTTGTCTAAAGAAAGACGCTAAAGTCATAGCAACTCCCGAATTCAAAGAATGTGTTCAAAAATGCAAAGATCTACTTTGTAATGACCCTGTTCTCGCATACCCCGATTATGAAAAAACTTTCACTCTGACTACTGACGCTAGCAATTTTGCTATAGGTGCAATACTATCCCAAGAAGGTCACCCCGTGAGTTATCATTCTCGTACTTTAAACCCTGCTGAGTGCAATTACTCAACCATTGAGAAAGAACTCTTAGCTATCGTTGATTCTACCAAACATTTTAGGCCGTATCTCTTTGGAAAAAAATTTATTATCGAGACCGATCACCAACCATTACAATGGTTGTTTAACCTTAAAGATCCCCATTCTCGTTTAGCCCGATGGAGACTAAAACTTATGGAATATGATTTCGAAATTAAATATAAAAAAGGCAAACACAATCCCGCTGATCCTCTTTCCAGAATTAAAATTAATGAATTAAACGCCATCGAAAACTCTAATGTTCCCCAAGACATCCCTGAAATAGATAACCTAGATACCCTCTCTATAAACCCAGCGTTAGGTAACCCTGAAGAATTAGACCGCGCTATCGCCGAATTATTAGGAGATGAAAATCAACCTAATGATGAAAATCAAGTCGAAATTCCAATGACGCAACCTACCAATGACTTAGATAATCAAACTGTTCATACTTCGTGTGAAAACCCTCTTTTCACAATGGAATACACCCCTAAATCGGTAAACACCTATAGATATCAATACATTATTAGCGAAAATGACCGTAACATCAGTCACATTTGTTCTTATGAAAAAATCTTTGATAATCATTACCGATGGACAATAAGCCTTAAAAGTCGATCGTCCGATCTAGATGTTTTTCAATTTTTAATCCACTGGATCAAAAACCTAAATAACCACACGCCTTGTTTTTATTTTGCTGATCACTCTATCGAAACCAAAATTATTCGTGTTCTTCAAAAATATTTTACAAATTCAGTTAAAATGGTAATTAGTCGCGATAAAGTAGAAGATGTAACTAATGAACAAAGGCAGCAACAAATCATTAAATATATGCACGAAGGAAAAACTGTTCACCGCGGACAGACGGAAACAACTAAAGCAATTCGGAAAAAGTATTATTGGCCTAATTTAGGACAACACGTAGTTAAATACATTAACACCTGCGAAACATGCCAAACTTGTAAATACGATAGGAATCCACAACATCCCAAGTTCCAAATCACACCTACACCACAAAAACCAATGGAAACTATACATATCGACACTTTCCATTTCGACCATAAACAATTTCTAACAATCATTGACCCTTTCTCAAAAATAGGTCAAGCGTACCCCCTAGAAGCAAAAACCGGTATGCAAGTTCAAAAAAGCATACTTCTTTTCATTCAGCATTACGGATTACCACACAAAATCATTCTCGATTCAGGAAAAGAATTTAACAATGTCATGATACAAGACTTTTGTCATTTACATAAAATCAAACTTCACTTTACCTCCATTCAAGGACATACCTCAAATGCCCCCGTGGAAAGACTCCACTCGACATTAGTCGAATCACTTCGTTGCCTTAAGCATGAAAATCCAAATGCCCCTATTGATTATTTAATGCAACTCGCCATATTAGGTTACAACAATTCAATTCATACTAACTTAAAATATACTCCCTTTGAAGTTCTATTTGGTCACCTTGACAAACCATCACCCTTCGAACTTTCGGAAGACGCGATTACTTCAGATTATATTCAACAACATAAAAACATGACAAAAGATTTATATCAAAATATTCGCGAAAATCTTGAAAAAAGCAAAAAATAAACAAATTTCTAGCTTAAATCAAAAACGCGATGAACCAGAAACTGTAGAACCTAACGAAACCGTTCTGATAAAAACTAATCGAGCTGGCTATAAAAAAACTGAACCCCGTTTCCAAAAAACTCAAGCAGTCGAAGATAAAGGTCCCGTTCTCATAACAAAACGCGGAAAAGTACATAAAAGTATCGTGAAAAGAAAACGTAAAACACCAACAGTAACACAGAAACCCACACTAACACAGAAACCTTCCTTACAGGTTGACACATCAACAAGTACTAACGAGACAAAACTACCACAACCATCGACATCACGTACACAAATTGACTTTGACGATGAAATACCACGAACGGAGATTTCACTCATTCCTGACTCTCCCGTTCCTAGCGGTCCTATTACACGATCACGTACTCGCTCTAAAAATAAGGAAGCTAAATAACCCAATTTATTTCCTTAGATTATCAAATCAAACTAAATTAGTCAATTCATACCACACCTTCATACATTCAATCGATTATACATCACTATCAGCTAGCCTTGATCAACTAAACTCGCAAATAGATTTAAAGAAAGAATATTGCTCAAAAAACAAAATTCGAATTCAACAGTTAGATACATTGTACAATATAACTAATCAAAGATTGAGTAACTTACAAAATCATCATATTAAAGCCAAACGTGGATTAATAAATGGTATAGGAACTATCGAAAAATTTCTATTTGGTATCGCAGATTCTGATGACATTGAACAAATCAACAATCAGTTGACAATTCTCGAAAAGAATCAAAACAATTTGGTAACTCAAATAAATTTACGGACGTCCCTTATGGACTCATTAGCGCTGAGACTTAATCAAACGTTAACTATAATAAACAGCAACACTGAAAAAATCAATCAAGATATGCAGATCCTAGATGATCTTATTCAAGATGTAAACTGTCAACAACTTATGACACAGCTTAGTCAAAACCTAAACCTACTATTAAATTTTCTTGACAACATAGAAAATGCCATTGTTAGTTCACACTCCAACTTACTTCATAATTTCTTTCTTTCAAATACAGAAGTCATTTATATACTTAAACAAATGAAACTATTATATTCTGAAAATGAGCTCATTCAGTTAGAGGACATACAGTCATATTATCGACTATTTCATGTTAAAACTATGACAAAAAATAATCAACTAATAATCAAAATTTTAGTACCAACAGTTCAAAGAGACACATTTCAAAGTTATCACTTAATCCCTATTCCCATAAAAAATATATCCCTTATACCACCTCTACCATACCTGATTCTGAGCTCTACGAATCTTCATCTATGGAGGGAAGAACCTTGTCCAACCCTCGAAGGCAACAGCATTTGTAATGGATTACCTACCCCTTGGACCGATCAATGCTTCCAGAACATTCTATTAGGACAACAACCTCTAAACTGCACGTACATGAAAGTCACCAGTACAACCACCAGCGTTTCGCAAGTTGCCAAGGATAAAATCCTAGTCTTTCCTCACGAATCTACCCTTGCCAGTTCTACATGTCAACAAGACCAGATCCTGAAGTTGGATGAACCCACGGAAATCCAATTGGAAAGTTCCTGCCCAACTACCATCGATGGATACCGATATTACTACGACGAGTCCCAACTAGACGGAACCAGCCTCCGCCTACCTGATTTCAAGTTTCAAGCGGAACCGCATTTGTCCACGATCCGCCTCTCCCAGCTACCACTGGACAAGATAAAGGACCTACACGAGACATTAAGTGCCCTTCAACCGGTGACACTTGAAAACCTTAGTGAAGCAACCAATCATGTGTTGTATCTCTATATTATTCTAATTTTATTAATAATTTGTATTGTATTTTATATCTTTAGGAAACCATTGTTTATAATATTTAAGAAATGCTGTAAAAAACCCCTAGTACTCACTACTGTTTTAAAATCTAGAGACGAGGCTTCAGGTCAGCCTTTTGCCAACCTTACGCCTCTTGTTTAAGGAGGGAGGAGTAATATCCCCTGTATATTTCATGATCTATTTTTATTTTATCTATTCCTCGAACAAATCGTATTACACACAACGTAACGTTCCTGCGAATAGGTACTATCTAAAAAACTAGCGGGTCAGCATTTGATAAGTCAGCATAGAATAAGCTTATAAATTAAGATGCACGGCAATGTAGGCCAGATATGATAATTAGATCTTCACGCGACAGCTCTGCCTTGTAATTTCGAGAAAATAAAGAATTATTTTTTGAGTGCAGTTCTTTCAAATTCGTATCGGTCGCGAATCGATTACTAGGGTTTTCCCCCTTGAACACAACTTATTCTTACTTATTAAGAAAATACAAACAGATAGGTACCACAGAAACCGGGTTGGGCGGCCGGGGATACCCAGTACTGTAAAGCATCTAACCAGTCCTATACAGATCTGGAATTTTTATTTGGAAGCGTTGGAGATTCTAATACATGCATTTCAAATGCATGGAATATTGGTAGGGGTCATAGCAGAAGATGGGCGGAGCAGACGTCATACGTAGTGTATTCCCCCTACAATGTATAAGCTGACAAACTGACGTAGTCGGTACTCGATGGCAGTGATGGGAAAGCGAGACGGGGATCGAAGTACAGCGTTGCCAGTTACTGCGATGTTTACGTTTTAGATGGGCCACTCATTTGGGCTATTTATTTCAAAAGTTGCGGTTTTTTGGTGATTTCTGATCTAAAGTAAAAAATTGATCATCATAACTATTCATTTACTATTTTTAAGTACTATGCCGCTGGTTTGTTGGCTTGGTAACACGTAATTTGTGGTAAAACGTGAGGCAAATACGTGATGCATAAACACAGAATTGTAATATGGTGCCGTTTTTTGTGTCGTCGACTATAAAATTGCGTTGGGCGACTTTTGCGAATTTTTCCACACCAAATCGTGATAATTGTTGAAATCTGGCAACCATGTCGTCCTGTTGGGGTAGGCAGCACAGCTGTTACGGGGACCTGTCGATTTTTAAACGAAAACTCAAGCCTGCCATTTACTTCTTGCGGTGAATTATCAGCGTAATACCATTTAATAATTTGTCTTTTTTCCTCGATTATATAAGCGGACATTTTTAAGGAATATTAAACGAGAAACCAGTTTTATTATACCCTACTTACGCACAGACGGCTCGAAGCTAAATGGTTGCGAAACGCGAAACGTTGCCGACTTTGCCGACGACGGCCGATCTTCGAGACGCCGAAGGCTGAGCTGGACGGTAGGGGAATACGGTCGTGTGTTTTCTGATAGGTGAGCCTTTGGCAATATTTTGTGGAAGGTATTGACCGTTTTTGTTTGATTGTTTTGACCGTCAGTTGTTTGGGCAAGGTTTTAAACTAAAAATAGCGCCCATCGAAGCTAGTAAAAAGTTGATAATATATGAGTAGCATACGAAAATTTGAAATCGATCCAAGAGTAAACTACCTTTATTTTCAATTCGAGAGAAAAATATTAAACTAATTAAATTATTTAATTAATTAAATTAGAACAGTTATTCCTTTCTAAAAGATTAGCCCTAATATGAAGTTCAAGTGTTGTATGGTGAAAAAGCGGTTTCTGACATTTTTTTTAACTTACCCTCGTATCATATTCGAACAAAATCGCTCACCATTAAAATCATATTTCCTGGAGGCTCTTCTCCAAGAAAAATATTTTTATTGTTCAAAACAAAAATGGGCAACAAATAACGCACAAAAACAAATAAATCATAAAAAGGTCAGCAAGAAATAAACTAATTTTTGGTGCAAAATTTATTTTATGTTCAGGAATAATATAAAAAGTAAATAATTATGGTAAACCTCATAGAAAGCACACTTTTTGAAACGATACTTTTTATAATAACATCTGAAAAACATGCAAAATTATGTTCCTTAAAAGTGTTGCCCAACACGCTTTTGACAACAACCATAGGATAGACATAAATAATTTAAAATTAATTAGAAATGTAACAAACAGTAGACAGTTGGATGCTTTTGAAAGTTTAGAAATCATTAAATGTAACAGTAGTATGAATAAGGACAATGGTCCGATACTCAACAGTCCACTGTTTGCTCTGATAAACAAAGACAGTTACGGTTCAGTGAACCGTGGCAACAAATTTGGTATAAATAGTGCAAGTGTGTAGGCTAGAATTTAGTTTTAATCTTCTCCTGAAGATGCCAACTTGGTTGGCGAAACGCGCGTCGAGAAACGTGTAGTAGTTCGGTGTTTCGTGGAAAACGTCGTTTTTTTTTTTATTCAAAACGAAGGAAGAGACACAGAGACGTAAAATAAACACTATTGAAGAAAGGTTGCTTTTCTATTTGTGTAAAATACTAATGTTTATTTACTTGTTACTTTTACTGTTTCTTCTATTTCCACACGTGGGGTTTTCAGAACACTGTAATTTTAGTTTCCTTTCTCTATTTTTTTGTGTATTCGTTTAGTTTTCTTTCTCTATTTCGTGATGTTTTGCAACATTAAAAGTTTTGCTCTTAACTGATATCCTGCTGTTGTATCGTTTTGTAAAAGTTAAATTATTTCCAGCTTACGCAATTATATTTTCAAAAAAAAATATTTTTTAAAAATGATATGCTGAACATAAAATAAAGTTTGCACCAAAAATTCGTTTATTTCTTGCTGACATTTTTATAATCGAGTTATTCGTTGACCATTTATATTGTTTTGAACAATTACAATATTTTTCTTGGAGAAAAGCCTCCAGGAAATACGATTTTAATGATGAGCGACTTTGTTCGAAAAGTTGAGAAAACGTCAGGAACCGCTTTTTTAACCATACTGAACTTAAACTTCATACTGGCGCTAATCTTTTACAAAGGAATAACTTTTCTTATCATAATTTTTCAGTAGGGTTGAAAATAAAGGTAGTTTACTCGGGTCGATTTCAAATTTTCATATGCTACTCGTATATTATCAACTTTTTACTAGCTTCGATGGGCGCTATTTTAGTTTAAAAACTTGCCCAACCAATTGATGGTCAAAACAATTTCTTAGATGCGAACACAAAATTTGTTCCCGTATGGTGCAAACTTTATTTTATTACCACCTGTAATAAAAATTCGTTTTGTCAACACAATCTATAAGAAATCCTTTTGTTATCTACTTGCATTTCTCAGAAATCCTTAAATCATTATGCAGGTGGTTTAGTTTGCAATGGTTTTGTTGCAATGGCCTTCGCAATAGCCAGATATCTCTCCGATTGAACTAGTGTGGGATGAATTAGACAGGAGGGTTACAGAATCAGACATGAATTACACACACATGCGGCAATACCTTCAGGCGGAGTGGAAAACGCTAAATGAAGAATATTTTAAAAAATTAATCAAGTGGATGCCCACATTTGTTCGGAAATTATTAAAAATAAAGGAGTTCATTTTGATGAGGCTAATTCGCGATGGCAACAAAACATTTAAAACATTACTTATTGTCATTTTATTGAACAATTTCTATGTGCTTCCAAACTTTTGAACTCTAGTGTAAGTGACGCAAAAAAAATTACCGTAATAAAGTTATATTCGAATCTTTAAAAAAACGCTAAATACAGGAACTAAATAACAATTATATATAGTTATAGGGAATGCTAATATAGATGGATTCAGAATTTAATTCTACACTAAAACGTAAAGTAAAATATGGGGCATCATATTTAAAAAAAAATAATTTGGAAGTTTGGTTAAGTTGGGCTAAATGGTAGTATTATTTTAAACACTCTGTACATAATTGAGAAATAATACAAGCATTGTTGCATAGCTTTAGAGTTCTACTAACGATATTGCTAGTACCGACACCTGATATTCTAAAATAACCAAATAGTTTCAAAGGTAATGAACAATATTCATTACCTTTGATTCGAATTCAGAAATGATTCAAAACCGATAAAAGATAGGGATAGAGAAATCTCATGAAAATCTACCTAAAATAACGTGTAGAATCGAAATCTCGAACAAAAAAAAAAAAAGGTACCAGCCCCTTTGAAATGAGGAAGTTGACACTGACTTCCCATCTACCATCTTGGAAATACATTCGTCAAGTCCTCCATTGGCTAATTAGCTGAAGGCAAGTTTACAAAAATCAGTCATTTCTATAAGCCTCAATACTCTTAATGAATGGTTTCGATCAATCACTATATAATTGCTATTTTAGAACTTTGAAGTACGAGGTGTGGCTATTAAATGACCGAACTGCTGTCACAACACCTTTTATTCGTTACCAATTACAGCAGCAATTTTTTCGCCGGCAATGTACTCCCCTTGGCGATCTCTACACCGCTCCATACGACTTTTCCTTTGTTGAAAGCAGTGCTGGAAGTCCGCTTCTGTCAGCTGGTTCATAACCTCCGTCGCTTTTGCTTTAACCGCCTCCACACTTTCGAATCTTGTCCCCTTCAGCGCCGATTTGACCTTGGGAAATAAAAAAAGTCACAGGGGGCAAGGTCGGGCGAGTATGGTGGATGTTTTGAACACAGTAATGCCGTATTTTGCAAAAAAACGCCTTCACAGACAAAACAGAATGGGCTGGTGCATTGTCTTGGGGAATCTTCCATGATTTGGCGAGTTTTGGCACCATTTTTACGTAAACTTTGCGCATGTTGAACGATTCATGCAAAATCTGGCGAACACATGCTTTGTCGATTACTGTTATTTCAGCAAGCCCTTGGATGCTTAAATGACGATCTTCGCGGATTAATTTACCAATTTTTTCAATGTTTTCGTCCGTTTTTGACGTTGAGGGTCGTCCGGGGCGCGGATTGTCTTCGCTCGATTCAGATCCCTCTTTAAACCGATTAACCCATTCAAATACTTATATGTGGGATAAACATTCATTCCCGTACACTTTATTTAACATTGCATACTGAACACTTAACATTTTTTCGATGCGTCACTGGTGCGTTGACTAATTGAAACGACTGCTACCGTCAAACTGAGCGACCCACCGGCTTGTCCAGCGAGCTCAGGGTGGGGAAAATATCACAAGACACAGTTCTGTTCAAACTTGTCGCGACACGCTCGCAGCGCGCTGGTAGCACCATCGGTTCGGTTATTTAATAGCCACACCTCGTATATCCAAAAAACGTCAATGACGGTTATTCGTCATTTCCCATATTTGTGCAAGTTACAGTGCCTTAGCAACTACAAAAAAATCAGTTTATTGATAGTTAAAAAGTTACCAGTCACATTCTTCCTCCTCCGGTTTAATATCGAGCTCTTCCGACTTAATAGCCTTTCGATCATCACGTTCCAGTATGTTTTCTTGTTTCGCTGAACATTCAGTGACGAATTGGTAGTAGTTTAGCAAAGATGTTTGACATGATAAGCAGATTTTCGGATCCCTTGTGGATTTTATATCCTAAAAAGGAATCAAATCATGAACAATAACAAGTGCTGTGAGATTAACAAATATTTTGTCCGCATTCTTAACATATTCTTAAAAGAGAGTCAGCAACAGAGGCCACGTAGGAACAGTGGTCACTTACGTGCTTCATTTTTATTTATAAAGAGTAGTGGCTGCCACCCACTGCAGAGGGTTCAATAACATCCTAAGAATATTAACGGGTAGTATCCTTGAGCTTCAAAGTTTCTTTTTTTTGTATGAAATTAACTTTAAATTGTCCACGTAGTAAAATACGAGCGGTGAAAATTATGCGTAGCGAATAAATACCTTCATATCGAAGTGAACTAATAGTGACGATTTATACCTAATACACGTAAGTGTTTATTGATATAACAATATTTTAATTATATTAAATAGCTTTTACAATTACCCATTGATTCAAAAAACATGTAGTTCATGGTAGAGTGGTCAGGTTGAATGTAGGTACTATCTTTCCATTCTAAATTGAAAATAGGTAGAAAAAAGCAAGGTTGTCAGATTTATTTTCTAAAACTGCTAAGCTCACTATACAAGTATACTTCATACTTCAGTAAACTGTTAGTTCGTGACATTCTTAGAAAGCTAGTTTGGAAATATTTAAAAAAAAATACATAGATATAAATTTATTAGTTAGCATTAAAATAAAGCTTTAAAAATGCTGGAAAAAAATAATTATAAATTAAAACAACTTTATGTATATTACTATACTCAAGAAAATTTTAAAGAGCCGGCAACGCGCTGGCTGGCCAACCAGCCAGCCGCTGGTGGCGCAACGGAAACCACTGTAGATAAACCACTTTGCATATAATACATTGCTAATATTTGTTCGGTCCACTGTGCCATAAAATTTTAACGATGTCGTTAAAATGATTTACGACTTTATGAATTAGGAACTTAAACTACTTGTCTAAGACGCCAGTGACGTGTATTTCAGCTAGGTTTATTAACACAGACAATTTTTTGAGATTGTCTGGCTAAATGAGCATTATTTACAGCAAATTATATTACAAATATTAAGAGTTTTATATGCAGGCTAATTTTAATCTCCTATATTGATTTAAATGAAAAAAAAATTAACAATTTTCGAATTTATAAAAGATATATGCACGCCCATGGAATCATAAAGTTGCACCGCTTTTTTTTTCCTCAGGCGTATTTATCATTTTCAATTAAAATTAGAACTCCGAGCTCCGTTTTCAATAGTAAAAAGGAAGAATATTCACACCAAACCTATGTACCTCAGTATTTTTAGGTGTACTCTTTCGATTTCCGGGGTCAAATATTGGTGTCTGGTTCTCAGAAAAAAAATATGGCGGTTTTAAAATAGAAAAGCACCGAAATTTCGAGGACATTTTTTTTTCGTCATTTTTTTCGAGCCAATAGGGCTTTAGAATTAAATTCCCATTGTGATCAGTGGTGATCTAGATAGTTGAAATAAGATAAGAATGTTTTTTTCCGTACCTCACGTCGACCTAGCCTCTCCAAAATGACGAAATAATGTGAAATTTTGCGAAATACGGATTTTTCCAACTATATTCCATTCGATACGGAATTTTATGTTGAAATGAATATATCTGAATGTGTTTTATTAATATACAATAACGATGAATCCGATATGGCGGTCAGGTAACGAAGAAAATGATGATTTTTTGATTTGGTATGAAATTCTTGAGTCCTGATGTTTTCCGATGTCTCGATCATGATTGAAATTCAAGATGGCGGGTACGATATCAAAAATATCAAAATTGGTTGATGCAAAAGATACTGTGGTATTCTGTCTAAATTTGTGAATGAAGTATTCTCAGCAATTTTTATGCTGAGTACGTTGTTTTTGAGGAAAAACTTTAGAAAGGCTAAGAGAAGAATAGAAAAAAATTATTTCTACAGAAACGTTGATAAAATATGCGGGTGTCTACATCCGATGTTCAGTAGTTGCGATAAAATATCGTAGAATGGATCATAGAAAGATGGTACTCTTAAGTCCAAGATTCCCTGAATTTTTTCCTCAAAAACAACTCACTCGGCATAAAAATTGCCGAGAATATTTTCATTCATAAATTTAAGCAGAATACAACAGTATTTTTTTGCATCAACTAAGTGATATTTTTAATATCGTACCCGCCATATTGAATCCGCCATCTTTAATTTCACTCGTTACCGGGTTTGAATGTACCGGGTGGGCAAATTTCGATGTTTTTATAGGGTATCTCGGTAACTGTAAGGGCTATGGAAAAATGAACCCACCTTTCCCGACCTCTTTTTTCGAGATAAATTCATTGGTGAAAACCAGAATTTGCTATATCTTTTCGTTTTCGAGTTGTAAACGAAAATTGATTTTTTTTGAGTTTTCGATTGGTGTCGATAACTCGGTTGTTTATAAAATTAGAAGAAATCTGTTTGCACGTTCTACAGGCACTTTTTTTAAGTAGAATAGGATTTCCTTAACAGATTTTTTATATCTTGTGTAGTTTTCGAGTTATGGCATAAACTATAGTTTTAAAGTTTCGATTAAAGAAATTGACAAGGCGCGATGGCGTATCAAAATTACGAAAAGTTTAATATGCTAGAGTGTTTTATTCAAAATGGATATAATTCTGAAGCTGCATCGGAAGCATATTTTAATCGCTACCCTGAAAGGAGACAACCTAATATGTCCATCTTTGGTAGACTAAAAGAAAACCTCGTTGAATACGGAGGATTTAATAAACCAAGACCAAAAAATTATCGTATTCAAGATGCTGAGGATGTTGCCATAAATGTTGTTGGTATGGTAGTCGTAAATCCTTCAATTTCAAGTAGGCAAATTGAAGCAGAGTCTGGTATATCGCGACGAAGAGCACTTTCAGTTTTAAAAAAAACACAAATTTAGACCTTATACAATAAGGAAACAACAACAGCTCCTTCCAACTGATCCTGAACGCCGACTGGATTTCTGCAATTGGTACCTACAACAAATTGAGCAAGACCAATTATTTTTTAAAAATATCATTTGGACAGATGAAAGTTACGTAAGTAGTGCCGGAATTTTCAACCGACACAACAAACATTATTGGTCTGAAGATAATCCTCATCAGACTGTTGATGTTCAAAATCAAGGACGTTTCGGTTTTAGTGTATGGTGTGCCCTATATAATAACCGCATTTTAGCTTACCAACTTTATGATGACAATTTAAATGGTCAACGGTATTACAATATGATAATAGTAGAAGACCACATAGTAGAAGAATTTTTAGACAACTTGCCACTTAACGAAAGACGACATGTATTTTTTCAACAAGACGGGGCACCACCCCATAATACTAATTTAATCTCGGAATTATTAAATACTAATTTTGGGGAGAAATGGATAGGGAACAATGGGCCAGTAAAGTGGCCTCCTCGGTCGCCAGATCTCTCACCGTTAGATTTCTTTTTTTTGGGGAACCATTAAAGACAATTTATACAAAAAGACAAATAATACACTGGTTCAACTGAGAGAAAATCTTATAGACTGTCTGAATTCCGTTTCAAATATTCACATCTATAATGCAACAAAAAGTGTTTCAAAGCGATGTGAACTGTGCATCGCAAACAACGGACGACAATTTGAAAACTTTAGGTAAATAATCATGCTCGTATTTTTTTTTAATCTGTCTAGTTTTGTTTTTGTAAAATATATTGTATCGTATTTTTTTACATACATTATTTGTTACAAATTTGATTGTTAAGTGTGTTAAACTTTCTTGTTATGAATATGTTATAATTAATTATTAATTAGTCACTAATATGTCATAATTAGTTATTTAAGTTTAATATACCATTCATTATATACGACTGTTACTATGTATTTATGTTACTTTTCGCAGGAGTAAATTTCCATAGCAACAGTTATTATTATTAAAACATTGTTGTAACAATGTGTTACTATAGAAACTTACTCTTCCTGCAAAGAAAAAACAAAGTATACCTATACAAAAAATTAAAATTTTTAACTGTTTCCGCATAAACACTCATCATAGACCCCACAAACTATATATCGTTGTAAAGAGAAAAAAATCCTCTTTTTAGCTAAATCATAGCCAACTATGGTTTCCATTTAAAAAAATAGAAGTTTATGCCATAACTCGAAAACTACACAAGATATAAAAAATCTGTTAAGGAAATCCTATTCTACTTAAAAAAAGTGCCTGTAGAACGTGCAAACAGATTTCTTCTAATTTTACAAACAACCGAGTTATCGACACCAATCGAAAACTCAAAAAAATCAATTTTCGTTTACAACTCGAAAACGAAAAGATATAGCAAATTCTGGTTTTCACCAATGAATTTATCTCGAAAAAAAGAGGTCGGGAAAGGTGGGTTCATTTTTCCATAGCCCTTACAGTTACCGAGATACCCTATAAAAACATCGAAATTTGCCCACCCGGTACAGGTGATCGAGACATGGAAAAACAGGAATCGTGAATTTCAGAGATGATCTTGCTTACTTCTACAAAAAAGTCATAATTTTTTTCAGTTACCTGACCGCCATATTGGATTCATACTTACTGTGAACATTGATATTGATAAAACACATTCAGAATAAAATTCCGAATCGGACGGAATATAGTTCCATCCAATAAATCCAAGAAATTTCACAAAATTTCACTTTATTTCGTCATTTTGGAGAGGTTAGATTGACTCGAGGTACGAAAAAAAATTCTTATCTTATTTCAACTATCTAGATCACCACTTCACACACTTCACCACAGAATGAAGGACCATAGAATACCAAAAATGGTACTAATACACGAAGTAGGAGGCCCTCCTCCTACTAAACGCCTAGGAAGACCAAGACAAAGATGGAAGAAAGCAGTGGAGGACGACATAAGAAAGCTACACATTGGAAATTGGAAGGAAAAAGCTAAAGATAGGAAGCAGTGGAAAAAGATTGTGGACCAAGCCATGGGTCAACTAGGCTCGTAGTGCTTCTCTATATATATACACAGTGATTCCGAATTGAGTATTCAAAATTTCAGAGCTGATAGAGCAAGTCAAAATATTCAGAAAACCTTAGTACAGTTTTTCTCCAGAGCTCCTCCTAAGGGAGCTACAGCCCGTTGAAGGGGTTGTTCCGAAGACGGTTTTTTATTAAATAACTTCCTAACGATTTGATATAAAACTATGAAATTTTGGCTAGCTGCTAAAATTTTTATATGTAATAATACGCAATGGAACATGTTTAAAAATTTCAATCTTTTAACCCTAACTTTTTTGTGTGTAGCTTTTTTAACTTTTTTGAGATGAAATTATGAAAATTTGAAGTTTTCTGCATAAAAAAAGGCACTCTTGTTCAACTTCGATAGGACGCCGGAATTTCAGGTAAAATCGACTGGAAAATTTCACTACATTATGACAAACTTATTAAAATTATTAGTGCCATGAGAACACACTTTCCTTTGCGCATTATTACTTTATCAATTACTTTTAACTGCTGAAAATCCGAGGTTTTTGATCAAATTTGTCTTCAAAAAAAATTGCGAGAAACCAGTTTTACATAAAACCTTTTAACAAATTTAACTTTAGCTTTGTAGAAAGTTTACCACCTTGCAATTACATTTAATAAAAATACCTACTAGAGTAGATATTCAATATCAATTTACTGTTCAAAATTACTAAGTACAGTTTAATGCAACAAAACAACAATAACATAACAACTCAATAAATTAGATTAAAATTAAAATAAAACAATAAAAACGCAGCAGTAACAAAACAATGGTACTTATCTAATACTAAGAAAAGCAAAAACTAATATTGTGACATCACGACATTATTTAATTTTTAATTTAATTAACTTATAATAACGTATTTAAATAACTCATATCATAACTCAAAATGTCCACCATTTGCCCGAATGCACTTGCCCAATCTCTGTTCAAGAGAAAATAAAATCCTGCTTAGTTTGTTTTCCACCATGAGTTCGTTAAATGCGTTTTATATTCGTTAACGCAACTATTCCTCATTGTTAATAGCTACAGAGTAGACTTTTTCTTTCATTTGTCCCCACACAGCTCTTGCGCTCCCATGACATTCACCTAAAGTTAGTAACATATCCACATGTTCAGGAAACGTATATTGCATATTTGCAATAATTATTTTCTTAACTTTTTACTGTTAGGTACTTGCCTCATTTTAGAGTAATGTAGTGAAATTTTCATGTCGATTTTACCTGAAATTCGGGCGTCCTATCGATGATTTAACAAGAGTACCTTTTTTTATGCAGAAAACTTCAAATTTCCATAATTTCATCTCGAAAAGTTAAAAAAACTACACACAAAAAAGTTAGGGTTAAAACCACTCCATTCTTCTACACCTCTGATTGAAATTTTTAAAAGTGTTCTATTGCGTATTATTACATATAAAGAGTTTAGCAGCTGGCCAAAATTTCATATTTTTATATCAAACCGTTAGGAAGTTATTTAATAAAAACCGTCTTCGGAACAACCCCTTCAACGGGCTGTAGCTCCCTTAGGAGGATCTTCGGAGAAAAACTGTACTAAGGATTTCTCAATATTTTAACTTGCTCTATCAGCCCTGAAATTTTGAATACTCAATTCGGAATCACGTTGTATAGTGATCACCACTGATCACAATACTGCCGTCATAGGCAAAAACACAGTAACTCTAGAATTTTAAGAAAATGAGTTAGTAACGACCTAGTGTTCATAATACATTATTCTACTGTTTAACTAAGCCTAAACACAGTAAAATATTTCTAAACAAGTAAATATTCCCTTTGAGAAACCCCTTAACTTAAGATATGGCAACGTTTGCTAAGCAAGAACAGAATATATCACAAATCTCAGTTTCAAATTATTCAAAGTTACTGTGTTTTTGCTTATGACGGCAGAATAGGAATCTAATTCTAAAGCTCTACTGGCTCGGAAAAAAAAAATTAAAAAAAAGATCCTCGAACTTTCGGTATTTTTCAATTTTAAAACCGTCATATTTTCTTTCTTAGGTTCGGAAACCAAATTTTGACCCCGGAAATCGAAATAGCACACCCAAAATACTGAGGTACATAGGTTTGGCGGGAATATTCTTCCTTTTTATTATTGACAACGGAGCTCGAAAAAAAGCTAAAAATTACGTTCTCTGGGCGCTAACGGGTTAATTAAAGAGGGATGACTGCTGTATCGCCATTATAAAGAGGCCTATTTAGAATGGCTTTAGTAGGTAAATTAAATTATACTCTTGTTTTCTACCCTAGTTTGTCCATGTATAGTATTTGTTAACGATTAACAGTTAAACTACTTTGCCGTATACATTTCAGTTTAATTTCTAAATAAATTTAATCTGCATTACTACTATTATTATTTTTGTGACATATTTTTAACAAATATCACCCATTTGCATTGTTTACTATTTTTTAGACAGTACCATATCCTGATGGCCAGTGTACCATCAGGGTAGGTAAGTATAGTGGCCACTTTATTTAAATTTTTGTAACCCCAAAATTTTAGTTTAAGTATTATTTTTTCAGTCTTGAGTGAAAATATGTAGAAAAGAATGTAGAATTTGTCACGTTGTGCTATCAGGATGGAGAAAAAAGGTTAATTCCAGTTTTTATTATATTTTTTTTAAAAACGTGGTCACTGTTCCAGACTCTCCCCTACCATACTATACAGTACTATGTACATATACATAACTGTACAGGGCAATCGACTTAGAATTGACAATCAACGAAAATAGTGTATTGCTATGTATTTTGATGCACTAAACCGAAATCTGGTATTGAAATCACTTCATAGAGTCGGGGTCACAATATTAGTGCCCGGTACTTTACTTCTGGTTAAAATAATTCAACGTTCGATTAGCCGTTTAACCGTACGAACGTGTATTTCTTTGTGTTCACAATGTTTAGCAGTGGGCGTAGCCTTTACCAAATTTAATTGTACCCAGAAATAGTGATTTAGTCTTGGTTAACTCAGTTATTTACAATTTTACTATACAATGACTGTCGATTGCCAAAATGGTGGACTCTTATATTGTTATTAGTACCTAATTAAATGTGAAAACTATTTTTTATATTGAAAATGTTTGCTATAAATTTGTTCACACTTGGACCCGGATTTTCAAGATTAATCAGAGGATGAAGACGAAGATATTGTCGATTTTTTTTGGTAAATATAAGAACCAGCACACTACATTGATGGATGTTGGATCTTGAAATTCTCCCGGCATAATATTTTAGGTGGTAATTACTTAGTAGAAGACTGTAACAGCAAAAAAAACTTTGAATGAAATTTGTGAAGTGTTCATTTGCAACACCTACACTTTATTAGCA
>JAPWTK010000447.1:327500-371713 GCA_029963805.1 Aromia moschata
CCCCCCCCCCCCCCCCCCCCCCCCCCCCCCCCCCCCCCCCCCCCCCCCCCCCCCCCCCCCCCCCCCCCCCCCCCCCCCCCCCCCCCCCCCCCCCCCCCCCCCCCCCCCCCCCCCCCCCCCCCCCCCCCTCCCCCCCCCCCCCCCCCCCCCCCCCCCCCCCCCCCCCCCCTCCCCCCCCCCCCCCCCCCCCCCCCCCCCCCCCCCCCCCCCCCCCCCCCCCCCCCCCCCCCCCCCCCCCCCCCCCCCCCCCCCCCCCCCCCCCCCCCCCCCCCCCCCCCCCCCCCCCCCCCCCCCCCCCCCCCCCCCCCCCCCCCCCCCCCCCCCCCCCCCCCCCCCCCCCCCCCCCCCCCCCCCCCCCCCCCCCCCCCCCCCCCCCCCCAACAGCTTTTTATTATTATTACTATTCTTATTCTTATTACTAAAAATTTCTTCATGAACCCACCATTACATTTTTCATTTACGTAAGTATATATGGAGTGTTTGTGAGTCATTCCATGTCAAATCGACCACTTTAAAACCAGACCCCTTTCGATTTGGCTGAAAGTTTTTTATCTGTTTCTACCCTATCAAAAACGGTTTCCAACCCAACCCAAAAACAGACGAATTTTTAAAAAAAACGGTCCTTTTTTCAAGTAACCATAACTTGTCCAATAATGGACCTATCAGGACGTTGTTTTTTTCAAAATTTTTGTTTTTAAATGTACTTTTCAGAAAAAAATACAAAAAAATACCAGAAGTTAAATTATATGAAATTTTTCAGTTTTTTTTAAACCGTTATTTTTTCAATGTCCGACGTTTTTATTTTTTGTTTACTTTTTTCCAAAAAAACTGATTTACTCTGAAAATAATCACGCCAATCTCAGAGTGGGCCGACTTTTATTCCATTTTTTCCTTTAATTGAAAAAAAAAAATGTTGGTAATTTTTTTAAATTTTCAACTTAACTGTCATAACTTTATTCTTATAATAAAATAATTTCAGGGAATTTTGTACTTAATTTCTAATTTATTTTAAGGATTTTTGATCAATGCGATAAACAATTAATTTTCCTGTACTAATTTCAAAAGTAATTTCTTTTATTTTCGTTGGCGTTTAAATATTTTACGTATTCTGTATTCTGAAGAATTGGAGAAATTTCGAACATAGAGATACTTAAAACTTTAGATACTATAGATAGATACATTTTTATTTAAATGTAAACGAATATTCGCAAAAACTACCAATAATCACCTGTGACTGACACATCTAATTGTGAAATTAGTGGTTACCGCGGCAACAGCAAATTTTTATTAATTTTTTAGGGCAGGTTTCTCGATTTTCCGAACATTTAGTTGTCAGACTTTTTAGTAGATTATAATATTTTTGGCCATTAACAAATCCAAGCTAATAATAATTTTCAGCATATTATTTTGCTTCTTGTATATACTACTCACACAACATATTTTATTTTCCTTACCCATTTCTTTCTTGGTGTTGCAATTTCCATTCACAGCGGTATATAATTAAATTCGGTAGAGGACACGCCCACAATTAAATATTGATTAATCTAATCAGGACCAAGAAATACACGTTCGTATGGTTAAACCGCTAATCGAATGTTTAATTTTTCTAACCAGCTGTAAAATAACCGGGCCTTAGTCTGTACATACATATTACGTATTATCCTGGTTAAAATTTCTTCCAAATATCTCATATCATTTATTCAATAAAAAATAATGAAAGAAAAGAAAATTAAAGATTATAAAAAATTATAAAAGGAGGCGAACATAAAAAAATAAGTTGGTGACAACAGTTATGGTTATATGTACGTATATTATGATATCAAAAAAGGCAATGTAAAATATTTTTTAATTTTACATATTCTTATTCTGTGTACATTTACTGAAATTACACGTGCATAGTAGAGATAGCATTAAAACATAAAAGTCACTGTGTGGTACACGAAATGATATATTTAAAAAACACTACCTGGTAACACTAAAAACGTGTACATGTCATAGATCTATTTATTTTTTACTGTTACTCATACTCTCTTGCACCCTCAGCACAAATTTTTGACGGCTATACACTGTGTTAGGTAAATTCCGTTGTGGTACATAGGAGTTTCTACGCGATTAACAATTAGTAACAGTTTTTAAAATTTGAGAACTTCGTTTTGGCGACAACCTGTAACCGAAGAGGGCATAGAGGGATACTGAAGTTAAGGGTCAATATACGCCATATGGAATAAATCTAATAACATCTTATTTCTTAGAAATCTTGCAAATTCGTGTACCTAGTACATTCCTATTATTCTTACCCCTTGCAGAGTGCATTAATAGAAATGACTATCAAGAAAGTGAGATTACGTTGCCATTTTAAAGACTGACTATTTTTTATAGTCTCCGTTTTGGCAAGGACCTAACTGTTATTCATAGTTAATGACAAATACAGCAATCCGGCAAAGAAAGATCAATAACGCAACTAGTGATGACGACTAGATTCACCAAGAACATAGCGGCATTGGGACTGTTTTATATAACATCATTAGAAATGGCCAGAAGGCAGTATTACGAACTTGTCATATTGTATGAAAGGTTTTAGGACAGGATAAAATCCTCCCCCTCGCCTGAGCCTAATTTCTGCTGGGGCGGGGAACTCATTTCTGCAGGTGCAGCAGGAGTGGGTGAATGTTTCTCAGCATTTATTATATATCTAACACTCCTATATTGCTGGTTCCCGTAAGTAGAGGTGTCACGGGGTAAGTGAGACAGCAAATGACTACTTGACCTGTTGTGCGCAAGCGTCACGAGTAATTGGCTGTGTGTGACTGGATGTTCAATTCTCCGGCATGTGCGTAAGACTCGAAGTAGTTACGAGAGAGAGAGACAGACGCATATATGTCTGCACCGTGGTGATTTCGCCAATCTCCAGACCCTTCTAGCAATATAGGAGTATTAGATATATGGCATTACGCTGAGAAATATGACTATAAAGTTGCCAAAAATAATAATACTAATGTTTTAAATAGTTTTATTTTGATATTTACATTTTAAATGTAGATTGTAATTTGTTAAAAATACATATAAATAAATAAATAAAAATATTTATTCTTCAAACAATGTAAAGAATAATAAATATTGAATGCATAAAAATTACGCGCCACAGTCATCTTCCTCCTCTTTAATATCAAGTTCTTCTGACTTAATGGCCAAACATACCTCGGACTCATGGTGTCCCATGATATTTCGTTCTTGATTTTGTGCGGATTTAACATCCTAAGGAAAAACAAAGAAATCATTAACAGATATTGGTAGGAACTGCTTTAGAATACATTCTGATGTTATTTATAAGGGTACTGATACTACTAGTCACAAACGTATTTCAAAAGTATAGTGAATCTTTTCAACATCAATTAGCAAGTTTTGTTTATTAACACACAGTATATTGAGCTTGAATAACTAACAACGAAAAGGCGGAAATTTATAAAATAAGTTGTAAAGATTTTGAAAAAAAAGTGCAGTATGGCAAAAAAGTCGCGCTTAACTTTTTGATAACCTTGTATACAAGGTGTGGCCATTAAATAACAGAACTGCAGAGCGCTCCGAGCGTGTCGCCACAAGTGTGTCTGTTCTGCGAAAATACAATCTGATCTTCCAGGGTCTTGGCAACAATTTTTGATATATCTCACCAGTCCGTTAAAAATTTATTTATGCGAGAAAAGTTACCATATAAACTATAACTTGTTCACGAATTAAACGAGGACGATTTCGATAGAAGGACTGAATTTTGTCAGAAGACATGATAGTACAAGATCCCGACCTAAGTCGACCTCCTCTCATCCTTTTTCCTAATTAAATATATATTTTATACAATAAAATGTATAAATCAATACAATGCGCTAGGGTTGCCGCGCCATATCCGCGCAAGGCTATTTTTAATTAAAAATTATTTAATGCAATTTTTTGCCGTCCTTACGGTCATTCCATTTCTTAAAAAAAATAGTACCATCCGAAAACCAGAGTTGTACATAAAACGGCAAAGTAAGGTTGCCTATCATTTTTCCCGCCGTATACGGGTTTGCCAGGTGTAAACAGGTGGACTGATATTAGTAAATTACCCTCATCGTTTTTCCTAATGAATTATAGAATTATATATGAAAATGTAGTTAATTTCATTGCGGATATGATGGTATAGGGTTGCCTTTGCGAAAGTGCGCAGAGTCTAAGGTTGCCGCGATTTATAGTATGAACAATTGAGTAAGAGATAATACGCGACGGAGAGCACTGCACGTATTAATATATGTGATAGAGAAGGACACAGAAGTGTTCTGTGTTCTGGAGTAAATAATTAACAACAACAATCATAATAAAAAAATGATAATAATAATAATAGCAAATCGGCAGAGGGAGTGATGACGACCAGATTCACCAAGAACGTCGCGGCATTAAGACAGTTTTATAATATTATTAGAAGTGGCCAGAAGGCATTTGTACTACAAACGTGTCACATTGTTAGAAAGGTTTTGGGACAGGATGAATTTCCTCCCCTCGCCTGAGTCTAATTCCTGCTGGAGGCGGGGATGGGATATCAAGCCATCACTGTCTGCATGTTGAATGGGTGAATGTTTTCCAGCGTTTACGCTGAGAAGTAGTGAATATAAATTAATAATATTGAAATAATAGTATTTAAAAAGCGATAAAAGAGATGCAATATTTCAACCGAAAATCTGGTATATATAAATAACAAACTAAATAAAATATATAAACAACAACAACAATATTAATAGTAAGAAAAATAACAATAATAATAATTTTAGTAATAAATATGAGAACGAGTTTGTTGCATTTGTATGTTTCCTTATTTTTTTTGCGGTTTAACGCATGCAGAATTCTGCTAGGTATATAAGTATGCATATAGTAAATGAACAATATATATAAGTAACATACACTAATATATTTTTATTTATAAAACAGGGTCAATAAAAGAAAATCATTTTTTGAATACAATTAATACGTATCTCGTATACGGCGGGAAAAATGGTAGGCAACCTTACTTTGCCGTTTTATGTATATCTTTGGTTTTCGAATGGTACTATTTTTTTTTTTAAGAAAAAAGAATAACCATAATGACCGCAAAAAAATTGCATTAAACAATTTTTTAATTAAAAATAGCCTTGCGCGGATATGGCGCGGCAACCCTAGCACATTGATTTATAAATTTTATTATATACAATATATATTTAATTAGGAGAAAGGATGAGGGGAGGTCGACTTAGGTCGGGATCTTAGACTATGATGGAATGACGCAGTAACAATAATAACTCTTCTATCTGTTTAATGAAGCTTAATGTTAATCGACATCAAAGCTATTACTGGTCAAGTTAGACCCTCGTTGGATCCAAGAACCGCATACCCTCAAAATCTTCAAAAAGTTATGTTTGGGTAGGCACTATACAGGTCTACATTTTTTTTTTCTGCTCCAGGAACCAAACTTATCAAATCCGAAGTATTTGAAATACGTTTTTATGCGAAATATTAATCATTTCTTAACCAGATTATGTCATTTTCGAAGTATTTTTAAACGATGAACACGATCACGTTGTCAAAATTTGTGCTAGACCTTTCCATTTTCCATAGAACTAGAATTTAGGGTGAAAAACGAAAGGAATTTGTGTTTTTCAAGAATGTATGACCAGTGATGTCTTTTCCGAAGTATTTTTACTCGTTGAATACGATCCCGTTGTCAAAATTTGTGCTAGATTTCATGATCATGACGTAAAAATTATTTTGAAAGGTTGAAATGGTTCTACTACAATTAACATTGTGTTAAAATTATAACGATTTAAAGGCTCTGCTTGCTTCTGAAAGATTGCTTCTGAAAGATTGCTTCTGAAAATATATTTATTGTTGATGTGATCTTGCTTTGCCAATCTACTTGCTATTGCAGGTTTCCTGGAACCAACTACTTCGGGACTTGATCAGAAAGTACAACATAGATAAGAAAGTCGGAATCCTTACGATCCAGTAAATACTTCCGAAATAATTTCTATACATTGGTAATTCAACAGAGAAGATTAAATGGTCATAAACATACTTCGGAAATGACATGTATGGTCATACGTTCTTGAAAAACACAAATTATTCTATTTTTGGACAGAGTTTCACTTTAAATTCTCATTTTATAGGAAATTGAAGAGTCTAGCACACATTTTGACAAAGGAATCGTATTCAGCGCGTCAAAATACTTCCGAAATGACATGTCTGTTTATATGTTCTTGAGAAACACAGATTCCTTCCATTTTTGGGATGTTTTTCACCATAAATTCTCATTTTATAGGAAATGGAAGGGTCTAGCTCAAATTTTGACAACGGAATCGTATTCAGCGCGTAAAAATACTTCGGAAATGGCATGTCTGGTTAAGAAATGATTAATATTTCAAAAAAAAATATATTTCGCATAAAAATGTATTTTGACAACAAAAAACAGGGATTTACTGAGATTCTACGCGGTAGAAAATTTTCTGAGTTAAAAATTCGGTTTTAGCACAAAAAAATACTTCCTATTTGATAGGTTTAGTTCCTGGAGCAGATATTTTTTTGTAGACCTGTGTTACGAGTGTTGAAAGGCGTATTGCTGGACCTATCTTTATAAATGGAAATTTGAATTCTGAAAAATATTTAGATCTGCTACAAAATCACGTTTCATTTTGCAGATTGTGGGGTTTCCGGGTGAAAATAATGTTATTAACCAACAACTAGGGTTCGAGCAGGATGGAACACAACCACATCTTGCGGCAAATATCAGGGTGTATTTAAATGCACAATTTCCAGGACGCTGGATAGGCAGAAGAGGTACAATTGAATGGCCAACGTACTCCCCGGATCTAAATCCAGAAGATTTTTTCTGCGGAGGTGTTTAAAATGTAGAATTTATCTCAATTGGTCAGATAACATTGGAGACTTGAAACAGAAAATTTCAAAGAGATCCGGGCAGTTCCTGAAGACATCCAAGTAAATGTGAATGAAGAGTTTCGGGACCGATTCATGCTTTTTTTGGGGATTTTGAGTATGTACCAATTTTATTTCTTGGAACCAATGAGGGTTCTGACTTGAGCAGTAACGACTATTATGTCGATTAACAACACCATTTAAACTGGACGAAAATGAATACGTAATGAAGTTTCATCTGAAAAAAAAGTAAATTTCCTGCAAAGTTATTATTGTTATTGCATCATTCCATCATGTCTTCTGACAAAATTCAGCTCTTCTATCAAAATCATCCTCGTTTCATTCGTGAACAAATTGTAGTTTGTATGGACGTAACTTGTCTCGTTTAAACAAATGTTTAATTGACTGGTGGGAAACATCAAGAGTAGTTGCCAATACCCTGGAAGATTGGATTGGATTTTCGCCCACTGAAAGCGAGATATCCAATGCTTTGTCATTAGATTTGGTAATGTTCTGCCCTAGATTTTAACATGCCCTAGATTTGGTAATGTTCTGAGTTTTCTGGGTTTCCTCAGAACTGTAAAGCAAATGCGTTACCGAAATAAAGTCGCTCCCAGTGCGCCATGGCAAATAATAATAATAGCCACTCCTTCCCGCATAGGTCCCTGAGAGGACCTAAGGGGTTACTCTTCGGAGTAATTATAGGGTGAGTATTATTATTATTATTATTTATCTCCTCCGGTTGCAGTTCTATGTCTGCCTAATTTAGTGGAATGCTTAACGCTACCAATTACTTGAAATTTCTTTACAAGTCTTATTTATTGGAGATCTTGGTACAATTCATTAAACAGTACAAATATCTCAATACAAACTTGGTATTGAGATCCCTGCACATCTCCATACCCCCTCATTATTAAATTTTCAATTCTTTGCCTTTAATTCAAGCGATCATTGGCGGCTCGTGACTTTTTTTGGAGAGGCAAACATATTTTGTAAAAATTTCTGTTTCCTAAATTTTTGTGATGGTAAACATTGTTAGTAATATGCGCATAGTCAGGAGAAGGACCTCTACTTGGTCAATAAAATATACATATTAAGTACATTTGTCTAACATAATGTATCTAATATATTTTATTGGTTCAACAAAATCATCGGGGAGGTGTAGAGTTTCCGTCAAATTATTTATACGAAATATAAAGTGCTGGCCACTCGAACTTACACATAGAGACTTTTAGGCAAAATTTAAAGTTAAATATTTTTAACAGGAATGCAAATTTTTGAACGCGGCTTGCAAATTTTAGTAGCTAATTTTTTTCGGATTAAGCTGCATGACGTATATTTGTCGTAGGACCATAGGTTTATTATATACGGGGTGATCAATGAGGTCATGCAAAAAATCAAAAAGTTTGTACGAGTGAAATTTCCGCAAAAAAAATTTTTTTGGTCGTTGCAATATGGTTCGTTACTAAGGTAACATCAATATCTCTAGACGTTTTTGTCAGTTTTTGGATTAAGGCCCTTAGGCTTTGTACACACTACTCAACATAAAATTTGGGTAGCAAAATTTTTAAAATGCTATAACTTGACATTGGATTGACTGTTCTTGATGATTTTTGCGGATTTGGAATCTTTATTTCACGTAGATTTTCTCTGGTCTAAGCATTTTATTTGAGGGTTGAAATTTACACATTATACCGGGTCGATAATAAACAAAAACGTAGTGTACGACGCGCTCTAAGGTTTGGCATTATTTTTTTAAAGTAAAAATAAATTCTCACCTCAAGTTGTTTTTATTTAACTTTCTTCTCACTGTTCTGTCCGAAACTCACACCCCAGTTTGTTGTCTCAAAGAATCATTCAGTTTTACAGAGTTCTTTGTCCACCCCCATGCCCATAATTATGATCGGGTGTAATTTCTACGCGACGCGTCAATTTCAAAGTAGGCATTGGAAAAACAAATTTGTTGCTATGGAATTAAAAACTGTTAACATTATTCTAGAAATAATCTGACACATTTCAATGTTATAATTTTGTAAATTTTAATTAATATGAGGCGTTTAACCACGGCAGAAAGGGAAAATTGTATTCGACTTCTTAACGAAGGAATGTCAAAAGAGCAAATTGCGCACATTTACAATGTCAGCCGAAAGACAATTTATAATTTGAAGCGCCGCGTCGAAACTACTGGTGATCATAATTATGGGCATGGGGGTGCATACAAAAAAAAAATAAACCAAAGAACCGAAAGAATTTTAATGAGAGAAACTATGCAGAATAGAACAAAGAACTCTAGAAAACTAAATGACTCGTTAAGACAACAAACTGGAGTGAGAGTTTCGGACAGAACAGTGAGAAGAACATTAAATAAAAACAACTTGAGGTGAGAATTTATTTTTACAAAAACTTAAATAATGGCAAACATTTTAAATTATAGAGCTCGTCGCAGAGCAAAATGTGTGCACCATAGACCGAATAGGCGGGCATGGGCAAATCGGCATGCGAATTGGGGTAATGCAGAGTGGAGCCATTGTTTATTTACTGAAGAAACAAGATTTAATTTGTTTCATTCCGATGGCCGAATGTTAGTTTGGAGATGGCCAAATCAGCGATATTTGGAGGAAAATAATAAACGTGTTCTTGTCGCTACGTTTTTGTATATTATCGACCCGGTATAATGTGTAAATTTCAACCCTCAAATAAAATGCTTAGACCAGAGAAAATCTACGTGAAATAAAGATTCCAAATCCGTAAAAATAATCAAGAACCGTCAATCCAATGTGAAGTTATAGCATTTTAAAAATTTTGCTATCCAAATTTTATGTTGAGTAGTGTGTACAAAGCCTAAGGGCCTTAATCCAAAAACTGACAAAAACGTCTAGAGATATTGATGTTACCTTAGTAACGGACCATATTGCAACGACCAAAAAAAAATTTTTTGCGGAAATTTCACTCATACAAACTTTTTAATTTTTTGCATGACTTCATTGATCACCCCGTATATAATAAACCTATGGTCCTACGATAAATATACGTCATGCAGCTTAATCCGAAAAAAACTAGCTCTTAAAATTTGCAAGTCGCGTTCAAAAACTTGCATTCCTGTTTAAAAATTCCCCTTTAAATTTTGCCTAAAACTCTCTATGTGTAAGTTCGAGTGGCCAGCAGTTTATAATTATATATAGAACGAAATAGTTTTAAGATTTTATCAAATCCAGACTTTGTCCAAGCATCTTCCCCACGATTTGAAAATAATACACAGGGCCAACATAATAATTTATTTAAAGTTAAAAAATCACTAAGCCATTTGCATTTATCATACCACGTATGAATAAAACTGCGAGCCGGCTTACCCTGGTTAATTAAAGTTTTACTTAGATCTGGTAGTGTTACTCTTAAAACTTTAACAAATAATTTATCCTCATAAGACAGGCGATTAAATTTGTACTTTATATGATACCCAACCGTATCATTGCATGTTCGAATATTTATTTGAGTGTCATGACAACTCGTATTGTTAGTTTTATGAAACAAACTGCCACACTCGCCAGTTACCCCCATTATAATTTTGTATAGTTAATTAAATAAAACGGTCAAATAATGACTTACGTAAGTAATATGGTACACTTTCAATAATCGGAGGGCTCAGAAACCAATCAGTGTAAGTCATAGCTTTTATGACAACGATTTATTATGTTGTAACTATTCTAGTAACTGTTTTTATGTAATAAGTTAATTTTTGTATTACCTTTTGACTAAAATAATCTTCATAATTCTTATTAGAACGATATTTTTCTAAATTACACTTTGAAAAGGCTTAATTTATCAATTTATCTCGTTTCTGTCATTTACTGTATTACACTGATTGGCCTCTGAGCCATCCAATTATTACCCTCCTATACCACTCAAAACAGTCAAAAAAAACCGGCAAGAATAACGGCACTTTCCAACGAAAATTTCCAAAACACAGAACAATAAAATATATTAAAATTTATAAGTTAGGTTGTTAGGTTCATGAAATCAATTAACTCGCTTTCTGCGCTGTCACGTGTGAGAGATGGGAGGTGGGCGTGTTGGCCTCCGCTATGCAGTTTTTTAAATGACCTTTAATGTCACTGGAGTTAAGGGTTAAATTTGTTAGCAACGCAGATGGTTACGAGCGCGAAGTCCTCTATTCCGGATAAATACATATATGTATGAAAACATTGGCATCGGAGACTTGCCACCATGGCGATAGACCAGGCGCTGGGTCGTTTATGGGGGCTAATATGTTACAAATAATAGTGCAGGAACTCCTTCGACATATTTATGTTTATTAATATTTTTATTTTTAGATATTAATTTTTTACCCGATATATGAATTTAAAAATGAAAGGTAATTAAAGTATTATAGGTAGTATATTTTCATTTTATTAAATAAAATTAAAGTATAGTAGATTTATATAAAAAAAAAATTATTTGTAATTTTCACAGGGGAGACACTGCCTCCTCTGCCTCCCCTGACGAGCCGCCACATACAAGCGATTCATTATTAATCTATAAACCACACAAACCCAAAAGAAATAAGAAATTATTGAACACAAATACAGAAAATCAAACATGACGTAAAATAACTCTGTTATGACACTTCGGTGTTTGTTTACGGCGTACTACTGCGCATACGCGGGCTCTGGAGCGAATTAGGGAAGAGGCCAATGCCGTATGTAGCACGGGAACGAAATACATGCGTATATAACTTACAAGGCGCCTAATAAATACGGTTTACACTTTATCATAGAGTTTACGAGAACATCTCAACTTCACAGGTACTTTGATTATCTTTTTTTTATTATTTTCAAAGGGTTAACTTTAAACCACGATACACATATCGCGGTATGCTAATAAGACGGTCGATATTGGAACTTCGTTACGCATGACGTCACGTTGGAATCAGAACAGTGTTTATACTGTTCATTCTTCGTTAAGTAAGTGTTGTAAGGAACATTTTGACTTATTAAGGTTTGTTCGAAGTGATATTGTATGTTTTTCAGTGTATAGTTTTATTTGGAGTTTAGTGGTTTATCTGAATTTGTTAGGGGGAAAATGAGAATATAATTAAAGATGTCGTGTTAAGTTTATACGCAATTGACTAAAGATGCCTGGTTGTGCAAAACCAAACTGCTAATTTTAAAAAAATAATGTCACTGTGTTCATATTTATTTTCTTATTCAAACATTTACTTTAATGGCATCTTAGTTATAAATCAAAGTTTGGTACGTGTATCATTTTAGCAAAATATTACTTCAATATATTCATTTCAAATAGTTTCATATCAAAAAACTCAAATGGACTCGTACTATCGCGCTATTTTTTGCCACAAAATTATGTATTTCATTTTCTAACACATAGAGAAAATGTATACCAGTATTTTATTCATAATTCTTACTTTATAAATATTACAATATTTTAAAAAAATAATATAAATTTAAAATTGGAAATATAAAACAGTGGTTGTTTTAAAAAACTGCACGTAAAAAATGACAGCTGCTTTCATTTGTGCTGAACATACGCGAACATGAATAATTTAATTGGCTATTTTTTGAAATGAGTTACGTTGATTGGTTGAAACTGAATCGTGTTTACAACGTTCTACATGAACGAAAGCAGCTCATGTGTGGCCGAATTCTGGTTCCAACGTGACGTCACATGGTGCGAGACAGATAGAGTTAAACTTGCGCAATACCATACCGTTATGAATGTATTGTGACTTTAAACGTTTTTTTTTTTTTTGGAAAATTTCTTCTGGGAGAAAAGGCTGCTCTTTCAGATATTGAGAGAAAACCTACAGGCTACAACCTCATTTAACAAAATTAGTTTCCATAAAGTTAGCCTCCATAGCAACAAAACGCGAAAAGACGTTATTTCACGTTGATAAAAACATGGCAAATAAGCGATGAAAAACTTTTATTCAGGACGTTTTTTCGTGTATAAAGTTATTAAAAAGTTATGGGCATGCGCGATTTTTGACAAAGTGTACATTGATAGGTTATTACCTGATTAACCTCCTTATGAATCAAAATATGTGATCCTAAATCTCCCTTGTGTTTCGTCTTGTAGGAACAAAAACTGCAGTCGTAAGTTGTTACTTCAGAAGCATCCTGATGCATCCTGAACATGTGTGCGTTAAAGTGGCCTTTATGTTTCGTCTTATAGGAACAAAAACTGCAGTCATAAGTCGTTACTTCAGAAGCACCCTTATGAGTCATCATATGTCTGGTTACATGGCTTTTGCGTTTCGCCTTATAGGGACAAAGTGCGCATTGATAGGCCGTTATCTCAGAAGCATCCTTGTGAATCAGCATGTGTCGGATTAAATAGCTACTGCGTTTCGCCTTGTAGGAACACAAACTGCAGTCATAAGTCGTTACCTCAGAAGTATCCTTATGAATCAACATGTGTTCTATTGAATCGAATTTTCGTTTCGTCTTATAGGAACAAATATTGCAGTCATAAGCCGTTACTTCAGAAGCATTCTTATGAATCAACATGTGACTGTTTAAATTACTTTTCGATTTCGCCTTATAGGGACAAAGTGTACATTGATAGGTTGTTTTCTCAGAAGCATCCTTGTGGATCAGCATGTGTCGGATTAAACGGTCACTGCGTTTCGCCTTGTAGGAACAAAAGCTGCACTCATAAGTTCTTACCTCAGAAGCTTTCTTATGAATCACCATGTGTGTTGTCAAATGGCCTTTGAGTTTCGTCTTATAGGAACAAAAACTACAGTCGTAAGTTATTACTTCAGAAGCATCCTGATGAAGCAACATGTGTGTGTTAAAGTGGCCTTTATGCTTCGTCTTATAGGAACAAAAACTGCAGTCATAAGTTGTTATCTCAGAAGCGTCCTGATGAATCAACATGTGTGTGTTAAAGTGGCCTTTATGCTTCGTCTTATAGGAACAAAAACTGCAGTCATAAGTTGTTACTTCGGAAGCATCCTGATGAATCAACACGTGTTTGCTAAAATTGCCTTTATGTTTCGCCTTAGAGGGACAATGTGTTTCCGCTACATCTTCAATTAACTTATGATCCTTGGGACTTTCCATTTCTATTTCAGAAGCATTCTGAGGAGATCACACATATAAATTTGATTAGTAGTATTATAACGGTGTTTTGTTACCTGATTAGGGTCACTTTTGATGAGCACATAATTTGTCTCCGGAGTATAAGATTCATCCATAAAACATTTCATTTCGGTAGCTTCAGATGACATCACACTGGAATGAATTAGTGAAACTCCATTATTTATAATACAAATATATGTATATTAGGTTGGCCGGAAAGTCTTCTACCAAAATTTTTATTTTATTTTTTTTATAACTTTATTAATAACAATTAAAATTAAACAAACAATATATTAGCCATGGATATCTATAATATTCGCCCATCTGTTAGGTAAATCACTGAAAAATATAAATGGTATTATATGCCTCCTACCATCCACAAGATCCTGATTCATGGTGACGATATAATTAAATCTTTCATAGTTCCTATTGGTCAATTGTCAGAGGAAGTGTTAGAAGCTAGACATAGGAGTGTAAACGCTTCCGGGAAGACAATACCAGAAAAATGTCATGAAAATGCCAGCAAAGTCAAGTGGTCCATTAATGCCAGATGTAATTGAACTACTGGACCCACCTTTTGATATTGTTGAATATGACCTAATTGACAGTGAATAAATATTTTAAAATGTACTAATTGTTATTTTATTTCGTATATAATACATATTATTCACCTCCACTACTGAGGTGTCACAAAACAGCCAATCTAGAAGCCAAACATCATAACATATTTTTGACCACCATAAATCCCAAAATGGACCACGATCAACTGGATGCCAGCCGAGCTCTGCTATTTTTTGGCGTGTGTCTGAGAGACATGCGGCAACAGGTGAACGGTAGAACATCTCGGCCTTTTTCTCGCATTGAATCGGCCAATTTCTAGAGTTGTTCGATGTACATGGAAACTGAAACGGTCTTGCCTACGGGCAGCAATTCGTAACAGATCGGTCCTTTCATATTCCACTAAATAGAGCGGAGATGTTTTTGCTGGTGTGGGTTTGTTTTCGGCTGTGTCAGAGGCTCTACATCACGCGGAAGCCAGATGGCGCGGCGTGTCGTTTATCGTTATCGTAGAGGATCCAACTCTCGTCAGCGGTCAACAGATTTTCGAAGAAACTCCTTGCGGTGAGGTTGAAAAGCAGTGACTCGCAGATGTTCACACGCGTTTGCTTATGAGCATCGGTAAGGGGATGAGGGATCCATCTCAATTGAACTTTTCGATAGCCGAGATCATGAAGATGGAACTCAAAGGTGCTGTGGCTCCGCCCGAGTGTCGCCGCCAATTCTCGCGTTGTTGCTTCTGGATTGGATTTGAGGTCGCTCAGCAATTCGTCGTTGTCGAGAGAACGCGGTCTTCTACTGTAGCCCAGTCAACGAGGAGAAAACCGGTCCCTAATTGTTATCAGCAAACAAAAAATATGGTCGTATAGAGAAAGAAATTCTAAGAAAGATTCTTAAGAGCGATTCTAAGAGAGATTTTTTAAGAGCGTTTTTTGCTACTCGAGTTTTAATGGCGAACATAACCAAAAAAATTCGCAAAAGTAAAAACTTTTTTTGCAAATTAAAAAAAAAAAGCTTCAAGTCCTACACAAGAGAGTTAAATTAGAAAGTTGTAGGTCTTAAAAATGCGCGTCGAATGAGATTTGAACGAAAAAATCGGTTCAGAAACATTTGAGAAAAATTAATAAAAACGCCAAAAATCGCGTTTTCGTATTTTTGCTGTATAAATTCCAATTTTGTTTGAACAGACTTCTTGTTAACTACAAATATAACCCAAGACAAGCGAAAAATGATCCTTTTTTCAAAAATTCAAAAAAGTTTTACTTTTTTCGAGTTATAACGATTTAAAAAAAAAGACGTTTTCAAAAAATCAGCTTTTACATGATCGTACAGAAACGATCATGGGCTCATTTTATTCACGAAGACTTGTACTTTCATGCTATTAAAAAACCAAATCGCTTTTATTTAATTTTTGCATAAAAAAATGCGTTGTAAAATTGTATCATTTTGTCGAACCGGTTTTTGTCGAATAACTTTTTTAATTTTGGTTTTACATTTTTGGCCGTTGCATATTTGAAAACTGGCATTCAAAACACGCATTTTAAACAAAAATTAAGGTCCTACGACCCCAGGGAGCCGAGATAATTTTTTTTTTAATTCCTGACAGCGCTGCATACGTCCGATTGACTTAATTTTTGACATGAAATATATCTCAAAGACTTCACTTCCTTAAAAAAAATATTTCAAATCATTTCGCGTAAATTAAGTTGACAATTGTTTGCGAAAGTACAGCGTTCGGTGCGGCACGCGCTAGCCAGCGCACGTCGACAGAGTGGAGGGACACTCCGCTTGGGCGCATCGAAAACTAAACACGATTTCAAATCGATCGCGCTCGCAAAATTATCTTGTCCTCCGCTTAAAAAAAATTATCACGGCTACCTGAGGTCGTAGGACCTTCATTTTTTTTAATGCGTGTTTTGAATGCCAGTTTTCAAATATGCAACGGCCAAAAATGTAAAACCAAAATTAAAAAAGTTGTTCGAAAAAAACGCTTCGAAAAAATGATACAATTTTACAACGCTTTTTTTCTATGCAAAAATTAAATAAAAGCGATTTGGTTTTTTTAATAGCATGAAAGTACAAGTCTTCGCGAATAAAATGAGCCCATGATCGTTTCTGTACGATCATTTTTGCTTCTGTAAAAGCTGATTTTTGAAAACGTCTTTTTTTTTAAATCGTTATAACTCGAAAAAAGTAAAACTTTTTTGAATTTTTGAAAAAAAGGATCATTTTTCGCTTGTCTTGGGTTATATTTGTAGTTAACAAGAAGTCTGTTCAAACAAAATTGGAATTTATACAGCAAAAATACGAAAACGCGATTTTTGGCGTTTTTACTAATTTTTATCAAATGTTTATGAACCGATTTTTTTTCGTTCAAATCTCATTCAACGCGCATTTTTAAGACCTACAACTTTCTAATTTAACTCTCTTGTGTAGGACTTGAAGCTTTTTTTTTTAATTTGCAAAAAAAACGTTTTTTTTACTTTTGCGAATTTTTTTGGTTATGTTCGCCATTAAAACTCGAGTAGCAAAAAACGCTATCTTTCTTAGAATTTTTTTCTCTATACGACCATATTCTTTGTTTGCTGATAACAATTGGTCACTAACCAATTAACATGGGGGCTTTTGCTCGTTGATTGGACTACTGTGCACATTATCTTCTAAGCACGTATTTCCTGCCGCAAAGCGATTGAACCAGCCGTTGACCATCCAACGGGAAACAGACCCCTCGCTAAATGTGCTGATATTTGCGCCGACTTTCCTCACGTTGTGCCCTTGGCGCCACTCGTAGTAGAATTGCTCGAAGATGCTCTTCACTCTCCATGTTTTCCCAGCTAACAAAAGCCAGCACGCGCACTCTTATATATAGGCATTTAAGACAAGCTTCGAGAACTTTTTTAGAAGATTCGATGCGTTTCTAGAAAATCCTAAATTTTTCTAAATTTTGGTGCAAGACTTTCCGGCCAACCTAATATATACTGTTAAATTAATCTCATCGTTATATACTTAATACAGTTATTAAAGAGACATCCAAAAAAAACGTCATCAACTCTGGCTATGAACGAGAGAGATGGAAATAGCGGTCATGTCTAAGCTTTTTGGTTATGTCAAACTTTTGACAAGTGACTATCACAATTTGTAAAATAAACAATGGCTGTCATATGATGTGACAGTCTTGACAAGTAAATAAGGTTATAAATTCGATTAAGAATAGAAATACGTCTTTTTTTTTCTCAGCCAACATTGATTTTTTTGGATGTTATATAGTATCGTAGTACAAGGTGAGTTGGTGAAAATTATTAGTACTTAATAATATAATGATTAATACTAGACACTTTTGCAAAATATTAATTTTATCAGAATATATAATAATGTAAAATGACAGGTTAAAAGATGCAGCCAAAATTACCAATTTATTTAAGGGGGGCACACTTGTTACAAATTTCAAAAAAACGTTTTTTTTTTTAATTTTTTTTAAATGAAAATACTATATCTCTAAATATTCTGTTAAATTTCGAGACGGTAGGAACGACATTTTTAGAGATATAGGCATTTGGTCTTAGACCGCCATACGCATCGAGAGTGCTCTGCGCAGGTACGAGGTGTGTCTATTAAATAACCGAACTGATGCTGATACCAGCGCGCTGCGAGCGTGTCGCGACAAGTTTGAACAGAACCGTCTCTGGTGATATTTTCCCCACCTTGAGCTCGCTGGACAAGCCAGTGAGTCGCTCAGTTTAACTGTAGCAGTCGTTTGAAGTAGTCTACGCACCGGTGACGCGTCGAAAAGATTAATTTCAATCTCAAGTTTCTTGTTAAACTGGAGAAAACTTTTACGGAAACTTATGCGATGTTAAAAATGTGTACGGAAATGAACATTTATCCCACAAAGCAGAATGGGCCGGTGCATTGTCTTGGTGAATCTTCCATGATTTGGTCTTCCACAAATCGGGTCTTCGTCTTCTCACACGCTCACGAAGAGCCGTCAGAACCTCGATGTATTAATGCTGATTGACCGTAGACGTGCGTAGACTAATTCAAACGTCTGCTAGTCAAACTAAGCGACTCACTGGCTTGTCCAGCGAGCTCAGGGTGGGGAAAGTAATCACCAGACACATAGGCCAGTCAATAGGGCTTTTTGACATGACACGATTGATACCTGAAATCCGACTACGGGATACTTTTAAGTTCAGTCCTTAGATGAAAACGTATATGAATTGGACTAGGAAATAGTTGCACATTTTTTTTTTTTAATAACGAATTAATGAAAAAAATGGAGTTTTTTCAGTTTTTTGCTTATAGAAGAAAAGCTATTGAAGCAATTACATCGCATCCAATAGGAAAGTTGTAGAGTATTCAAAAATCAAGTCAATCGGTACATTTTTCGCTGAGAAAACTCGGAAAAAACGCAAAAAATTACCTTTTCTTAATAAATTCGTAATTCGAGTATTTTTGCATTAGAAGAGTCAATCAATAGTGTGGGAAAATGTAGGTAATATCACGAAGAATGAGTGTGCAAAAACTGGATTACGTCCGATGAATAGTTTTTGCACAATAGTCGAATAAAGTTTTTGACGTCGTATTTTGAATATTCCATAACACGTCGAGCAATAGATTAAAGTTGGATTTATAAACTCTGCGTTCGCGTTGTCGTTGGCGTTCGTCGTAAGAAATATCTTCAATTTATAAACTTGCGTTGGCGTTCGCGTTCCGTTGTGATTTGACACTTTTATAACCTAAAAAATCAAAATAAAAATATTGCGAATGGGTAAACACAACACAACACAATACAACAATTAAAACAAACTCGTAAAATAACTCTAAAATCAAAGTAGAAACATTGAACACAGCGTCGAAGCGTCCTTACCACCAATATTTCACGCTGTAAACAAACCACACGTGATTATTTTACTGCAATGCTATTCGTTGTGACGGCAGTGCTACGAATTTGCTACGAACGGCGAACGGCAAAAGTTCGACTTGAATCAAGTTGAACGGAACGTCAACGCCAACGGCAACGCCGACTTCACTTTTTAGGTGATGACTATACACCTCTTACAGAAAGGATTTATAGTGAAAAAAATCGTCAGCAAAGTTTGCGAAAAATTTTTCAAAAACACTGGAGCACTCCCTGGGTTCTCAGTAACGCTCTGTGGGATATTTGCAGTATATTTTTTTTCATAATCTAGAAGCAAATATAAGGAGATTTCTTTTTTTCAAATAGCTATGGCCATTTTAATTTTAATTTTATAGGAACATTTTGTTTGCCAAAATTAAAATGGCCATAACTTTTTGAAACAAAAAATATTTTGTAACAAATCGAAAAACGTCTCCTTACATTTGTTTCTAGATTATGAAAAAAATATACTGCAAATATTCCACAGAGCGTTACTGAGAACCCAGGGAGTGCTCCAGTGTTTTTGAAAAAATTTTTCGCAAACTTTGCTGACGGTTTTTTCACTATAAATCCTTTCTGTAAGAGGTGTATAGTCATCACCTAAAAAGTGAAGTTGCTCCCATGCGTCGTTTTCAAGATATGGCTAACTGAAATATCACGCACCGCCACTGATTGTAACTATTGTTTTTAACTTTCGACGCGAACGCCAACGCGAACGCAGAGTTTATAAATCCAACTTTAATAACATTTTCTCGACGGATTCGGAAACCACAGAGTGTAAACTACAAACCATTTACACTGGAGTCTCAAAAATTCGGCGTAGCTCGGGAACAGAATGTCTCCAGAATTTGGCTTCAAGAGGGGTACCCCACCACAGCCACCGAAAAGTCACGGCATTGGTGCTTACTGTCAAGTGAGGCTGTACTTATTTGTTGTTTTGCCGGCGTGAAAAATGTACGTAGGAGTGCGCGGACCAAATTTTTAGTAAATTTTTAGTAATGGAGCCAAAAATTGTAAGTCTTCTATAAATACACATAAAGGATCCCATAATATAAAGGAATATCGCGTTTTTAAATATAATTCTGCTTCCTATTCAATAAACTAATGTTGCAAGGATTTCAAATAGCGCGCCGCACAGGAGCAAAGAGCACGTGGTAATAGAAAGGGGATAGAAAAACGCCGAATTGCGGAGGGATTTTTCGCCAAATTGTGGAGGTAAACGAATTTTGGAGGGCCAAATTTTGAAGACTCCAGTGTAATTTGTTTATTAATGCCATTAAATTGGTGTTCAGAAGCGTTTTACACCAATTGAATGGCATTTAAATGAAACAAAGTAAATGGACGAATTGTAGTTTACACTCTGTAGTTTCCGAATCAGTCGAGAAAATGTTATTTAGGCTGTGTTCAGCGAATGGTCGGACTCGTCGAATTCGTTCAACGAGAAAGATACTTCAGTGGTCCGCCCAATCAGCTGATTGGGAAATTTCGTCGGAATTTGAAGTGTAACGTCGGTGGTCGAGATCGTTCAGCGAAGGAACTCTGTTCCTACTACTCTGTACCTACTCTAACTACATTTATTTGTAAGCAATTTTAAATTTTTCATAAACAATATTCTAGTTCACATATGAATATGCTATCGAATTTCTTTTTTTGTGTAGCCTCGCCTTCATGGTCCCTATTTAGTTATTTTACGTTAAGGTTATGTGTGCTGTAATTTGTCAAAGTAGAAAAACCCGTTCAGCCAATTGTTCGACGTTGAATGTCTGACTACCGTGGTCGGACTATTCGCTGAACACAGCCTTAATCTATCGCTCGACGTGTTATGGAATATTCAAAATACGAAGTAAAAAACTTTATTCGACTATTGTGCAAAAACTATTCATCGGACGTAATCCAGTTTTTGCACACTCATTCTTCGTGATATTACCTACATTTTCCCACACTATTGATTGACTCTTCTAATGCAAAAATACTCGAATTACGAATTTATTAAGAAGAGGTTATTTTTTGCGTTTTTTTCCTAGTTTTCTCAGCGAAAAATGTACCGATTGTCTTGATTTTTGAATACTCTACAAATTTCCTATTGGATGCGATGTAATTGCTTCAATAGCTTTCCTTCTATAAGCAAAAAACTGAAAAAACACCATTTTTTTTCACTAATTCGTTATTAAAAAAAAGTGCAACTATTTCCTAGTCAAATTCATATACGTTTTCATCTAAGGACTGAACTTAAAAGTATCCCGTAGTCGGATTTCAGGTATCAATCGTGTCATAAACTCACCCCTTTTCGAGCTCAATTGACTGGCGTAACAGTTCTGTCCAAACTTGTCGCGACACGTTCGCAGCGCGCTGGTAGCTGCATCAGTTCGGTTATTTAATAGCTACACCTCGTACAGAACGTAAATTCACCCCATTCTAACTTAAAGATGTGCTCTATTTATATGAATATTGAATGCTTCTCTTATCACTTCCTTCGTGTTATTACAGTTTAACATTTATAAAATTGTTCTTTCTGTTACCTGTCACACTCGTCTTCCTCCTTTTTCATGCCAATTTCTTCTGACTTAATGAAACATTCCTCGAGCTCATGGTATTCCATCACGCTATTTTGTTGATTTTGTGTGGTTTTGACATCCTAAGAGAGATAATGAAAACATACATATGTCATTAACAGTAACTGGCGCTGATTAGGATGTCTTTTAATATTACGTGTGCATTGTCTGAAAACCCGAACACTCTAAAGGACACGAACACGACAAAGGACACTCCAAATAACTTATTAATTTTTTCTACGACTTACACAGTAAGATCTTACTACACTCAACATCGACATATCTGAAATCCATATTTCCGAACTTTTTCCCGCGATAATTCGGAACTTGTACTCCGACACAACCGAACTTGTTGCTGATTGGTTGACGACAAAAAAACGCGAAATTTAAATGAGAAAAAAAATGTAAACACAATAATGCGATTGTTATCAAGCATTTCGATTGTCACAGAATTCAGCAAAGAGGAAATCGAATAATTTTCAGTTCGGGCATGTAATTAACTATTTATTTTCAATTGCACATTTTACATCACAATTTTTCAGTCTTTGATGCAAATACATCAGTCTTTTTCAAGTTACACTTCTTTTTTTTAATGTAATTGCGATTTGAGGATACGCTGCTTCAATTTAAGAAGCATTTTGCATTCCTCTAGTTTGATCCAATCATTCAAAATTAATGCTGCAAGAATTAATTCCTTTTTTGATCGTTTTTTACGACATCATAGTTGTTGCTCCATCATTTTCATTTTCGTGGAGCTCAGTATCGCTATCGTACTGTATTGGGTAGCCTTGAGCAGCTGCAATGATTTCTTCGTCGGTTAAGCGTCGCCATGTGTCCTCTGTCGAGTCTGCTTGAAGCCACTCACTTGTATCTTCCAGAGTTATTTCTTTACTTTTGGGCAATTTATTTAATAAATTGCACGCTTCCAAAGTAGAATCTTGACATGAGTTCTCGCGAGACATATCTCGATCAATTAGCTTTCCCCAAGCGTTCCTGAGAGTTTCGGCACTGACGTCGCTCCACGCTTGATATATTAAGAAGAGACAGTCCTTAATGGTCCATGATTTAATGAACTCCGCCATCCCACAAGTATCGACGAGAGTGTTGCCTAGGATTTCACGTAAATATGCCATCTTGCATTTTCGTTTCAATGAAGAGATGACACCCTGGTCCATCGGTTGGATGATAGAGGTGACATTGAGTGGCAGATAAACGACCAAACACTGAGGGTCAATTTCATTCAAAATCTCCGCTGAGGGATGAGCAGGTGCATTATCCAAGATTAAGAGAAACCTGAAATAAACGCTTGGTCTTTACAAAACAAATATGTGAGAAAAATTTAAATGAAATGAAACTAACCTCTCATGTTCGCCTGGTTTCCTTGCTTTTATGTGTGGCAAGAATACCTCGGTATACCAGTATATAAAAAGATTTTGGTTCATCCATCCCTTGCTTTGGCATTTGTAAAATACTGGCAAATCTTCAACATGTTTAATGCCCCGTGGTTTGGCTACTTTTCCTATGGCCATTAATGGAACTTTATCTGTTCCAGTTGCATTTGCGCACACTTGAAGAGTCAGCCGATCCTGATTATGTCCAGGTGCTTCTATCTCATGTCGGGCTACCAAAGTTTTAGTCGGCAAGTGTTTGTAGTAATAAGCTGTTTCGTCAGCATTATAAATGTTATCGTAATCGTACACGTTATCTTTTATGAAGGCGTTTAAGCCTAGGTAATACGCTTGAGCCTCTTCTGTGTCGACCGACAACTTTTCTCCTTTAGTGTTTAGCGTTCTTATACCGTGACGATCTTTGAATCCTCGAAGCCACCCATCGCTGGCTTTAAAATCGGTTTCCTCGTAAAAATTTGTATACATGTTTTTGGCAAACTTCCTCAGCAGCACAGCTGAGACAGGTTCTCCAAGAGTTCTTCTTTGTAGAAACCAGTGAAAAACACTTTTTTTCAAATGGCGTATCATAAATACCGGTGCACTTTTTTGTGTTAATCCGTCCACTCAATTTTCGTCTTCTTTCAAATTCCGACAAGTAAATTTCTTTTTTTCCAAGAATTTCTGTCACTGACGATTTACAAATATTGTACATCTTACATAGTTCAACATTTATAACACCATTTTTTGCGTGATTTATCAGTTCCAGCTTTTGCTCCAAGGTTAGCCTTTTAGCAGGCTCTTTTCTCTGCAAATAAACAGTACAATTATGTTTGTTTTGTATCACGGTTTTCTTAAAAATACATATTTTCTCATCATTTTTCATTTCAGTTTTAAATTATTATAGGTTATGTCAACGAAATGTTCAATAAAACACACCTTTACTTTGAATTACAAAATAATTACCTGCATCACCCTCTCCTTTGCACCTGGCAACATTTTTTTTTGTTTAAAAAATGTTCTTTTATTAACATGTACACATGTACACTCGACATCGACATATCCGAACTTCTCCGTTCCGCGAAATTCCACATTTCCGAACTCTATTCACCTCGGGATAACCGAACTGAACTGAACGCTGGCGCATGCGCAAAGGGTTTTTCTGGATCATTCTATGTGCTTTTCTTTGTTTTTCGAGGTTTTTATGCAAATGTAATACATACATGTGTACATGTTAATAATAGAACGTTTTTTAAACAAAAAAAAAATATTGCCAGGTGCAAAGGAGAGAGTGATGCAGGTAATTATTTTGTAATTCAAAGTAAAGGTTTGTTTTATTGAACATTTTGTTGACGTAACCTATAATAATTTAAAATTGAAATGAAAAATGATGAGAAAATATGTATTTTTAAGAAAACCGTGATACAAAACAAACATAATTGTACTGTTTATTTGCAGAGAAAAGAGCCTGCTAAGAGACTAACCTTGGAGCAAAAGCTGCAACTGATAAATCACGCAAAAAATGGTGTTAAAAACGTTCAACTATGTAATATGTACAATATTTGTAAATCGTGACAGAAATTCTTGGAAAAAAATAAATTTACTTGTCGGAATTTGAAAAAAGACGAAAATTGAGTGGACGGATTGACACAAGAAAGTGCACCGGTACTTATGATACGCCATTTGAAAGAAGTGTTTTTCACTGGTTTACATTTTTTTTTCTCATTTAAATTTTGCGGTTTTTTGTCGTTCGGAAATATGGTGTTCGGATATGTCGATGTCGAGTGTATGTATTACATTTGCATAAAAACATCGAAAAACAAAGAAAAGTAGAATGAGCCAGAAAAACCCTTTGCGCATGCATCAGCGTTCAGTTCAGTTCGGTTGTCCCGAGTTGGAGAGAGTTCGGAAATGTAGAATTTCGCGGAACGGAGAAGTTCGGATATGTCGATGTCGAGTGTACACCACTCATTTTGAACAATTTGTATTAAGTCGAGAAAATTATTACTGCACTAACAGTGTAATGAATTCACATTACGTCACCAGCAATGTAAATTACACCACTAGTGATGTAATGTGAACTCACTTTGACCGTTTGACCGCAAAAAAAAATGTGATCGACCAAACTATTAAACCATTTTTTTTTTCACATATGACTCCTTTCATATGTTCATATTAACATCGTCCATCATAATACTTTAAATATTAAAAAGGTGTGTGATATTTGTCGAAATTTTGATTGATGATACAAAAATTGTACCGAATTTGGGCAATGACTTGGGCTAAATGATATCTGCAAATTAATTTCCACAAAACCCGTTTCACTACCACAAACTTTAATGAAACACAAAACGAACCCTCTTTTTTGTGTAGGATTACAAGAACATCTTAACTTCACAGATACTTTGATTGTTCTCTTTTTTTATTTAATTCAAAGATTCAACACCTTAAACATGTTTTTTACGAAAATTTCTCGATGTGACCATGTCAAAATTTTAATGTACAGTAAAGAGAAAAAGCTGCTCCTTCAGATATTAAAACCTATGGATTGTTCTTGGTTTACGTATTGACAGGTGCTGTCCTCCACCTCAACCTGTCAAAATTAATTCTGTAAGATTATTTGTAAGGTGTACAAATAAGTTTCCGCCGTTTTACAAATGTTGGCACCACCAGTAAGGTATTGTTACATATTCTACCAGCAAAACATCGGTGAATTGTTGGTTGCCTATACGAGATCATTAAAATCAAAATATTGGAAGCCAGCAAGATAAAATACGGGAAAATACTAGAATAGGCGGGAAGATTCTCGGCGATTCGAAAGCAGTTAGAAGATTGTTCCAGAGGCTTCCAATGGTGTATATAAGCATGATAGTGAGCCAATAGGCAGTATTGAATTGGAACTTAGTCCAGTGAAGATCAAAGTGATATACCGGGTGATATTTAGAGTGATATACCGGGTGACATTATGACATGATATGAAGATACCAAAAATTGAGTCGATTCGTGGATAGCCTCAAAAGATGAAGAATTGTTCTGACGCGGTATTCGTATGCTACCAGAAAGATGGGAAAAAGTCGTGGCAAACGATGGACAATACTTCTAATAAAACATTAGGTACCGCCCTTTCACAATAAATTCCCAATTTTTTATTAAAAACGGCGGAAACCGGTTTGTACACCTTTATTTCATGCTAACAGAAGTATGACAAATACACTGATGAAAAACTTTTATTCGGGACATTTTTCAAAAAACGTCCATGGCAACTTTTTTTGCCATGGTCTAATTATATCAGGTGATGTGTCAAAATAAGATTGATAGGTTTTTACCTTAGAAACCTCCATATGAGTCAAAGTATGTGGTCTTAAATCTCCCTTGCGTTTCGTCTTATGGGAACAAAAACTGCAGTCGTAAGTCGTTACTTCAGAAGCGTCCTTATGAATCAACATGTGTTGGGATAAGTAGCGTTTCTGTTTCGCCTCATAGGGACAAAGTGTACATTGATAAGTCGTTATATCGGACGCACCCTTATGAATCAACATGTGTGTTGGCAAATAGCGTTTGTGTTTCGTCTTATAGGAACAAAAACTGCAGTCATAAGTTGTTATCTCAGAAGCATCCTTATGAAACGACATGTGTGATGTTAGATGGGCTTTGTATTTCGTCTTATAGGAACAAAAACTGCAGTCATAAGTTCTTGTTTCGAGAGACCTTCGGTGTATCGGTACATATTTGGACAAATCTCCTTTCCGTTTCGTTACGTAGGGACAAAGCTTGCAATAATAACGTTTTTCCGCTACATCTTCAATTAACGGATGCACCATGGGACTTTCCATTTCTATTTCAGAAGCATTCTGAGAAAATCACACACATAAATTTGATTCATAGTATTATAGCGGTGTTTTGTTACCTGATCAGGATCACTTTTGATGAACACATAGTTTGTCTCCGGATTATAAGATTCAGCCATATAGGCTTCCATTTCGGTATCTTCAAAAGCCATCACACTGGAATGAATTAGTGAAACCGTTATTTATATTCCACAAAAAAAAAACTATGCTGCTAAATTAAACATCATTATAGGCTTACCACAGTTATTAGTTATATGTCCAAGGTGAGTTGGTGAGGATTATTAGTACTTAATGATTAATACTCGTCAATTTTGCGAAATTTTTATTCTATTAGAAGAGTCAATAATGTAAAATGACAGGTTAAAAAATGCAGCTAAAATTAACAATTTATTTACCCAGGGTGTGAAATCAGAACAAACCTGGGGAACTCAGCAACCATATTTCAGGCAGAGATATCTGCAATATCCGCTTGTGCGCAGGAGATGATCAGGTCTTACACAACTAAGAGGATCCAGATTATCTCTGATAGCCAAGCAGCACTCAAAACCTTGGGAGCTGTAGAAATACAATCCCAGGTAGTTAAAGACTGTATGGATTCGCTAATACAACTAGCGGAACACAACAGTATCACTCTCGATTGAGAGAGAGGACACCAAGGCCACGAAGGGAACGAAAGAGCAGACTTTCTCGCCAAGAAAGGGGCTGAAGTTCCACTGATAGGGCCTGAACCCACCTGCGGTCTGGCCCACCGGAGAGCCAGGAGGGCCATGAAGGACCTACTAAGAGAAAAATATATATCGCACTGGGCGAAAGTCCCAGGATTGAGACAATCGCGGATGTTTACTAGTGAACCATCCTGGAATAAGTCAATAGACCTTATAAAACTGGGTAGAAACCAGCTGAGATGGATAGTAGGACTGTTCACAGGACACTGCCCACTCATGCGACATCTCACCACAATTGGGGTGAAAAATGATCCCGATTGCAGAAGGTGTGGAGATGAGGAAGAAACCCCCTTCCACGTATTATGCGAATGCCCAGCAATGGCAGCTGTTAGGCATTTGAACTTTGGGGCTACAACAATAGAACCAAAAAGAAGTAACAGACACTCACTAACAACTCCACTAGAACTAGAACTGTCCTTAAATTTCTTAAGGAAACAGGACTAATGGAATGACTGGCACAATTAGCATTGGCTTAAGTGCACAGGGCTCTTACCTACCCCATAGGTAATTGTAATTGTAACAATTTATTTAACGTTTTCTTTCGTAACTACATTAAATAATCATTTGAAGTATTTTAGATGTAGGCAACTGGTAACTTACCTTTTTAGGTTAGAAAACTATTACCAGTTATCAGTTATCATGTACCTCACATAACATATACATACATTAATAGGGTCCGGAAAGTTGATACAACGCAGGCTCGGATTTGTAATCCGTCAAGTCATTGACAGAAGGACATGTGAGATACTAAAAAAACAGGAGTAAAAAAAGTGTTAAAATTGTACATACTGTTACGTATTTCTCTGCAAATAATTCAATTCTTCACTTCAAAAACGCATTTATTAACAATCTACAAATCTTTAACATTCCAATCACAGGTAACTCTAAACGTCGTTAAACAATGTTTTTAAGGTCGTATTCAATTATAGTGATCCAGAATATGTAGGATTTTTGACAAAAAAAGTAGTCATTCATGACTTACTATAAATTACATCAAATTCTAGCGAACAAACAACTCTGAGTCACATCGAGACGTAATCTGCAAATGTTGTAATTGCGATAAATTATAATCTAATTTAATTAATCAATCAAAAGAAGAAAATGTCGTTTCCTCAATTCAGTCAATTAAATTCAGTTCAATTAAAACTACTAACGGCAACTGTCCGACGATGGACGAAATATTTAATAATGATAACAGAAAGGCGTAAACAATGCTATTTAATCAGCTGCTACATTTTTATTTCAATTATTTTTCTGACAGCATATTATTAAATATCAGAAAAAATAAGTTCCCCCTATTTTTTTTTTCGTAGCTCTGAAGGTAACATAGAACAAGGCAGTGGGCATTCTCACGAACTCACCCTGTATATATAATGCAAACGATGAGACGTTTTAATGCAAACGATGGTGTTGAATTTAATTGTCTAATTCAGTTTTATACATATTCTTGAATTTAACTTTACAGTTAGTACTTTAGATACAAGTAACTTTATTATACAGTGCACTCAAATACATTCAATAACCAGAAACTGTAATAACAAAATTGTAGTTTCCTGCAATTAAGAACTTTTTGAGAAATGATTGATGTTGCTAGTGAGCACGTGCTGTACATAAGTGGGGAGTAGTGGGTTGTACATACAAGGTGTGTCTATTAAATAACCGAACTGATGCTGATACCAGCGCGCTGCGAGTGTGGCGACAAGTTTGAACAGAACTGTGTCTGGTGATATTTTCCCCACCCTGAGCTGGCTGGACAAGCCAGTGGGTCGCTCCGTTTGATTGTAGCAGCCGTTTGAATTAGTCTACGCACCAGTGACGCGTCGAAAAAATGTTAAGTGTTCAGATGGAGCAACGGGTTAATCTCAAGTTTCTTGTTAAACTGGGGAAAACTTTTACAGAAGCTTATGCAACGTTAAAAGAAGTGTACGGGAATGAATGTTTATCCCGCACACAAGTTTTTGAATGGTTTAAACGGTTTAAAAGAGGGACGTGAAACGAGCGAAGACGATCCGCACCCCAGACGACCCTCAATATCAAAAAAACGGACGAAAACATTAAAAAAATCGGTAAAGTAATCCGCGAAGATCGTCATCTAAGCATCCGAGGGCTTGCTGAAATAACAGGAATCGATAAAGAATGTGTTCGCCAAATTTTTCATGAATCATTCAATATGCCAGACCTCCAAAGTTGGTGAATTTTCCAAAAAAAAAAAAATTTTTCGCTGCAACTTCGTCGATAATCAAGCTACAAAGTTAAACCATTTTTTTCTTGAAAGTGCATAAAAAAAACTGATTTGACTTTTTAAACATTAAAAAGTGTCACTCGGATCAAAAGTTACAGGGGTTTAAAAATAGACTCATTTTTAGCGATAACAAAAAGATATTGCATTTCACTGTTCCTCATAAAAATCGGACTTATCTTTGGATCTAAACAACCTTTCTCAACGTTTTAAAGCGCAAATTAAAGCTGTTTTACACGTGTTTTCATAAAACTATTAGTTGGAATTTTACCTCGATTTTGCATCGAGCTACCGCTATTGTAATAAAAACGAAAAACCACTAATTTTCAGTTTCGCTCATAATTCGCTCAAAATTTTCGTTTACGCTAATAAAAATTTAAATTCTGTCTGGTTATTACTTATGCCTCCTTTCCGAAACATTTTCCATCAAATTTTACGTTCGTAGCCGCAAATCACAAATGAATTTGTCTCAATGATGTGTTATAATAATGTTATGGAAAATTTCCTATCTTAAAATTTTGATGGCCTGAAATTGAAGCCTCAGTAGCATTGGCTAAGAGCTGGTCATGTAACATGCATTCGATATTTCGGAGCAGGGACTTCTACGAAACTGTTTAGTTTTTTCGATTTTTTTCTATTTACTTCAAAAGTACATAAAATAATTAGTACAAAATATATTGTAAAAATGCAAAAAAAATTTTAAACGATATAAAAAAAATTTCCAAGTTACTTTTTCATTTTTTTGTTATTAAGAAATAAACGAAACTAAAAACAAAACTATTTCATTTCGTTTTTAGTTTCGTTTATTTATTAATAACAAAAAAATTAAAAAAGTAACTTGAAATTTTTTTTATATCGTTTAAAATTTTTTTTCATTTTTACAATATATTTTGTACTAATTATTTTATGTACTTTTGAAGTAAATTGAAAAAAAAATCGAAAAAAAACAAAACAGTTTCGTAGAAGTCCCTGCTCCGAAATATCGAATGCATGTTACATGACCAGCTTGCTCTTAGCCAATGCTACTGAGGCTTCAATTTCAGGCCATCAAAATTTTAAGATAGGAAATTTTCCATAATATTATTATAACACAATCATTGAGATAAATTCATTTGTGATTTGCGGCTACGAACGTAAAATTTGATGGAAAATGTTTCAGAAAAGAGGTATAAGTAATAACCAGACTTAGAATATAAATTTATATTAGCGTAAACGAAAATTTTGAGCGAATTATGAGCGAAACTGAAAATTAGCGGTTTTTTCATTGTTATTTTAGGAGCTGTAGCTCGATCGAGGTAAAATTCCAACTAAAAGTTTTATGGAAAACACGTGTAAACAGGTTTAATTTGCGCTTTAAAACGTTGAGAAAGGTTGTTTAGATCCAAAGATAAGTCCGATTTTTATGAGGAACTGCGAAATGCAATATCTTTTTGTTATCGCTAAAAATGAGTCTATTTTTAAACCCCTGTAACATTTGATCCGGAGTGACACATTTTAATGTTCAAAAAGTCAAATCAAAGCTTTTTTTATGCACTTGTGAAGAAAAAAAGTGTTTAACTTTGTAGTTTGATTATCGACGGTTGTAACGAAAAAAATCAATTTTTTTTTTTTTTTTTTTTTGGAAAATTCACCAACTTTGGAGGTCTGGCAAGGTCGGCCAATTATTTTAATCGCAAAAAAAGCGGTATCACCTATTGTAGACAATGGCTAAAAGAACAATTTGAGCCCAAAAACGTCCATTTTGATTTAAAATAGGCTTGAATGTAGATTTTTGTCCAATTTTCGATGAAAATCGATCACCGTGTGACGGATGTTCTAATCCAGCTGACAGAAGCGGATTTCGAGCACTGTTTTCAACAATGAAAAAGTCGTATGCAGCGGTGTAGAGATCGCCAAGGTGAGTACATTGAAGGCGAAAAAGTTGCTACTGTAAGTGCCAACGAATAAAAAGTGTTATGACAGCAGTTTGGTTATTAAATAGCCACACCTCGTAATAAATTCGCACCATTCTGACGTAAAAATGCGCTCTATGTTTATGAATTTGAATGCTCCTCCTATCACTTCCGTCATGTTATTATTAGGGTTCGTAAATCCTGTCTTACCGCATGTGTAACTGCATTTAACTGTCCAGCGCTCACGCAAAGGATCGGCGCACCATCTCACAGAAGTCCCAGCACATGGGCAGGATCGGTAAGTGGCGTAGGTACGCAAGCAAGACATACACGCGTATATAATTTACGGCGTTTAAAAAATACGATTTATACTTTCCTTATCATAGAGTATTATAGTTAGCCTTACGTTGCAGCACACCTTTCCAGACCCTAGTTATTATAGTTTAACATTTAATAGAATCGATATCTTATTGCTACCTGTCACACTCGTCTTCCTCCTCTTTAATATCAGGTTCTTCTGACTTAATGTCCAAACATCCCTCCAGCTCATGGTATTCCATCATGCTTTCTTGCTGATTTTGTGCGGTTTCAACATCCTAAGGAAAAGAAAGAAATCATTAACAGTAACTGGCGCTGATTAGGATGTACTTTGATATTATGTATGCATAGTCTGAAAACCTGAACACTACAAACGCTCTAAAGGACTTAATTTAATTTTTTATACGATTTACATATATTTTTTCTACGATTTACATCTTATTATACCACTCATTTTGAACAATTTGTTTAAGTTAAGAAAATTGCACAGCTAGTCAGGTGAATTCAACGTATTACACCACTACACTGTTTTTCAAATCTATGCAGAGACTGACCATTCGCAGAAAAAAAACTGATGGACCGAATTAAATCATTTTTTCACATATGACTCCTGTACTGTCCATAAGAATATTTTAAAATATTAAAAAAGGTGTGTGATATACTTTTTGATTTATTGATTGATGATGTAAAAATTGTACCGAATTTAGGCACCGACTTGGGCTAAATTATTTGTAAATTAATTTCCACAAAACCCGTTTCACAAACAACTTTTTAACAAATATTGTTTGTTGGCGAAACATTTAACGCATCTACTTACGGACTGTATGATTTGCGATGTCCTGGATGACCCTGGGTGCCGTATTTTCTGTCTCTAGGTGTCTTCAGCAGATATGGAAACACCGCTTGTTGATTCTCGAAAATGTTAATTTGTCGCGTCGCGGCGAAAAGACGAATTGTCTCCAGGAGATGGGGGAACACCACCGTGGATTATTGAAAGGTTTTACTAGCGTGATACGCCGCAACGAGACGCGAAATAGTTACTCGAATTATGCGTTGTGCCGAGATGAGATGCGACTTTTTAACTGTTCGCTACAAACGGAAACAAAAGGAAAGGATATTGGGTCGGAAGGAAGGGGGAATGGTGGGCCCTTTATTTCCGTATGTCAATTTTAAGCGCGAATATTTGATTTAAAAGTACAATGAGCGCGTCGTCTACTAAGAGTAGGTTTAATTTAGTTAGAAAGAAATAAACGAACGAACAGGGGAATACAAACGCGAACATACCCCGCCTAAAATACGAAGTATTTTAAGTTTAAAGAGAATAGGGAGAGGACATAGTTTAACCACGGGTCTCTTAAGAGTTCCTAACGCGGTTTTCAAAGTAACGACTCGTACTACATTATCTGAGCCTGGGTGAGTTTCGAAGACCCGACCCACGCGCCAGTGTAACGGGGGAGATGAATCGTCTTTAATCAAGACAACAGAACCTACTTTAATAGGAGTCGAAGGGTCGGTCCATTTAGACCTTTGTTGTAACGTATGTAGGAATTCGAGATTCCAACGTTTCCAGAAATGTTGGTGCATTTGCCGGATCAATTGCCATCGTGTGAGCCGGTTTAATTTGATGTTAGTTAAATCAGGTTCGTGGAATGAAGTTAGTGGAGTTAGAGTCAGAAAGTGTCCCGGCGTCAAAACATTCAAATCGTTCGGATCAGAACTTGTGGGGAGTCAACGGACGCGAATTTAGCAATGCTTCGATCTGCACGAAAACCGTATACAATTCTTCAAAAGTCAAGATCTGATCTCCAATAACGCGAGTCAAATGGGTCTTTACGGATTTAACCCCTGCTTCCCAGATCCCTCCAAAATGAGCGGCAGAAGGAGGATTAAATTTCCATTGAATATGTTCAATAGAGGCCGCACTTTGAGCAAAGTTCAGTAATTGTCGAGAAGCGCCTACGAAATTAGTGCCACAGTCAGAATGAATTTCAGAGCAGCAACCACGTCGAGCAATGAAGCGGCGAAATGCTGCTAGGAATGCGTCAGTTGATAAGTCGGAGACTATTTCTAAGTGAACAGCACGAGTGGATAAACAGATGAATAGGCAGAGATATGCCTTGAGAGTTTTAGCACCTCGAACACGATTCATTGTTATAGTGAAAGGGCCTGCGAAGTCAACACCAACTATTTGAAAAGCTCTTAGTGCTTGTAAACGACATGGGGGTAGATCACCCATTGGTGGCTGTAACGCTTGAGGTTTAGCTCGAAAACATCTATAGCAATTGGATAGACATTTTCTTATAGCTCTATGAGCGGATAGAATCCAAAAATTCTGCAGTATTAAATAATGAAGGGTTTTTGCTCCAGGATGGAGATTCCTTTTATGCACATCCTCAATGATGAGGTTGGTCAAACGATGTTTTTGTGGTAGCAACGCGGGAAATTTATGTTCAAATGACAATTTGGAATGTCGAAGACGACCACCTACTCGGAGGATGCCCTGGTCATCAAGAAACAGATTCAGCTTACGTAAAGGCCTTGAACAGAGTTGATTGGTTTTTAACTTGTGAATTTCAGATTGAAATACTTGACCTTGAACCAGTTTCACCAACCCTCAGAATAGTGTCATGGTATTCAACGTTATTTATGGGTCCCACCTTATGGTCAAGGGGGTTTTTGCTATTATGATGGAAGCGAACAACATATGCCAGCACATGACATATCGTTTGAAGTGAAGAAAACCTATGTAATAACTGCATGAGAACAGATGGTTCAATCTGAACGACAAACACTTTAACAGTTTTTTCCTCTTCGCAAAGTGATTCCGTATTTGACTGGAGGGGAGGAAGCTAATTTATCAGATTGAGGCCACTGTTCGGATGGTAGCGATAACCATGGTGGTCCGGACCACCAAAGCTGATGATTCACGAGTTGAGATGGAAGGATACCTCTTGATGCACAATCTGCTGGATTGTCGATAGATGAGACATGATGCCAGTTAATAGAAGGCACACGTTTTTGTATATAGGCTACTCGGTTCATAACGAATGTTTTCCAACGATGAGGAGATGAATGGATCCACGACAAGACGATAGACGAATCAGTCCAGGCAACGACATCTGATATACTCAAAACACCAGAGTATGTTTGCACAACCATGTGTAGTAATTTAGACAAGAGCACTGCTCCGCACAACTCTAACCGAGGAATAGTTAATTTATTTGACCTTGTAGGTGCTACCTTTGATTTGGATATAATTAAACGGGTTATGTAAGACTCCCCATGCTTAAACCGACCAAAAACCGTTGCTGCATATCCAGCCAGTGATGCATCGCAAAATCCATGGATTTGACATGGACTGTTCCGGTCGAAAATTAATTGACGATCCACACTGATGTCTGAGAGAAAAGAAATTTCTGATTTGTACTTTAACCATTGACGAGTAAGAGGTTCAGGCAGAGAATCGTCCCAGTCACAGCTGGAATGCCATATCTGTTGGAGTAAGTGCTTTATGTAGAAGGTGACAGGAGTGAGATATCCCAATGGATCATATACACGTGCTAATTCTGACAGAATTCCGCGTTTTGTACATGGACGGTCGAAGGACATTAGTCTTAAACGTGAACGTGTCTGTCATTGGGGACCACTGGAGGCCTAAAACTTTAAGAGTGAGTGTGGGTACTGAGTCGAAAGAAAATGGGGCTTGACAATGTTCGGCCGGAAGTGTTTCTAATAGATCTGAATGGTTACTCGACCACTTTCGTAAAGGAAACCCTCCAGATTCACACAGTTGAATAAGCTCAGATTGTAGATTCTGTGCTGCAGCTAATGAGTCACAACCTGTGATGATGTCATCCACGTAGATATCAGTTTGCAGGACCTTTGAGGCTGCGGGATATTTAGTCTGTCCATCAAGAGCCAGCTGTTGCATTGTTCGCAAAGCTAAGAAAGGTGCAGAAGACACACCGTAAGTAACAGTTTTAAGCTTATATTCAGTCAGGAGTTCATCGGGATTGAATCGCCAAATGATACGCTGATAATCCCAGTATTGAGGTGCAACTTGGATTTGGCGATACATCTGTTTGATGTCAGTTATAAAAACGACCGAGTGCGAACGAAAATCTAAGCAAAATCTCGACAATGTCTTGTTGTAATTTTGATCCCACGAGCAGATTATCATTCAATGATTGGTTGTTGGCGGCTTTGGCCGATGCGTCAAAGACTACCCTCAATTTTGTTGATGAAGAATCAGATCTCAGTACCGGATGATGAGGAATGTAGTAGGAATCGAGTTCATCGGATGGGGGCAGCTAATTCCATGTGATCAGAATTCAGATAATCACGCATGAAATCAACATATGATTGTTTAAGAACAGGATCCTTTTTTCAAACGATGCTCCAAAGCGAAAAAACGTCGAATTGCAATATCTTTTAGATTCAGGAAAAACAGGTTTAGAATCTCGAAAAGGCAAGGGAACGACGAATCGACCAGATGGGAGTTTGCTATACCCTTCAACGTACAATTTCTCACATAGCCCATCGTCCTGGGCTAGTCGAGATCATGGGGACCTCTTCAACCCTGCCAAAATTGTCTCATAGTGGACTCAAGGTCATTCTCTGGGCAATCTTCCATGATTTTGACATGAAAGGAATTGATGACGCGTTCATTAGTTTGTTCAGGTTGAACTGAGCCAGATAATACCCATCCGAAAATGGTATTGAACGCTGAGGGGCAACGAGGACTAGGGCAAGGACAAGGCCCGGGCGAATAAGTTGAGCATAAACGTCAGCACCCAGCAAGAGATCAACGTGGCGAGAAATGTAGAAATTTGGATCAGCTAATTTCAGATTATTAATATGATCCCACGAATAAAACTGTAATGATTTGAGAAGGTATTACCGAAGCAACATGAGGTATGATGTGAGCTTCTAGATGTATCGCGGGTTGACATGATCCATGAGGACTTATCTTGCAAATGGATTGAACCCGATGAAAATATACTAGAATTTGCACCAATACCTTGTATTTGAATTTTGTCATGCTGTCTTTTTCAAGTTAAGATTACGAGCAGCCTTTACTGTAATGAAACTAGCCTCACTACCATTATCTATTAAAACCCGTAAGGTGTGCGGGTGTCCTTGCGAGTCATGAACGTCAACCAAGGGCTGTGGATAACAGAGCTACCTGACGAGAAAGTGAACTAGCCAATGCATTGACAGTGGGCACAACTATTTCAGCTGGTGCTGTATTACCACTATCACTGGTTTCATTTATAGCTCCTGAGCTGCCCGAAAACCTATCGAAGTGTAGCAAAGTATGATGATTCTTATGACAGGTACGACAAGTGGATGTAGAAGAGCAATTTTGACTTTGGTGCGGCCTCAAACAATTGATACAGAGCCTCTTTTCTTTAACTACCTTGAAGCGATCTGCGGGAGACTTGGCTTTCAACACGGGACACCGGTAAATTATATGATCTTTTTCACAAAACTAAACACTTTTGTTTCGAAGTATTAGCCACCAGAGACGATACCAATTTTGGACGCGATGTAAATGTATTATTGTTTTTTGAAGTATAAGTATTGCTTTTAAGGGAGGTCGAATGCTCTGCAGCAAGAACATGACACTGACTCTCTACAAAGGTATTTAATGTATCGAATGCAGGTATTTCACCCTTTCAAATTCCTTAATTTCTGCTTCAAAGTATCGACGAGTTTTAGAATCAAGTTTTTTCTAAAAGAATGTTAAGCAAACATAAAATCCTCTAATGAATCTGCAATTTTTAATGCCCGCAAAGCTGATAAGTTTTCATTAAAATTATAAATAAGACTTCGTAAACCACTAGGGGTTTCATCTTTTTAATTTCTGCAATGATCGTAAACGATCCCAATAATGAGTTTGCTAGCTCTCTTTTATTGTCATATCTATCTAATAATGTTTTGTATGCAATGGGGTAATTATCGTCTGATAGCACAATAGTTTTAATTAGGTTGGAGAGGCTCACCTGATAGACAACCCAACAAATACTCAAACCTTTCGACATTTGCTAACGTGTTGTTATCATGAAATACTTCTATTAAGAGACCTTGAATGAATGCGCTCCAATTTTTCTAATTTTCCATCAAATGTTTGTAAGTTCAGTTTTGGCAAACGCGTTTTCGACGTTTGGACAATTGAAGTTTTATCGGCAACTGGCGACTGGGCCGAGGACCGAAACTGAAACCGGCAACTCGCGAACTATGGATTGAATAGTAAAAATAAGTCTCGTCTACTCTTTTCAAAAAAGCATGTTCCTCATCCAGGTTAGAATCCGGTAAAGTCGCAACCTTCATGACTATGTCCCTGTGAATTTTTAAAATATCATCATAAATGTTTTTTACAGACTCGCTTTTTACTTCCAAGCATACGACGCACGGTATGATTTTCGGGTTCTGTTTGAAAGGAAGCCGCAACGGTAGCTATATCTTCTAATCGTAAATACAAACTCTCACGGAGAGCACGTTGTTCCTGAATATGTTTATTTTGGAGCCATGTTTTCTCCTAAATCCGGATTTAACAGAGAAAAATTGGCAAAATACAAAACGACAATAAGCAAATAAAAATACGAAAGAAAAAACGACAATATGTGTATCTTAACGCGGTATTAAATCGGTCGACGTGACCAAAACAACCGGTTAGAAAAACGACGCCGTAAAAAATGTGACCGCGGGAAAACAGCACGCTAACCTCAAAAAATTAACGAATTACGTACGTATATTAAAAAATATGACGGTCGGGCCACAGGAAATGTGGTTTTAACAGGATTAATCCGACGATGAAGGACCAAGGAAATGTTTGTTGGCGAAACATTTAACGCATCTACTTACGGACTGTATGATTTGCGATGTCCTGATGACCCTGGTGCCGTATTTTCTGTCTTCTAGGTGTCTTCAGCAGATATGGAAACACCGCTTGTTGATTCTCGAAAATGTTAACTTTGTCGCGTCGCGGCGAAAAGACGAATTGTCTCCAGGAGATGGGGGAACACCACCGTGGATTATTGAAAGGTTTTACTAGCGTGATACGCCGCAACGAGACGCGAAATAGTTACTCGAATTATGCGTTGTGCCGAGATGAGATGCGACTTTTTAACTGTTCGCTACAAACGGAAACAAAAGGAAAGGATATTGGGTCGGAAGGAAGGGGGAATGGTGGGCCCTTTATTTCCGTATGTCAATTTTAAGCGCGAATATTTGATTTAAAAAAGTACAATGAGCGCGTCGTCTACTAAGAGTAGGTTTAATTGTAGTTAGAAAGAAAATAAACGAACGAACAGGGGAATACAAACGCGAACAAATATGAAAATGAACTTTCTTTTTATATGTATGATTTTTTACAAAGAGGAATACCTTTTAGGTAATGAGTTGTAAAGTAAAATATGCTGACATAGAGAATTGCTGTGTAATACCCAGATTAACAGTGAGTCTGTATCTACCTTGGAAACTTTCACTTACAATATCTAGGCACGTATGTACTAGGGTGCAATAAGTCCGCGGTTCGAAATCAGCAAAGCAGCACAAAATTTAACCCTTTAACGTCAAAACTACAGTTTTTGTATATCATCTCTTTAGCAACGTGCCAAATACAAGAAACGATGGAAAAAAAATCGGGAAATGCCTTTCTGAGTATTTTTGGAGATGCTTTTTCGAATGGCACCAAAAAAATTCAAAAAGTTGAAAGACCCTTACCCCTGTTTTTGGCCATTAAAGTTGAAAAGAGCACGATTTTTTAAGGTCAATTTTTTTTGTAACATGATTTTTGACCGGAAAAAAATTTCTTTCGACAGAAAACTACAGGAAAAGTGCATTCGAGAGTTGTACTGAAAAGTTATGTACTTTGAAAAAAATGAATTCCAACATGGGGGTGTCCAATATCTCTGCCAAAAGGACACATTGTCAGGGGAAACTTTCATATTTTTTTTACTTAAACCTGGAGAACTTTGGGGCAAAAGGATAGAGAACAAAAAAGTGTTCAGATTCATCCAAGGAGCACGCCCGATTTTTTTCAGAATATTCGGTCATTTTCAATATGGCCATTTTTTCAAAAATCCGAAATTGGCTCCCAAAATTCTGAAAAAATTACACACCTCGATTGATGAGTCCTAAACAAATTTCTCAACAAAAAAAGTTGGCCCAGTTTGGCCATTTTCCCGTTGGAAAGTTTCCCCAAAAAATAGTTTTTCCTAAAATTTCACAATCGTTTCCAGACATCTGGGAAAAATACATGTCAAGGCTCATAAAATCAATAAAATCTGCGCCAAAATGGATGTCCCCAAATTGTCGACTATTTCCAATTTGTTCTTTTTTTGGTCAAACTGTTTGGTCAAACAAACAAAAAATTGTCAATTCGCCTTTAGGATTCTTCAAAGGAGGGGTGTTTTTTTTAGTCATTTTCGGATTTTTTAAAAAATGGCCAAAACGTGACCACAAATTCTAAAAAAATCTGGCGTGCTCTTTGGATGCATCTGAACACTTTTTGTTCTCTAAACTTTTGCCCCAAAGTTCTCCAGTTTTGTGTAAAAAAATTATGAATGTTTCCCCTGACAATGTGTCCTTTTGGCCGAGATATGCCAAATAGGCACCCCATGTTGGAATTTATTTTTTCTAAGTACATGAATTTTCAGTACAACTCTCGAATGCACTTTTCCCATAGTTTTGGAGAGAAATGGTTTTTTTTGTCAAAAATCATGTTACAAAAAAAATTTGACCTCAAGAATCATGCTCTTTTCAACTTAAATGGCCAAAAAACAGGAGTAAGGTTCAATTTTTATGAATTTTTTTGGTGCCATTCGAAATAGCACCCCCAAAAAAAACCAAAAATCCCCCACAATAAAAAAAATTAAAAAAAAAAAAAAAAAACAAAGGGAAAAAAAAAAAAAAAAACAAAAAAAAAAGGGCATTTTAAAAAAAATGTAACTAAAGACTTTGAGGAATTTAAAGAAGATGGAACATATATTGCATGCCGTATAATAGGCAATATGCTTTTAAAGACGTATGGGATGTAATGACAATTAAATTCGAAGATTATTATTATTATCGTAGTTTATAAGGATATTTTGTTACCTCAGGGTTACAAGATTTATCCAAAAAGGGCTTTATTTCAATACCCCCACAAACTGCCAGACTCGATTCAACTGGCGAGGAACATTATTCCCATTCCTAAAAAAAAAAATACATACACATTCGATTTTTACCGGGTGTTTCACTATAAATGTCCCCCTCTTAACTTTTTTTATTTTGCTTACTTAACTTACAAAAAAAAAAGTTAAATAAAAAGTACAATGTAAAGTTTTCATGACATACTTTTCACATATATAGGGTGTCGCAGAAAAGGGTGATAAATAAAAATGTTTTTTTTTTTTATGAAGACCCTGCATATTATTGTAATGTAGGATTAGTGACCTGTTTCCATATAACTATAGTTAACCAGTGTGATGAGGTCAAATGTTTCCAAAAAAAAAAACTAATTTTCACTTAGTCGACGCCTTCCGAAAAAATTTATTGCATCCTCAGGACTCTAAAGTATGACAAACACGCAATGTAGATAATTAAAAAAACCTAATACCAAACACATATTAAAATAAGGAATCAGGATTACATGTTTCATATTTCATACTTATAATTGAATGAGCTTTTTTTGTTGTCGTTTGTAAAAATAAATATGAATGAAACATCTATAAATAATAAAGGACAACGTACTGTCACAAAGACGTGCATCAGCTATCTACCCGTACAATTCTAATTAGCTTAAAAACTACACATATAAAATATAAGAAATAAATAAAAATATCTAACTTTTTAAAGACACTAAAAATTGTAAAAATTGCTAAAATACTTTTGTACAGAGAACCATTAATAAAACTTACATTAAAAGCGTATGTATATAACATATGTTTTTTTATTATTTAGGTATTTGTTATGTAAGTGTATCTTCTAAGTCTAGTATACAGAATTTAATACAATAAATTAAAATATGCCGTATATAAATTATTGTCAATGTCAGTTCGTTTGTTGACTGAATTACAGTTTTTAAAAGCAATCATTTCATGTAACAATCGTTTTTTGTAATTGTTTTGTTGCCCAATAATTTGGATTTCGTCAAAAGAAAAATGATGTCCTGTTTTTGTATGTGCCACCAATGCTGTCTCATTTACCTTGTTCTTTTGCAAATTGTTAGCACTAACATCATGTTTATGTTTATATATTCCTTTTTTCAAATACCTTCCGGTCTGACCCACATACACTTTATTACTTTAAACTGACCCACATACTTTTTAGTCTTTTTTGAAAAAAGTTAGATATTTTATTACTGTTACCTGTATATTATATCACTAAATAATTGGCCTCATATTCCTGATTACGAATATATGTAGTTTATTATACTTATTTTAAAAATCGAAGCAAAAAAATGCCGATTTAAATTTTACATGTAGTAGGCAATGGATTCAAGAATGGACTTGCAATTGTTCGGATATACTTATCACAAAATCTAAAGTTTATTGGTTTATCCAATCAGGACCATGAAATATATGTTTGTATGTTTAAACCGCTAATTGAATGTTTAATTATTCTAACCAGTAGTAAAAGTACCGGGCCATATAATATTTAATTTTTAGCATTTACTTCAACGGGGGTTCTCATACATATACTAAAAAAATCTACTTTCTCTTTAAATATTAGAAATAATTTTTGAACATCCATCTGGTTATTTGGTGGATTTAACTGTGCACTAGCTTTTGTAAAAATCACCGTATTATTGACTGAAGGCTTAAAATTTACCCGCCAGATCCATCTTCCTCCATTCTACGAGTAATCACAAACGAGTAATATTAAAGCTCCTCCTCACTTCTAAACACCTAACCGCCTCTTGAGCTTAGATATATAGATTTGTTAGGTTCGTATGCACACTAAAATATTAAAATTATAATAAACGGGAATATTCGGAAAATACTCACTGGTACGCACATACGTCTTTTGTAAAAGTTTTTTAAAACGGCGTAATAAAAACCATTACAATTACCAGTTTACTTGAACAACACAGTTTATTAATCGAACAACTCTAATATCATAAAATATCACTAAACTAAATAAATTTAATACTGTTCTAATCAAACGTCTTAATGAATGAGTACGCAACCTAACCCCAATCAGAGAAATACCAGAGCAGCGCGGCCAACCCCTAGGAACTAAATTTCGGACACTTCGTCGATAAAATCAAGATTTCGATAGATATTCTGATTTCATTTCCCAGCTATTAAATGTTTATAAAGGCCGTTCTCACTAGTCGTGAAAGGAATTTGTTCGGAATGGGATGAGTTTTATGGTTGTTTTCACACACCAATTTTTCACACAATAAATTGTACAAGTTGACCTTCAATTTATTGGAATACGCGTAAAAGAGAAATTGCGCCGTATTTATTGTCCACAATAAATTGTAAAATTTAGAATTCGCTCTAATTTCTTGGCCAATTTTAGGGATACACTCAACATCCACATATCCGAACTCCAAATTTCCGAACTCACAATATTTCCGAACTTTTTCTCACGATATTTCCGAACTTGTACTTCCACATAACCGAACTTGTCGCTGATTGGTTGACGACAAAAAACCGCGAAATTTGAAATGAGAAAAAAATGTAAACACAATAATGCGATTGTTATCAAACATTTCGATTGTCACATAATTCAGCAAAGAGGAAATCGCCCTCCCTCAGCAGCAAGAGTTCTTCTTTG
>JAPWTK010000448.1:0-140000 GCA_029963805.1 Aromia moschata
TTGTTTTTCTTGTATATTTCTATATACAAGAATCATAATTTTACATACAAGAATTATAAGTTGCTTTTCAATCACCTGTTTATTTTCTCCTACTACATAAGAGAGACAAGTTTTCTCAGTGCTTTTATGCTAATTATGTCGAAAACTGGGAAAGCAGCAGAAAAAATGTTGCAGGTAAAGGTTATTTGATTTTTTTGATGACGTGATATTGTAATAATCTGTAATAAAACATGACACTGTAAAAATACGAATGTTGTCAGCACGTTAATTGTCTTTTCAGCACGTATACTGAGTTCATCTGGCAAAATAGGGACCATCAATTTATAGGTCGAATTATAGACCAAAAAAAACATTAACAACAGTAAAAAAAACATATGCAGAAATGTATTTCCAAAAATATTCGGCATACAAAATAGTAGGTAAAGGAAATTGTAGTTCTCTGACACCTATTAAAAATGTATGTAAAACAATGGATATACCTAATGTAAGAAAGTTTAATACATATGTGGTTTCAAGAAATCAAGAAATTACGAACTCTGAATTTGCAAAAGTATTTTAAACAATATTTAAAACCAAATAGGAGGATTTTGTCTTGTTTTGATGGTATCATATTACATTGTCATACGTATGTCAATGGTCTCAAAGAAATTGCAGCCATCAAAAGCAACAAGAGAAAGCAAAAAGTATTTACTGAACTCACTGCTTCCACTGGTAAATAATCTAGGTTAGTATACTTAACCTACACTTTATACTTATTTATAATAACACAACACAAGATATTGAACCGCGTAAGGTTATTGAACCACGTAGACAAACACTGTTGACCTAGAAGCCGTCTGCCCCTGTTTATATACAGATTTTGGCAACATTAACCTTGAACGTGAATACTCTCTAGTCGGAATTGTTTTGCATCGGAAACTGCGACGCATTACGTCACCAGATTCCCAAAACGAAAACATAAACAATGTTTTGGTACCGGGTACCGGCAATGACCGGTACCGCGGGTACCGGCATTTATGAAAATGTACCAAAGTCGAGATGTTAAAAATAAACTTATTAATGAAACTGATGAGATGAGACCATCTCCAAAGCTGACTACGGAGATTATTTAATGGCCGTTGAACTAGGGGAAATATGAGGATAACATATATGTACCAATTTATCTAAAGCACCAACAGGTACTTGCATTTTGAACCCCTCCAATAACTCTCTGATATACCCTTAACGATAACAATTACAATTCCCCAGTCTTCCTCTACCTTTTGCCACCCAGTGCCGCCCTTTCGAGATCCAGTCCATTATGGCACTGAACACCAACATGCTTTTAATCAGGTACAAACTGTTTATGAAAAAAAATTAAAAAAGAAAATGAAAAATATTAAAAGAAAAAAAATATCTATCTTGGTACCTATCACAAAGGCGTTAATATTAATTGCGTATTATTTTTTTACACACTGTAATTATTTTCCAGAAGGTGTATAGCATATTTTCTGTATTAATTTTTATGTACATGGAATACTGTCTGCGTTAGGGATTTTTGCTTATAAGACAAAAATATTTCGCCATATTGAACATTTGAGAGACGACAAAACAATTATTTGGTGTCAAAAGAAGGGTCCATGTAGGAAATTTTCCATTAGAGCAAATCCTGTCTGAGGAAAAAAGCCCAATAAGTCTGTATGTAAATACGGATCATTGGTAGCACAAATAACCTATATTTAATGTATATACGAGGTGTGTAAATTAAGTTATGATACTAGCAATGTAGCGCCCGATCTAGCAACATTGCGGAGACGGAACTTGGAAGTTGTAATGTACCTTCAGTACAAGTTTGAACTTGTTAGAGTCATTTGTTTGTTCGGTGTGACTGTTTTTCCAAACCATTTTTTTCTAGGGCGTTTTAAATATGCGACATTAATTTTGAGCAACGGTTTAACACGCCTAGGGCGACAGTGTTTTTTCAAGAGCTCAGGTTTTTCGGTGGTTTAAGGCATTCTCAGAAGGAAGAGAGTCGATTGAAGATGAACCATGCAATGGAAGGCCTTCATCTTCAAGAACCGATGAAAATGTCGATAGAAAGCGGGATCTTGTGCGTTCAGATCGTCGACTGACGACAAGAATGATCGGGGAAGAGTTAAATTTGAATCATACCATCATTCATTCATCAAATTTTGACTAACGAATTGGGGATGAGAAAATCTGAGAAAAATGGTTGCAAAAAAACCTTTCGCAGGAACAAAAGGACATCAGGAGAGAAAGGCGTCTTGACTTTTTGGAATCGATTGAAAATTCCCATTTTATGAAACGTGTCATTCCTGGTAATGAGATTTCAAGATGATGGCACACTTCAAGCTCTCCAAGACCCAAAAAAAGCAAGAAAGAGCGAGTCGAAGATAAAATGCCTGTTGATTTCCTTTTTTGATAACCAGGGAATTGTTCACAAAGAGGTTGTGCCTTCAGACTAAACAGAAAATCCACACTTTTACAGAGAGGTTCTTGAAAATTTTCGAAAAAAGGGCCATGTGTGTGTGACCAAACATCAAGAACAACTGTATGTTGCATCACGACAATGCGCCTTAACATACAGCCATTTCAGTAAACGAGTTTTTAGCCAGTAAAAACATTCCTGTGGCTCCTCAGCCTCCTTATTCGCCTTACTTGAGTCCTTGTGACTTTTTTCCCTTCCCGAGATTGAACAATTACTTCAAGGGACGTCATTTTGGACACATTTAAACGGCTGTAACCGACAAGCTGAGGGCTATTCCAGTATATGAGTTCCAGCACTGCTATGAGGAATGGAAGAACCGTCTCCAGCGCTGTGTGGCTTCCCAAGGACGTTATTTTGAAGGAGACAATACTGAATTGTAATTCTATTCGAATAATAAATTTAAAAAAAACATTACTTACTCTCATTACTTAAGTTTCATTACTTAATTTACACACCTCGTATCTACTTTAAATACTGAAGTCTCCAGTGATAATAAATTTACTGCTTAAGTAGTTCTAGTATTTATAGATTCTTTACGAATATATTATAATTTATAATTGTCTCGTTATTGTTTGTGTCACAATTCTTTGTATTGTATGTACAGTCACAGTTTCGACAATATCTCTAAACTGAGGTACAATCTTCTACTTCGGATGTATCCATGTTTTCGTTAGACTAATTATAGAAATCATTTTTCCAAACATTATTTTTCGTTCAATTCTAAGTATTATTTGCAGTTGTACACACACGAATAATAAAAACATGCTAATAATAACTGCAGTTTGAGTTCTAGAAATATTTATTCAGCGTGTCACACTTTTTTTTATCTATATCATATTATCTGAAAAGGAATTTATCTCTGTATTATTCACGATTTTTTTGAAAACATCGCAATTCAACTTTTTTAGCGATATCTTTTCACACAATCGACATATCACCTTTTGCTTGAATTTATTAGACGCAGAATTTCATAAGCTATAATCCTAGCTGAAGCAAAAAAAATTGTAGTACAATAATTATCAGAATATAAGTAACTTAAGATAACTAGGGTCCGGAAAAGTGTACTATAATGCAGAGCCGGCGGTATACAACTCTATAATAATAATATAATAAAAGTATACACCTTATTTTTTCAAGCGCGTATTCCTTCCCCGTGTATACGTACGCCTCTGACCGTGCCTAGAATGCGCATGTGCCTAGAATAGTGGACTCTTGTCCACCCATACGTCTATACAACTTCTCCATATAACAGCGAGATATTCCAATGTTGACAGGTGGTTAAATTCAGTATCGTACTTACCGTCGCTGTGAACGGAGCGACCGCTGCATTGAAAATAATGTTGTGTTGTGACCGTGAGTGACTAACTCGTGAGTTCGTGTAGTGTATTTACACATTACCTGAATTTGTGTGGATTTTTGCAATAATGGCACATTCGTTAAATTACGACGATTTTACAATTGACGGATCACATATTTTATGTATATGTTGCAATCGTCGATATATATTTCGTAGTCGCCGAAACTGTGAAAGACATTTAGATTCGAATATCCACCAACAAAATATTACTGGTACTGTTAGAAATGAGGAATTTTGGTTTGATTTGTGTATAATGTTTTGCGCATGTGGCCTTTCGTGGAACGTGGTCAATATTCACTTTAGACGTTTTTTTGTCAAATATGTATCCGATTTTTCATTACCATGCATTGCGTAAGACACATATTTACAGAAGACATATCAACGTGTCACGGGAAATAACAAAGACGTTTTTCTGCGGCTGACTTTGAGGTAATAAGGTCGTTAATGTGCTGATACGAATTTTGGGTGTTTCAGATATTGCGCCCCCGATATTGATAACTTGTAAACGGGTTTTGCAAACAATGGCTAAAAGTCTAGAAATAGTAGTATACTTTAACTTCAGTAGATGTGGAACGATCATTCTACAACCATATAGACAGGCCAAATCGCTCACGTTTAACGTGAGCAACGTACGCTCAAGCAATGAGGACACTCGGTGTTTTTGAACGACACAAGCAATAGGTACGCACAAACATTATTAACACCTGTCCGTTTGATCTCTCATATGTCATCTTCCGTCAATAACTTGACGGATTACGAGTTCGGGCTCTGCACACTTTCCGGACCCGAATGATAACTTCGTTGCTGACTCGAATATCGAAAAAACTTGTCTTTTTGAAAAACAAAATCGACACATCTCGAGCAGTTTCTGTAAAAACATTTTTAAAAAGTGCTATAGAGTTTATTACACACTTTATTTACACACTGTGTATAATAAATAATTATACATTAACTACCTAACTAGTTATTAATTTAATGCAAACTTTAATTACACTTAACACCTAAAAAACTATTTATTCTTTAAATATCCGGGCTTCGAGATACGTCCCTTGAACAAAATATGTACTAAATCATTAGCTGCTTCTCCATAATCTATGATGATTGCTATAAAAGGATGATTCACACGGAATGTTTGAGGAGGAAGTGGCATACTTCTGGCCATTGCTCGTATTGCTAAAAAATAAACATCGTCTTAATCAAAAAACAAAAACTGGACGTTTTCCACGAAACACCGAACTACTACACTTTTCTCGACGCGCGTTTCGCCAACCAAGTTGGCATCTTCAGGAGAAGATTAAAACTGAGTTTTAATCTTCTGAAACGCGCGTCGAGAAAAGTGTAGTAGTTCGGTGTTTCGTGGAAAACGTCCAGTTTTTTGTTTCTACGCCGAAGGTTCCAGTACCCACTCCAGGATCGTCTTAATCACTGGATTTGTTGACCATAGAAATTGATTTTTGCCACTTTTCAGAAATGGTAATCACTGGCAATGCGGCAGTATAGTGCATTAGTCCATAAATTTTAAGTAAAGCTAATAATAACTGCGTCAGTAAACGTTTCTTATAGAAGATACATTATACCGGGTTTCCACGAAGTTAGGGCACACTCAATTTTTGAACGGAACGTTAACGTTTGGGGTTTTGCAGCTTTTTTATGTTTTTCTATAGCCAACTAGATCTGAGAAGTAAATAGGAACTTTTGGTTTTTAAAAGGCACACCTTGTATATTTTGTTATATTACTTCCACATCTACTTAGTGGTTAGTACCAGTTCGGATTAACGAAATTAAATTAATGGTAAGTTCGAATTACAGAGTATCAATTCAGATTAATGACAGGAACCCAAAAAATTAATTTTTAATATAAGGTGTTCCACACACGCAGATTACTTCGTGTGTGGATTAGAGTGGGTTTAGATTACTGAGATTAAAATGTATTATGTAACTGGGGTCCATTTTATTGCATCCATGTAATAAAAATTGAAATTTTGACATATATTTCTAGTACAAATTAATTACACACGGCCACAAAATGAAATCGAGTTGTAACTTCTCTTAGCCCAGTTGACCTCCATGTTTTTGGGGTCGTAGATTACGAATCCGGTATCCACATAACCCCAGCACGTCTGGATCAAGGTCAAATGAATGTCAAAATACGTTTTTCAAGTGATATTACTTGTTTGACTCCCGTTCTGAAGTAACGGGAAATTTTACGTTTTGAACCGTTGGTCGAAACGACCTGGAGGTCAAATCCTTATTTTTAATCTCCCGGCTAGAATCTCGGCTATGAAACGAGACATCGGACCAGTTGACCTCCCTGTTTTTGGGGTCGCTGATTACGAATCCGGTGTCCACTTCACCCCAGCAGGTGCAGGTCTAGATAAAGGTCATATGAATGTCAAAATACGTTTTTGCAATGTAATTTTATTTTCATATTTTATAATATAATTTTGTTGACCCCGGATTTTGAACCGGCGGGAAATTTTACGTCCGGATACGCTTTGACCCGTTGGTCGAAGATTTAACCTCAATATGACCTCTAGAGGTCACTTCGACCAACGGGTCAAAGCGTATCCGGACGTAAAATTTCCTGCTCTTTCAGAATCTGGGGTCAGAAAAATATATTATTTAAATAACGGAATTTGACCTTCATTTAACCTTGATCCAGACGTGTTGGAGTCATATGGATACCGGGTTCGTGACCTACGACCCCAATAACAAAGAGGTCAACTGGGCTGAGAGAAGTTACATCTCGATTCCTTTTAATGGGCCTGTGTTACTTACATGCCTTTCTACTCACGACATAAATTGAAATTATGCAAAAATATACCTACAGGACGTCCTATTTAGAAAGTTCTATTCATTTCTCAGATCCAGTTGGCTATTAAAAAAAAAACGTGAAAAATATTAAGAGACACCAAATTTCGAACAACTTGCAATAGTGATAACCCGAAATAGGATCTCGGACTTTGTGTTTGTACCAATCTTCGTAGACACCCGGTATAGGCTTTATAAAAAGATACAAATAAAGAAAGCTGAGCTTACTTCTAAGCGTGAAATAAGTGTAAAAGTTTTGTGTGAAAAATGTTAGTTATATATGTAGTTAGTTACACCAGTTAAACATTTGAATAACATTAAAAGAATAAATTGAATATGTGGCATAAACAGTGCTGTTTCACTTGAATACACGTTCCAAGAAAAAAATTGCAGTCTAATTACAGCCCATGACAGTCCAAAACTAGTTGTTTTTTATTTCTTGGTAACATGCACCCATAAATATACTTTTAAGAACTAATAAATATGTAAACAGTTTGGAGGCAGATGAGAAAAATAAGTTGGTGTTTGGGTACGTAGTAAAAAAAATGTGATTAGTAAAAACGTAATTAATTTATTATTAAACTTAATAGTGATAACAATGACTATATACAGCGTATTTTCTTCCATTAGTGCAAGTTTTAAAAACCTTGTGTGAAATGATATTTTACAAGGAGAAAGTAAAATGGAAAAAGTTACATAATTAAATGAATATACGGGTGTTCCTAAAAGGCATGTCATAAATTCAACAGTATGTTCCTGAATCAAAATCATGTCGATTTACCTATTTACAATTAAGCATCCCTGCGGAGCTACACCCCTCCAAATTTTCCACTTTGAATTTTTTTTTAAATATTCCCGTCATGTGTAGAGATAAACGTTTCAAATTTGCCATGAACGCTCATTCTGAGGATTCAAATAATCAGCTAGATTCTTATTTATCTTACTGAAAACTGAAAGGTAGTTAACCTGAAACTTGATTCGTTTTTGGGCCAAAATTCGTAGACCAGACAAAATATCTTAAATGTAATTATCTTATTAAATGTAAGAATCTTATTCTTGTTCAAAGTTCTAAAAGTTGACAGTTTTCGTGAAAATTGCAATTAAAGATATTGGCTTTATTATTTAATGGCAATTTAGTTTTTCGATAGAAGGTGGTTACGGAAAACAAAAGATTATCTCTGATCGACTAATGGATGGTAGACGTCAATGTGACAGAAAAAGTAAAACATAAACATAAACATAAATATAAAAAAACATAGTTTGTTTTAAAAAATAGGCTAGGAGGCCACTCTTCCCTTTAAAGCAAATTATGATTTTTTTTAAGAAACCGCTGATAATTTATTTTTTTCACATTGACATCTACCGTCCATGAATTAATCAGAGATAAGCTTCTGTTTTCTGTAGCCACCTTTTAACGGCCATAAAATAATAAAGTCAATATCTTTAATTGCAATTTTCACGAAAACGGTTACCTTTTCGAACTGAACAAGAAAAAGATTATTTTTATTTTTTAATTATTTTCAATACGGTGTAACTAGATTTAAGATATTTTGTCTTGTCTAAGAATTATGGGCCAAAAACGAATCAAGTTTCAGGTTAACTACCCTTCAGTTTTAAGTGAGATAGATAAGAATCTTGCCGATTATTTATATCCTAAGAATGAGCAAATTTGAAGTTTATCTGTACACGTGACGGAAATATTTTATAAAAATAAATTAAAAATGGAAACTTTGAAGGGCTGTAGCTCCGCAGATACTCAATTGTATATAAGTAAATTGTGTTAAATCATGATTTTGATTCAGGAACACGCTGTTAAATTTATGACATACCTTTTAGGAACACCCTGTATACATATTACGAGCATATTAGATATACAAAAAGTTAAAATGCGGACTCTGACCACAAATATTGTAAATATTTAAAATTTGTAAGTTTATAGAGCACAGACCAATTGGAAATATGAATATATGATAAATATTTAAGAAACTGACAAATTTTATGACCAAAGATGATGTAAATTTATACTTTAAGCCTAAAACATAAAAAAAATAGCACAATAATCTCAAACATGGTAAATACCTACACACTATACATAATATAAACTAGTGAAAAAAAACGAATATATGACACAAATTTAAAAAACTGCAAACTAATATGAGCAAATACAACGGTGTAAATTTACACTTTAGGCTCAAAGACGCGACCTGAGAATAGAACGTTTACATTGTCTGCATGTTCGGTTTGAAGGAGTATCACAAACGGATGATCAGCAGTGAATTCTTCGAATGGAGGTGCCGACATCATCCCCATCAACATCATTGCTAGAATCAAAATATATTTAGTAAGCATTACGATTTAAAACTATGAGAGTAACATAACGTTCTACACATAACCAGTGCGTAGAACGTTTGTATTTTTTTATAAATGTTTGCAAAATCTTTATAGATTTACAACAAAAATTTTGAAATCAAAAAAACCATCCATATATCCATATTGAATAGATACTTAATAGAAAAACACAAATTCTTTCGAAAAAAATAGAATAGAAAAATAGAATGCTTTCCTCTATTTGCATTTTTACTTTATAAAAGTATGGGAAGCGCTTTTTTTAAGAGAAAACATGTAAAAAGGAACAAGTTACACACTCCTATACTATACAGGGTGGCCCAGGGGTCATGTACACCCCCAAAAAGAGCTCCATTTTTTGTAGTAGGAATTTGAAATTTTACATACGTAAATTAATCGTTGAAGTTCAACTTTTAACATATAGAATGGATATTTCCTATTTCCGCCTTAACCGGAAGTGATATCAACTTTATTTTTTCAAATGGCAACCACCATTTTTTTATGCGATTCGACTAGAGTATCGGATTCTTTATCTGTCTGTTTTTTAAACAGAAAAATCGGTTAAAAAATGGCAAAGATACGTACATTATTTATATTTTATGAAGGCGGCTATGAATCAAATATTAGCGCTTGCTTTTTTAACAAGTAAGCCCTGGAATTTACAAAAAAGGGTACAATGGTACTGTTGTAAATTAAAGTTGGATGTAAAGTTACGCAGAATATCTTTATCTTTATGCAGAACTTTAGAAAATTTCATTTTTCCAAAAAAAAAAAGGGCCAATATTACGTTTTTACAAATGGCAATATTCATTTTTGATATTACAAGTTTGAAACGTTCCCCAGTTAGTATGCCATCGAATGCGTCTACTGATTGTAAAAATTACTAAATCAGTTACCTGTCAAACTTAACGCAAACTTTTGTTTTGCACAGCTCTTATTATTTATGCTTAATCTTATTAGTTATTAGTCTGTAAGTTCTGACGTAATTTTCACATGCTGTATGTCAAGTTGACATTATGTGTTTCGAATTTATAAAATAAATAATGGACATTGTCATTTGAAAAACTGTAATAATGGCGCTTTCTTTTTTAGGAAAAAGGAGTTTTCTAAAGTTTTGCATAAACATAAGTTATAAAACATAACAAAAACTTTACATCCAACTTCAGTTTACAACAATAGTACCATTGTACCTTTTTTTGTAAATTCCGTGGCTTACTTGTTAAAAAAAGCAAGCGCTTAATATTTGATTCATAGCCGCCTTAATAAAATATAAATAATGTACGTATCTTTGCCATTTTTTAACCGATTTTTCTGTTAAAAAAACAGACAGATAAAAAATCCGATACTCTAGCCGAATCGCATAAAAAAAATGGTGGTTGCCATTTGAAAAAAAAAGTTGATATCACTTCCGGTTAGGGCGGAAATAGGAAATATCCACCCTATAGGTTAAAAGTTGAGCTTCAACGATTCATTTACGTATGTAAAATTTCAAATTCCTACTACAAAAAAATGGAGCTCCTTTTGGGGGTGTACATAACCCCTGGGCCACCCTGTATTCTTTACTACAGGACTATACTCTTTTCTTGTATACAGGACTATACTCCTTGTACTATATTCTTTTTAACAGGACACAATAATATTCCAATTTATAGAGTGTTTGGTAATGAACGGGCCATATTGTAATGGTAGCTCGTTTTAGTCAAAATAAGGTCACTCAACCCAAGTTGTCTCAATACAAAAGTTAATAACGACGGAGATACAGGGTGTCAAATTAAAAAAAAAAAAAAGTATTTTATATTTTTGTGATTGCTTCAGTAATAACTCCAGTATTTGCTTGAAATTTAGGGACTAGGGATTGTTGGGGCCGGAAAATCTAAATCCGTTCTCATTTTTTGGATATAGTGTAGAGGACGCCACCTGCGATACTTCATACGCCTTTAAGGGGTTATACTACCCAGGCGCAGTGAAAAATGAAGCTTTTTTTTGTGATTTTTTTTTTTTCGATACCTATGTAATGGATCAAAATGAAATTTTGACATTTGATTCTAGGGTATTGATCTATAAAAACGTATTTTTTATTTACATTAAAGTTACAAAATGACGTCGTTGCTCCAGGTAATATGAAACTAAATTTTTCTGTCCATTCTGTACACTGTAGCAGTCTTCGTACACCACGATTTTTTTCTTCATCTACATTAGTCTTTCTTTGGAAGTACCCGAGTTTTTAATTTTTTTTTTTTTGAAAAATCGCAAAGTGACATGTTTTATTTTTTTTTAAATCGCAAAAATCGTGTGTACTTCGATAGATAATCTATATAAGAAGCTACGAATAAAATTTCAAATATACCGGATAAAAACTGAGCTAGCTACATTGTACGCCAATTTGAAAAACACAGTTTCGAGAAAAACGCGTTTAGAGTTTGAAAACGTATTTAATCATATAAATAATACGGCTATTGTAGCGTCCTATTAGCTTCCCTAATATTGAATAACGCCATCTACAGTGTGTCCCGTTTTTTTGGAACCACCCCTATAACTTTGGAATGGGAAGTTGGATCAATTTGAAAGTTTGGCAAATGATCAACTTTTGCTACATGCATAATTATATAAACTGGCATTAAAATTACTCAAAAGGCGTGCGCTCTAGGGCACTTTAAAGGGTCACATTTTTCAAGAACTAACATTAAGAGCGATTGGAGTGGATGAAATCCAATGGCATATTCTTATTCAGCACTAGCATAAACCCACAGGTGCAAAAATTAAAGTACCTACCGTTACTAGTTATAGAGATATAGTGTGTTGTTTTTTTGGGGGGGCTACCCCTATATCATTGGAACCAGGAGTCGGATCCATTTGAAATCTTACCAAATAATCTCGGCAAATAATTAATACCTGCTACGTGCATAGTTAGGTAAGTTAGTGACAAAATTAATCCATAGGCGTACGCTCTAGGGCACTGTAAAAGGTCATTTTTTTCAAAAACTAACATGAGCGATTGGAATAGATAAAATCCACTAGATAGACTTATTCAGCACTAGAATAAAACCCCTGGTGCAAAAATTCAAGTACCTACCGTTACTAGTTATCGAGATAGTGTTGTTTTTTTTTTGGGCCATCCCTATATCTTTGGAACCAGGAGTCGGATCCATTTGAAATCTTAACAAATAATCTCGGCAAATAATTAATCCCTGCTACGTGCATAATTACGTGTCTGTTTTTTTGGAGCCTGTCTTATGGTTTCTATGGATGGTTCCTATCTTATTTTTGTACTATTAGTTATTTTACAAAGTAATATTGCGTACGCCTATGCTCTGACGTCCAGAGAAACTTTTTGTACCAAAGGGTTTATTCTAGCGCTGAATAAGAATATGCCATTGGATTTCATCCACTCCAATCGCTCATGTTAGTTCTTAAAAAAAAGTGACCCTTTAAAGTACCCTAGAGCGCACGCCTTTGGAGTAATTTTGTGACCAAATTGCCTAATTATGCACGTAGCAGGGATTAATTATTTGCCAAGATTTCAAATGGATTCGACTCCTGGTTCCAAAGATATAGAGGTGTCATGGCTCCCAAAAAAAAAAAAAAAACAAACACACTGTATATCGATAACTAGTAACGGTAGGTACTTGCATTTTTGCACCAGGGGGTTTATTCTAGTGCTGAATAAGAATATGTTATTGGATTTTATCTATTCCACTCGCTCATGTTAGTTTTTGAAAAAAATGACCTTTTACAGTGCCCTAGAGCGCACGCCTATGGAGTAATTTTGTCACCAACTTACCTAATTATGCACGTAGCAGGGATTAATTACTTGCCGAGATTATTTGCCAAGATTTTAAATAGTTAAATAAATCGACTCCTGGTTCCAAAGGTATAGGGGTGGCCCCAAAAAAAAAACACACTGTATATCAATAACTAGTAATGGTAGGTACTTGAATTTTTGCACCAGGGGTTTTATTCTAGTGCTGAATAAGAATATGTCATTGGATTTCATCCACTCCAATCGCTCATGTTAGTTATTGAAATAAGTGACCCTTTAAAGTGCCCTAGAGCGCACGCCTATGGAGTAATTTTAATGCCACTTCATAATTAATTATGCACGTAGCAAAAGTTGATCATTTGCCAAAATTTCAAATTGATCTGACTTCCCGTTCCAAAGTTATAGGGGTGGTTCCAAAAAAAACGGGACACACTGTATATACAGGGTGGGCCATTTTAATGTCCCCACCGGAATTTCTCAGAACCTAAGCTAGATACGAAAAAAAAGTTTAGACAAAAGTTGGAGGGGGGCAGAGGGGGTCACGCACTGGTGCTAATGACTTTGACCTTGAACCTGATCTTCAAGGTTGTTTCAAGGTCAAAGTGTTTTTTTTAAATGGGAACACCTACTTTTGACCCTGGACTTGAAAAGAGCGGAACATTTTACGTCCAAAATGGTACTTGTCAACAAGGTCATGGCAAGGTCGAATGAAGGTCAAATTTTCGAAAATTGTTAGTAAATCGGGATAGAGATTGGAAACAGTAAAATTTTTCTGATTAAAGTTGTCAGAGCCGAATAAGGTCACTTCGTGATACCAATGACCTTGACGTTAAACCCAATCTAATCTCAATCCCAAGCTAGCCCTCGTTATTTAACAATTTTCGAAAATTTGACCTTTCATTCGACCTTGCCATGACCCTGTTGACAAGTACCATTTTGGACGTAAAATTTCCCGCTCGTTTCAAATCCGGGGTCAAAAGTAGGTGTTCCCATTAAAAAAAAAACATTGACCTTGAAATAACCCTGAAAAATCAGGTTCAAGGTCAAAGTCATTGGCACCAGTGCGTGGCCCCTCTGCCCCCTCCAACTTTTGTCTAAACGTTTTTTTCGTGTCTAGCTTAGGTTCTGAGAAATTCCGGTGGGGGAGATTAAAATGGCCTATCCTATATAATTCGAGAAAGTATAACTCATTTGTACCGACGAAAACTAAAAATAAAACTGTAATAATACAGCAGAGCGGCTTTTTCGAACGTTATGGACCGGTGAGACGTGTTTGGAAAATAAGTTGTAAAAATTTTGAACTTGCCCCCCCCCCAAAATTCTTTTTTGAATATCATTCTTAGATAGTTTACACGATAACTTTTTTAGCGTCGGTGTACATTGATTATTTGATACAAATAAGCATTCCTTTATCGTTTTCACTCAAAAAAGGAGTACTTTTTCAGGGTCGCCAAAGCAACCATTTTCGACAAAAAACGCAATGAAGTCCTGTGCTGCATGACAAACAATATTGGCAGTGATACAAAGGCATGACAAAATAATATGACCACAAATGTTGTTAATATGACTTTATAAATATACACATGACATGTTAATTAAAAAACATTAATATACATAGCTGATACAAATTTAAGATAGCTACTGCCAAATCATATGGCCATCACAGATGGTGTTAATTTACATTTTAGGCATCACAACGTGGCCTGAGAACAGAACGTTTACGTAATTCACATGTCGGTTTTGAAGAAGTACTACGAAGGGATGATCAACAGTAAATTCTTCGGGAAGGGGTGGCTCCTCCAGGCACTCGCATATCATATTCAATATTGCTAGAATAAATACATATATGTTTATTAAACGTTACAATATACATAAAACCATTATGTCAATAAAAACACGCTAAATTATATAGCATATTCTATGTACAAATTAAAAATTGTAGAGCCAACAAATGTGCAGGTTTACGTACAGTAGACCTTAAACTTATAGCAACACAGCGCAAACCTTATAAAAATAATGCGGCAAACTAAGGCGTAACGACGGGACGTTACGATGAGTGGTGAATTCAGGTCTCTCGCCTATCTTAGCGTAAACCAGCGCATTGCTTAAATACAATCAGACGCGGAACGACTGTGCATGATATTCTGGTTATTACATGTTTTTCGCTTATACTAAATATAGTTTGAGACTTTAATTTCGTGTTTTACAATTTAGTTATATTTAGTTATACAGTTTACTCTTACAAGTAGGGAAGTCCGGAAAGTGTACTACAACACAGGGTCGGACTCGTAATATGTCATGTCATTTATGGAAGGACATATGAGAAACCAAAAAAAACAGGAGTAAAAATGTGTTAATAATGTACATACATATCGCTTGTGTCATTCAGAAACAAGACTGTCTTAATTTCTTAAGCGTACATTGCCACAACCTAAATTTATCCCAACTGTAGAAGTAATATTTTGTTGAGGGATATTCGAATGTAAATGTCTCACATTCTCGACGTCTACGAAATATACTTATATGTATCGACTATTGCAAGGAATACATAAAATATGTGATCAGGTATTGTAAAATCGTCGTAATTTTCAATCAACTTTGTCAGTCTATTGACAAATGGTAACGACGGTGCGATTATTACAAAAATTCACACAAAATCAAATAATATGTAAATACACTACACGAGCTCTAAAAGAAATAATTGCAAAATACGTACATACACGTTTATTAGTTAATTACTCACGACACATACAATTATTTTAAACCCGGCCCACTACGCTATATGGATAAATTGCATACAGGCTTCCCTCGCTCCTGCACCGGGAGAGTCCAGTGTGTGTTATCGGGCATGGTCAGTGGCACGGGCAAGTAATACACGCGTACATAATATACAAGGCGCTTAAAAAATACGGTTTATACTTTAATTATCATAAAGTTGTATAGTGCCGACCCTGCGTTTAAGCACACTTTCCGAACCCTACTTATAAGTAAAGTAAATGTGATAAGAGTCAGTTGAAATAAATAATGGGTTTGTTGATGGTTGCTTATGTCTATAGTAAGTTCAACTGTACGTAATATACATGATGTCCCAGGGATGAACATCATAGGTGATTCTTATAGTCAAAAATTAAGCTGGCATTTACACGTTTAAAAATACTTAATTCTTCTTAAAGTTGTACTTTACAGAGGTACTTCATAATGTATTTTTAAAAAGTAAAATTTTGATAGATCTTTTTACAGGTACGGAAAACGTTCATTTTGAGACATTAGGTTAATAGGTGAAACATTCAGTGTGAAAGGCAATAGGCCACGTCTTCAATCGCTTGTGACGGTTGCTGTTAATGCTGCAAAGCATTTAGGGGAGGTGCATATGCGCGGAAACGCTTTGTCGTTTAACGATGTAGAATTTCCAACTGTGTATAGATAGATCTTCAACACACAAATACTGGAAATAAAAAAACTAGTGAAAAAGCAACACAAGTTTAATGACAAAGTATGGGTTAAAAAAGAAAATAAAAAGTAACAATTACAATTATATTCCAATTTATATAACATTAATGGTAAATATACATACTAGGAGCATACATTATAATTCAAAAAAGTTAATAATTTACATTACAAAATAATATATCACAAATATTGTAAATATATACTTTATAAATATACACATCACCGAATACTTCAAAAAATAAACGCGATACAAAAATTTATGATAAAAAAATATGTAACATGACTAAAGATGGTGGTGGAAATTTACACTTTTGGTTCGAGGACCCGACCTGAGAATAAAACATTTATGTGATCTACATGTTTAGTTTGAAGAAGAATCACAAATGGATGATCAGCAGTAAATTCTTCAAATGGGGATGACACGTAATATTCTACCATTATCATTCCTAGAATACAAATAATATATTTCTTAAAAGTTAAACAACTTTAAATAAAAATTTGTAATATACAGATACTCACAAAAGTATTCGGCCAACCTAGAAATTGCTAATAAATTGACATACAAGAAATAGTTATCACTGACTGTCAAACAAGAGAAAGTAACACACTTACAGGGGTACAGGGTGTACACCCCCAAAAAGAGCTCCATTTTTTGTAGTAGGAATTTGAAATTTTACATACGTAAATGAATCGTTGAAGCTCAACTTTTAACCTATAGGGTGGATATTTCCTATTTCCGCCCTAACCGGAAGTGATATCAACTTTTTTTTTTTTTCAAATGGCAACCACCATTTTTTTATGCGATTCGGCTAGAGCATCGGATTTATTATCTGTCTGTTTTTTTTAACAGAAAAATCGGTTAAAAAATGGCAAAGATACGTACATTATTTATATTTTATTAAGGCGGCTATGAATCAAATATTAAGCGCTTGCTTTTTTAACAAGTAAGCCACGGAATTTACAAAAAAAGGTACAATGGTACTATTGTTGTAAACTGAAGTTGGATGTAAAGTTTTTGTTATGTTTATGCAAAACTTTAGAAAACTCCTTTTTCCTAAAAAAAGAAAGCGCCATTATTACAGTTTTTCAAATGACAATGTCCATTATTTATTTTATAAATTTGAAACACATAATGTCAGCTTGACATACAGCATGTGAAAATTACGTCAGAATTTACAGACTAATAACTAATAAGATTAAGCATAAATAATAAGAGCTGTACAAAACAAAAGTTTGCGTTGAGTTTGACAGGTAACTGATTTAGTAATTTTTACAATCAGTAGACGCATTCGATGGCATACTAACTGGGGAACGTTTCACACTTGTAATATCAAAAATGAATATTGCCATTTGTAAAAACGTAATATTGGCCCTTTCTTTTTTGGAAAAATGAAATTTTCTAAAGTTCTGCATAAAGATAAAGATATTCTGCGTAACTTTACATCCAACTTTAATTTACAACAGTACCATTGTACCCTTTTTTGTAAATTCCATGGCTTACTTGTTAAAAAGCAAGCGCTAATATTTGATCCATAGCCGCCTTCATAAAATATAAATAATGTACGTATCTTTGCCATTTTTTAACCGATTTTTCTGTTTAAAAAACAGACAGATAAAGAATCCGATACTCTAGCCAAATCGCATAAAAAAAATGGTGGTTGCCATTTGAAAAAAATAAAGTTGATATCACTTCCGGTTAAGGCGGAAATAGGAAATATCCATTCTATATGTTAAAAGTTGAGCTTCAACGATTCATTTACGTATGTAAAATTTCAAATTCCTACTACAAAAAATGGAGCTCTTTTTGGGGGGTACACGACCCCTGGGCCACTCTGTATATGAACATTATGTTTTATTATACTACACAAAAAAGTAGTCAAAACAGACACAATTTAAAAACTGCCGACAAAACACGATAGTGTCCAATGTATATGACACAAAAGTATTCGGCCACCAAAAGAAAAATAAAATAGGAAAGGTACAAACAATTTAAAACGGCACATCTAATATCTCGTCGGGTATCCTTTAGAATTCAGAATAGCTTTCAGCTTATTTGGCATTGAATGCACCAGTTTACGGGTCACTTTCACTCTTCTTTATTGGTAATTCATTTATTTTGCAGAGATCGTTTTAGATTTGACCATAAGTGCTCGATGTGGGTTAGTACTGGGCGACTGCGGCGGTGTTTTCAATTATCGGTACATGGTATAGCAGCCATTCCCGCGTTTTACGGGCACAATGCTTGGGGGTCATGATCTTGTTGAAAGATGTAATGATCGCCCAATCCCAATTTTTCGGCACTGGCCTTAAATGATGCTTCAATATTGGTTCAATATTCCTTCAATAAAATTAAGGTTACCCACTCCCTTCAGCCGCCACATGAGCTATCTATCCACCGCCGTGTTTTACGGTAAGTTTTAAGTTTTCCTTATTTAACGATGTACCAGGTTTTCTCCATACAATTTGTCATCTGGACGAATCAAATATATCAAATTTACATTCGTCGCTAAAGATAACCTGACCCCAGAAAGTTTCAGGCTCATTCACATACTGGTCAGCAAACGTGAGTCTTTTTTGTCTGTTGACCTTACTAATCCAGGGTTTCCTTCGGGCAACTCGGCCGTGGTAGCGCTTTTTTCTTTAGGTTCGACGCACTGTCTCAGTACTAATATTATTTCCAGTACTCTCCTGAATCTCAGCACATATTGTTCTGTATTGTTTTCTGGCACTAGTACCTGGATTTTCCTTTTATTTGTTAGAGAATTTGCCTTTCATCTCTTTGAGTTAATATTTTGGGTCGCCGTGATCGTGCTGTATTTACTACCGTTTTATCGATTTGATATATTTTTATTATACTCTGTACAGTACTTCGTGGTATGCCTGTGTGTCTGCTAATTTTACGCTGTGCAATATATTTTTTTGCTAAGGAGATAAGATGCTGTCTCTCTGGTACGGTGATTTCGCGTACTTTTGGCATTTTATTTGCGTGACAAGAGTACACTGCCTAAGAGAGGCACGCAGTTTATATCAGTTAATATGTAACCTTTCACACACTAATACTATGGCCAAGAACCCTACTATCTCTACTTGCATAACCTACTACAGCTTTGCATAATTAACTGGCCGAATACTTTTGTGTGTCCGTTTTTGTATGTCAAACGCGTTGGTCGGGTAATCCCAGCGAATGTTTTATTCTGCGTCTACGTTGTAATTATCCTGTAGTCAAGGAGTAATGGAGGAACGTATTTACGCATTATGCAGTCTCACTTAACTGTGAATTTGTGTTTTGTACATTCGTTCTTAGAAATAGAATGGTGGCCGAATACTTTTGTGAGTATCTGTAAGTATAGTCGTCTCTGTGCAAATTAGACATTGTGAAAACACATAATTGCGTACATTTACATGTACATCGGGCGTCAATGAGGCTATGTGCCTATTCAGCCTGCCATTTTTCTACTCACAGAAAAATAAATTTTGATATTTGAAATGTGCATATTCGATAAAAGTGGACTTCCGGTTTTACGCCAAATTTATTATTTTTTTAAATGCAACCCTCTGTATATTCTTGTATATTCAGATTCTATATAAAATTGTCGTGCTATAAGCACATTTAAATTTTTGATAGCTCTATTAAAGATGGCCTTGTTTAAATTTTTCTTAAAAAAAATCGAAATAAAGTAAAATTTAAAAAAAATTAAAAACTGTCAAAGTAGGCCATGACCGATAGAATTCCCCATTCCCGGCTCCCATTTCACTTTTGGTATGACGTAAGGTGCTTGACGTTCTGCCATGAAAGTAAATTTGAAAATGCTATAACAAGTCTTCAACTGATCACGTTACATTTTGTCAACTTCGAATCGAGATAACTTGTTTAATTTAAATGGAACACCCCGTATTTTTTCAGTCTAAAATCCTACTTTCGGTTCCCCTTTCTCACATTATGGGGGTTAAAATTTCACAGGGGGTTCAAATTTCGGAGTTATTTTCTTCAGTTTTTAGGGATTTTTCTAAAAAATTAATATCAAACTAGCAAACAGTAGGTATACGTTAAAATTTTAAGTAATGCATAAATCTGTAACATAAACATATATTTATTGAATCATATTCAATAGATACGTACTTCATGTGAAAATAAAAAAATTAAGAATTCAATGATCACAAACAACGGTCTAAATTTAACTTTAGGCTTAAAGAACTGACCTGAGAATACAATGTTTACATGGTCATGTTCGGTTATAAGAATTACTACAAACGGATGATTAGCAGTAAAATATTTGGGTGGGGCTAACATACACTGGGCCATTATCATCATTCCTAGAATAATAATACTCATTAAACTTTATGCTAAAACCACAATTTAAAAAAAAAACTGGTATGCACAACTTCAAAGTGTTGGTCGTCCATGTAGAGAGTTACTCACTTAACATTGGAACCTCCTTTATATCTTAATAATCATTGAATCGAAAAATTAAAACAATAATATTATAACGGTTTTAATACATATTTAACATATATTAAAAAAAAACTGAAATTGTAAGGGCGCGGAAAAAAATATACAGTAGTAACAAAAATTAAAGGATATTTAAAAAATTCCAAATTTTTGGGTGATTTTCAACAAGGGATAACTCGGAAAAAAATGGTCGTACAGAAAATAATAAAAAAAGGAAATTGTAGCCTCAAGTGTCTAGTTTTCAGATCTGGACTTTAATCTTTTTTTTTTAGCGGGAGCGGTTCCCACGTAATCATCCGAAAACCAACAAAAAAATTTATTTTTCAAATTTTTGCTCGTCGTTAATATGGTCTGTGGACTTCAAAAATTTTTTTTCATCATGCGACCATTAAACTCTTTTAGACAATTTAATCAGCTTTAATTTGACCTCTTAACGAGCTCCGTACGATGATTTGCCGCGGAGTTATCGTCAATCAAAGCAAAAAAGTCCTTTTCAACTTTGACAATCAATTACTCGGGAACTAATAATGATCGTACAGAAAATGGAGGTAGGGTTTTGGAAACTGCAAAACATTCTCTATAAGACACAATCGGGGGCGATTCATAAAACATTTTGAAGCGATAATGTTGGCTGAAAAAAAGTAAAAAATTTGCGAATTTAAGTATATTTGAAAAATTTGGTATAACTTTGGATATAGTGGATGAACGAAGGATATCGTCGGTAATTTTTTAACCTCAAAGTGTCCCCAAAAAACCCTCAAAGTTGCAAAGTGCTGCGATTTTTTTTTTCTTAGTGCCCCGAAGGTTTAAATTTATCGGTCAAAAATCACCGTAACCAGCAATTTTTCGATTTTCATGCATTTTTTCAACTTCAATATGATTTTTTTGGCGACAATCCATATTTTTTTGCTCAAAAACATTACTCGTTGGAAAAAAATCGAAAAAAAAAATTTTTTTGAAATAAAAATTCAGATCTGAAAACTAGACACTTGAGGCTACAATTTCCTTTTTTTTTATTTTCTGTACAACCATTTTTCTCCGAGTTATCCCTTGTTGAAAGTCACCCAAAAATTTTGAAATTTTTTAATATCCTATAATTTTTGTTACTAGTGTATTTTTAAATAGAACCCTATACTACCCGATACACCCTATAGTATTTTTACTTAAACATTTTATTCGTAGTTTTCTAATCACAAAATTACAAATTTTGAATTTTTTTTTTCGATTTTCATCAGTTTTAAAGGATTTTTTTTCACTACTTAATTTTAGAAAGGTGAGTGAAATCGTGGTTTAGAAGAAAAAATAAAAAGGTATTATTTATTAGAATACAATTATGTTCCGATTTATATATATTTAACGTAAATATACATATAACAAGCATAAATTACAATTATAAAAAGTAAATAAGTGACATTACAAAACAATATGAACAAATATTGAAAATGTACATACACCACAGACCAGTTAAAAAATATAGATATGCGATGAAAATAACGAAAAACCGTAAAATGATATGATCAAAGACAACGGTTTCAAATTTACATTTTAGGTTCCAAGACGCGACCTAACAATAGAACGTTTACATGGTCTGCATGCCACGAAGAATTAGAACGAAGGGATGATCGGCAGTAAATCCTCCGGACGGAGTGGCATATATATGTCTGCTATCAGAACTAGAATAATAATATACTTAATAAACGTCAATCTAAAGCCAACAAATACGCGTATGCACCTCAAAATACATATTTGTTCAGCCATGGACAAACTGAAGAATCGTCTTCTGACTTTGAACTTTTCTTAAATAACAACCCTGAGTTTAACGAAACGCCCTATATATATTTTAGTTATTCTTATGAGTTATTCTTTACAAAATGCCTAATCTTGTCACAGTATTTATAAAATATAGAACATAAAATAATAACAAACGAGTAGTCTTCTGTAGAAAATACCTAAACGAAATACGAGTACAGTTTAGATCATGCCAGGAATTAAAAGAAAAAATGTTATTTTGTTACTTTATCTCTACGCTTCTTTGCACTTGCACCTTCTATTTGCTTGAGCTCAGATAACATTCGCTTAATGTACGTTCAAAATGTAGAATTATACATATTTCAATCTAGTGATAAAAGCTTTAGACAGCATGAGTATTACTCAGAATACTCATATCAGTAGATACTAGTAATATTATTAAATAAAAATTAAATAAAATAAAAAATATTATTAAAAAAAAAAACAATGTATATGGATGGTTAAAAGGAAATACACTTTAATGTAGTCAGCTACATAGCATAGCAGCTATGTAGCATATGTACAAAATTTTAAACATATACAGGGTGGCCCATTACGTTTCAAACAGAAGATTTCTCGAAAAGAATTTAGCACAAAAACAAATCATATAATCATAATCCAAATATAGGCATCTTTTTATAAAATAAGCACAATATATTTAAGTATGACAAATTTTTTTTTTATCTGGATTACGGTTTTTGAAAAACCTCCTGTCTGAAACACCGTAGGTGTTAACTTTGATACTGGTTTCGGCGATTTTAATTTTTAAAATGTAAGCTTACTAAATATCACAAAAGAAAACTATACCAGAAAATGGAACTTACCTACACGTTATAATTATTATTCCACGCATTTTGGTTTACCAACACGGCCTTTGAATAAAATGTTTGTATTAACACTCTTTTCGCGAAGAATTATAATAAACGGATGATCTGCAAGAAATTCTTTATCGAGGCCTATCATCATACACTGATAGCGCGCCATGAGTGCTGCTGAAACATAATTACATTTATTAGGGAATTATGTTGGTCTACCTAAGGCCCCATCACTATTTGACGAATATTTTGGATTGTTAAGGTAATTATTAAATTATTGCTATTTAAAAGAACACCTACATATTTTTTTTACGAAAACGTAAGATAAATAAACTGTGTTTTAAAAACTAGATACAGGTAAACACTAGTGTTTCAAAAAACCGACTATTTTTTTTCTCAGAGAACATTGAAAAATCTTCAGAGTATCCCTAGAAAATGACCCTGTTAAAATATGAGCCCTTAATATTAATATTTAGAGGTGGCGATTCTCAATTTTATATTTCCCATTTATAAATAACATGGGATTTTTTTTCTGAATTTTGGAATTTTATTACTCAAGGAAGAATCGCTGGATAGTGATACTCAAGGTAGTTTGTAGGAAATTGAACGCTCTATAAAAAAGGTCTGATTGAATATTTGCGTGAGGCAAGCCGTTTCGGAGTTATTCAGCCTCAAATGTAAAATAAAATCTTATTTACTTATAAATTCAACAAAATCGATTCATATCACTTAAATATCCACTATTATCAACTTTACAATAAAAATCTGTCACTTTTCAACAGAATGTAGATAAAAAAATTCTATTAATCAAGGGTGAATGATTAATTTGATTGATCAATAATAAAAAATACGGGTATATTACAAATAATATTAAAATTTCCTTATAAATTTTGTATATTATTAACAAATAATTTATTTTGAATCTTTATAAATTTTTTCCGTCTTTTAAGAATGATTTATAATCATGAATAAAAATATTTAATTTTATTTTGTCATTATTGTCAAAGATGTAAGCGATTTTGTTTCAAAAAGATTATTGGTGTTGTTTGAACGATTTGGCTTGTGTACAGACTTTCTTGATGTCGACATAACTTTATGGTCTACTCATAAAACCTTTCAAGAGAATGCTGAATTTTTCAGTTCACTTAAAGTAGTGAACGACGTTGCCGAAAGAAATGTTGCGCTTATTACAAAATACAATCGGCACTTAATTAAAAGTGAAGAACAATTTCAAGGTTTGCTACAAACTGTAAAAAAACATAGAGAAGACTATCCGAGCTGTTCCAAAAATAATTTAATGTGAACTCTATTGTTGTTCTGTATATAAATTAATTAATAAATATATTCGATTGATCTCGTAGTTCTGTAATCGTTTCTGATCAATTTATTTCATAATATACAAAATTTATAATGAAATTTTAATATTAATTTGTAATACACCCGTATTTTTTATTATTGCTCAATCAACTTAATTCACCCTTGATTAATAGAATTTTTTGATCTACATTCTGTTAAAAATTTACAGATTTTTAATGTAAAGTTGATAATAGTGGATATTTAAATGATATGAATCGATTTTGTTGCATTTATAAGTAAATAAGATTTTTATTTTAAACAGGTCATTTTTGAGGCTTAATAACTCCGAAACGGCTTGCCTCACGCAAATCTTCAATCAGACCTTTTTTATAGAGCGTTCAATTTCCTACAAAAAACTACCTTGAGTATCACTATCCAGCGATTCTTCCTTGAGTAATAAAATTCCAAAATTCAGAAAAAAAATTTCCCATGTTATTTATAAATGGGAAATATAAAATTGAGAATCGCCACCTCTAAATATTAATATTAAGGGCTCATATTTTAACAGGGTCATTTTCTAGGGATACTCTGAAGATTTTTCAATGTTCTCTGAGAAAAAAAAAATCGTTTTTTTTTAAACACTCTAGTAATCACGTAACCAAAACAAGAAAACCTCAGGTGGTGTTACCAAGTGTTGACGTAATTAGAGATTAAGTCTCATTAGAAGAAATATTTTAATAAGTTCACCAAGTGAACCGTCAGTTTCACTTGGAAGGCTTCAGGACCGCCAGTCATGGAATTGTTCAAGTCAGTTGGCAGTCAACTGCAGGAAATGGACAGCTGTGATTCAAATTTTAAAACAGAAACACAAAAAAAAATGGGTAAACAAAATTTTAATAAAAAAATGTAGATATATAGGTAAAGGCAACATATACATGAAATAAAAAAACTACAATTAACAAAAAAGACTATGCTTCATACTTGGGTTGAAGGACGCGACCTTTAAACAAAATATTAGAATTAGCATCTCCCCTCCCTTAGGATTACAATAAATGGATGGTCTGCTACAAACTCTTCTTTTAAGTTTGTTACTGCACAACATCGGGTTAACAGTTCTACTTCTGAAATTTAAATAACATAAATACACTTATACACACTGCGCCCTTTGATGTTACAGATAAAAATAAGTAAAATAGTGAGTGAGTTACGGTTAACGACAATCTTATTGGATAGTGGCTTTTGTGATCTGATGTTCCACCACGCCCTCTTTCCAATAATATTATCATTAAATAACTTATTCGTAGACACGTACTCACTATTTAACTATCTGTTAGTATCAACGGACGCAGTATGTATATGAACGAAGCTTGCCTACGTTCCCCGTTATATTACAACATAAGTATATAAATATGAACATATTTATAAATTGTTACCGAGCAACTACAAAATGAAAAAAATGCAAACCTAGCGTTTATAAATATTCTATTAAAATATGTAAAATCTGTAAAATATGAAAATCATAAAGGAATATACTTATCAGAGAAGTCCTCAAATATCTTTACAAGGCAGTCAACTATCATATTGGTACTGCTGAAATTTAAATGGTATAAATGTGTGAACGAGTTAGGTTACCTACCCCGTTATTTTTATGTATATTTATGCTCTTTATTATTAAATTAAAACGTTTCATCTAACACAGCGGAGAGTCTAACGCACGTAGACCTCGATAAATCAACATCAACTACAGCTAAACGAAGTATGTTGGACACGGAACGTCGACAGCCTTGAGACGTGCTTTGCTGGTTCCTCTCCACTACGGTTCATCGAACGTCCACTGACCTCATTTCAGCGTTATCGCACCGTTATGTTAAAACTGTTCAGACAGTTTAAAGGAAAGTTACCCCCCCCCCCCCCGGTCAGTTACCATACATCGTTTACAATCTTATAGACAGTTTACCTTCAAAGGCTTATTATTTTAGTATACACACGATTTGTAGATTTGATAAACGAAACGTTCGTTGTATCAAAAATGTTCATGCCGCGACATACAGCGGCTATACAGCATGTGTAAAGCCGACATCGGCCGGTTGTGAAAAAGGACAAATTCTACACTTCTCGTTCTAACGACTAGCGTGACGTAGTAACAGGGCCGGTCTTATTCCCTCACTACGTTCGATGCGTATGCGGTTGCTTCTTATCTGTCGTCTCACTTCTGTTTGTCCATTTTCATAACTGGCCGATGTCGGCTTTACACACACTTACTTACTGTTAGTTTTTCATCTGTTTTTCCTATGATTAAAACATCAATAGAAAAAAAATCACACGAGAAGAGTGTATCTCAGTAAACTGCAAAAAAATATTTTCACAATTGGGTGTGATCCTTGAACGAACTTTTTACCAAACATGTGTTTTAATTAAACTGCCAAATATATGTAATACATACGAGTAAGATAAAAAAAATACATTTACAACAATACCATACACATCATTCATATACAGGTTTAACAACACGGCCTTTGAACAATATATTCGTATTAGTCTTTCTTTCTTGAAGAATTACAACAAACGAATGGTCCGCTACAAATTCTTCATTGGAGTATCTCATTGCACAATACTTGACCCCCACTATTACTTCTGAAATTAAATACAATAAATACAGGTATATCAACAAGCACCGCTTGTCTACCGTGAACCCCATAATTTTCTACAGTATACCGGGTGACAATAAGTGCATGTATCAGCCTATAATTTTTATATTTATAGGAAGATCATCTCGAAATTTGGAAGGCATTATAAAACGCCAGTTAAGACCGGAAGCAACATTTCCGGTTTTACCGGATTTGCAACGAACTTCAAAGTTATAAATGGGACATCCAGTATATTCTTACACAATTGCATTCTGCGTAAAGTTTGCTATACTCGACTCAGTCATTTTCCATTGGTGTGTCAAAAATTCAAATGTGCCCCTCAGCAAATTGTATGCAGATCCTAATTATGTGAAAATATATAGGGTATACCATTTACAAATTTGAAGTTGGTTGCATTTCCGGTAAAACCGGAAGTGTTATTCAGACGTACAATATGTCAGGACAACTCAACTTACGTATTGTCTAAACAATGTAAAGTTCAAAATAGCTGGTACACGATCTCATTGACACCCGGTATAGTGTATGTACTCGAACGGTTCACTAACTTGCTTACCATCCGTCAGTTAAACAGTTCAAACTTTGTATAGTTTTTTGTACAGGGTGTGACTTTTTTGGTGATCTTCTAAGATATCTCGATTCTAAGACAGAAAGATTATCCACTTTTTAAAATTGTTCAGGAAGAAGGAATAACTGATTTCTCACTTTTCAAGTGACTTGACGCTCTGAAATTTTTTTGGTATTTGTATTAGAATTGTACTTTTGCTTCTCAATTGGTGAAATGACAGCACAACAATATTTGACTACAAGAAAGTGGATAATGTGAGTTTTGATACAACTTTTTGGATAATGGTCGTTTTTCTCCAGATTATTCTACATAATATTATATTTTACACTAAAATTCATTAAGTTAAGCTAAGAAAAGGAACTTGGAAACAAACTCAATGGTATATCAATAAAAATTTTATGTAATACGGTAGTTCATAATCAAAATAAAAAGCTGCACAAAATACTTAGAATACGGTTCTATTATCATCATTGACTGATGAAGTGAAATATTTTTATAATGAACCTAAAATTACAAAGTACAAGAGTTTTGAAACCATTCACAGATTCCACAATTTAAAATAAATACGAAAATGTGAGTTTTATACTTTTAAAATTTAAAATGGTGTAGTTCAACAGGATGAACAAGATAGCGCCACTAACTCTATTTCGAAAAATTATGGATAATGTGAGTTTTGCATCTCCCTACCCCTCACATTCATTCAAATTTTGAATGAATGTTGTTTTATTTACAATATTGTCAATTAATTAACCTGTATGTTGGTTATTGTTTTATGTTAAAGGAACTCAAATCAAACGAAAAAGAAGCCCCTTAATTTAAAAAAAAAAGAGCCTTAACCCCCCTTTTTTTTTTTTTTTTTTTTCCCGGGGCCCCCCCCCAAGGGAAAAAAAAAAATTTTATTTTTTTTTTTGGGGGAAGAAAAAAAAAAATAAAAAAAAAAAAAAAAAAAAAAAAAATTTTTTTTTTAAAAAAATTTATATATTTTTTTTTTTTTTTTTTTTTTTTTTTTTTTTTTTTTTTTATATACTCCCTTCGTCCCAAATTAATTGTTAATTTGTCGTATTAATCTTGTCTCAGAATAATTGCCATGTACGCAAACAAATATTGTTTTACAGATTGAACTGAATTAAAAAAAATGGTATCGACAAAACTTGAGGTACCTGATATTGAAGACGATTATAGATAACACTATTATTGATGAGTAAGAGTTTCAGAAAAAAGGATGAAAATATACGTACGCATTTTTATACTCGTAATATATGTATTTGTAAACTTAAAATAGGGAAAAGTCTTATAACTTTTACCAGTTCATAATATTTCACTTGCTATAACAATATAAAGAGATTATTATAAAAACAATATTAAAAAAAAATGGCGATCAATAAGAAAATATCAAAATACGACAAGTGATCACATCTAGTAGGTACATCTTACATTTACAACTTGGGCTCAAGCACGTGACCACAGAATAAAATGTTCGATATGTTCTCGTGTCTTGAATGCAAAATTATCAGGAAGGGGTGATTAGCATTGAATTCTTGGGGTGGGGGTGGCATACATAATAGCATCAGTCGCATTCCTAAAATAAGAGCACATTTATTAATACCAAAGTATCAAGATGAATAAAGTTTACAGGTTGCACAGAAAATGCCTAATAAGCTGCTGAAGACACGTACATATGTAAATACGAGGTGTGTAAATTAAGTAATGAGACTGGCAACGTAGCGCGCGATCTAGCAACACTGCGGAGACAGGATTTGGAAGGGCGGTAGGTTAACATGTAATGCACCTTCAGTATAAGTTTGAACTTGTTAGTCAACAAACAAACAAACGAAGTTTGAATAAAACTTTAACACGTCTACGGAGACAGTGTTTTTCAGGTTTTTCGGTGGTTTAAGGCATTCTCAGAAAGAAGAGAGTCGATTGAAGATGAATCACGCAGCGGAAGGCCTTCATCTTCAAGAACCGATGAAAATGTCGATAGAGTACGAGATCTTGTGCGTTTGGGTCTTGGGTTGACGACAAGAATGATCGGGAAAGAGTTAAATTTGAATCACACCACTGTTCGTCAGATTTCGACTAATGAATTGGGGATGAGAAAAATCTGCGCAAAAATTATTCCGAAAAATCTTTCGCAGAAACAAAGGATATCAGGGGAGAACAGTGTCTTGACATTTTGGAATTGATTGAAAATTATCCCCATTTTATGGAACGTGTCATTACTGGTGATGAAACTTGGGTGTTTGAGCACGACCCGGAAACCAAGCGCCAAAGCATGGAATGGCACACTTCAAGCTCTCCAAGACACAAAAAAGCAAGAATGAGTAAGTCAAAGATCAAATGCATGCTGATTTGCTTTTTTGATAGTCAGGGAATGGTCCACAAAGAGTTTGTGCCTCCAGGCCAAACAGTAAATCAACACTTTTACAGAGAGGTTCTTGAAAAGCTTCGAAAAAAGGTCATGCGTGTGAGACCAACCATAACTGGATGTTGCATCACGACAATACGCCTCGTCACACAGCCATTCCAGTAAAGGCGTTTTTAGCCAGTAAAAGCATTCCTGTGGCTCCTCAGCCTCCTTATTCGCATGACTTGAGTTCTCGTGACTTTTTTCTCTTCCCGAGTCTTATTTCTCTTCAATGGAGTCATTTTGGGACCATAGGAAACATTCAAAGAGCTGTAATCGACTAGCTGAAGGCTATTTCAGTATATGAGTTCCAGCATTGCTCTGAGGAATGGAAGAACCGTCTCCAGCGCTGTGTGGCTTACCAAGGAAGTTATTTTGAAGGAGACAATGTTGAATTGTAATTCTATTTGATTAAAAAAAAAATTATCATTACTTAATTTACACACCTCGTAATTTGAAATCTAACATTTTCTAAAATAATCAACAAGGAATTTTCGAAAATTAATACATATAAATCTGAAATCAATATAACATGATTACATTAACTCATTGACTAGGCTTCCGAATGTTTGCGTGCCCTTATGTAAAACTCCATAAGTCTCCCGCATTCCCGCGACGACGGGAATGGGTTAATGTCGTATGTAGACGGGAACGAAATACATGCGTAAATAATGTACAAGGCGCTTAAAAAATACGGTTTATACTTTACTTTCATTATCATATAGTTTTATAGTGCCGAGCCCTGCGTTGCCGGACACATTTCCGGACCCTACTCATTAATTATATTCGCTTTCTATATACAGGGCGGTTCAAAAATATGGGACCAGTCAGAAATAAACTCACCCGTATTTTTTTTATTTGGCTCTAGGGTCGTTCATAGCAGTACAGTATTAATTTTTCAAGATATTCGATTATTTTATGTATGTGTGAGAATTTATTAAGTGAGATAGACTTTACTGTGACGTTACACAACTCACGGCGAACTGACCACACTTCAGTCCTTGGCTCTGGCGGTGCGAGGACTCGGTTGTCATCAAAATAGAATAGAGAGAGAGAGTACAAAATCGTCAACGAATGCGAACTGCCCCACCACATAATCACTGACCCATCCGCTGAGTGGGACTTGCCCAATAGGTATGGGTCCCAATTACATCGGTCTCATTCTATCCCTCAGTTAGGTCTTACTTCCTTCCCTTTTCCTTGGCTGGCTATTTATCTCACAATACACCCTGTATAAGAACAATTATGCTCAGCCACGGGGTTCAGCTTAAATCTATAAAGGTAAGAAACTTTTTTGTTTTATTTAAGTCAAGGAATATGTGAAATAATAAGAGCTTTGTCTATGTATTTTTTTGCGTAGAACACAATGCGCGGGATTCGTAGAGTTGAAACTGCCCGCGGATTTTTTAAATTAACAATTCGAATTTGTAAAAAAAAGTATTTTTTTTCACATTTTCGCTTATATCTCCGTTCCTTGGGATATTTTGTATGGCATATGGGTCATTTCACGCGAGATTTACAATGGAAATTTTAATTTGACCGAAATATGTTTTTTATTGTTCTTTACACCAAAATATTCGACACGTATTTTTTCGTTTTGGGGAAATCGCAAAAATTTCGCCTTTATGAGTATTCGAAATCTGAAAGTACAAAAAAACACTACATTTTTGTTCGCTGATTACTCGGAAAGTACGGTACATTCGAAGAAAAAGCTAAGGCAATAAAATTTAGGATTTTTCTTCCTTTTTCCAGCCATGTGGTAAAAAAAGTGGTGGACTTTTGGTGTGTGCTTTCTTTAAAAGGGTTGCAACAACGATCTTTAAATGAAACTGACATTGTTGATAAAAAAAAAAATGTTAAACGCGACGCACTTGCTGCAGGATGGCTCAAAAATGCGGAATCACCACGTCTACAGGGACAAGCGCGAGTCGCGACGAGTTTATATGAGAATCATCGCGTCCAGCGCGCGCTCCAAGCGTGCTCGCCCCTCTTCAAAAATTTGTATCTAAAAAAGTTACAGACTTCCCACTCTACAAATTTTACAGTAAACTGTTGATAGTTTAAGCAATACTTATAGCAAAAAAAATTGAGAAAAAAAATGTACAACTTTGAAATAAGTGTATTTGTTTATGAAAAGTCGCTAATTAAACAATAAAAATTTGTCCAAATTTTTTTTTACCACATGGCTGGAAAGAGGAAGAAAAAATTCTAAATTTTATTGCCTTAACTTTCTTAGAATGTACCGTACTTTCCGAGTAATCAGCGAACAAAAATGTAGTGTTTTTTGTACTTTCAGATTTCGAATACTCATAAAGTCGAAATTTTTGCGACTTCCCTAAAACGAAAAAATACGTGTCGAATATTTTGGTGTAAAGAACAATAAAAAAAATATTTCGGTCAAATTAAAATTTTCATTGTAAATCTCGCGTGAAATGACCCATATGCATATAAGACATTGTAGCCTATTGAATTTCCAAAATGTATGCCTAACTCGAAGTCTCCAAGTGCTATTGTTAACTTGCAACTGACATCTGAAATTGAAAAAGTGCTTTTTCTTCCACTATTTTTTTACTTCGAAAGTAGGCTCTATGATCATGAAATTGTAGAGGCTGCTATTTGTAGTATGAAATTACTCAGCTCGATCCGTTAATAACTTTTCGAGTAATTAACGATCGAATTTTAGCTCCCTGTCTACTGGACTATAATATAGGAACGTCTGTAGAAGTGAACTGAAATGTGTTACTCTAGTTACGATCTACTTGTAGCAAAACGTCAGTAAAAGTTTTATATCTACATAAGCTATAAAAAGTGTTTTACTATTTATTAAATAATACATATTTACGAGTACATTCTGTAAAAAAATAGATTTTCATAATAAAACTGTTAATAATACCTTACAATACAATTAAAAATAATAAACTATAACAACGGTAGAGAAACATCCTTTTTTTACACAGGATCAGATATACGACCTTTGAATAAAATGTTCGATACATTGTCTTCTTTCAGTTGCAGCATTATTATGAAGGGATGGTCGGCCAAAAATTCTTTAGGAGGTCGAGGCATTCGTTTCAGTTTCATTTGGATTCCTAAAAAGACGATTGCAGGTATCTTAATATGGGGACATTTTTTACTTTAGCATTAATATGTGCATGACAATGCGAGTCGACGAATTAACCAATTATGTTTGGTGATATTAGTTGGATGCAACACATAGATGAAATTACACAACGACCTTTTTATGATAGCACTTTACTGATCAAGTTCAAGAAAACCGTGGAATAATAACAAAAATAACACAAAGTAAAATTTTTAAATGTCGTACACATGCATAGGATTTTATGTGTGATGATGATGATGGCGAGGAACTTTTTTCAGAAACCTTCCTGCTTAGGTAAGTTTTATAAATGAATATCTCCCATACCTATTTATATTTACCAAATAAAAGTAATGTTAACCGTTATTATTTCTGCGTCGGTATGTTTCATTAAAATTCAGTTTAATTCAGTTTTGATCATCAGTCAAGATGCCAACATGGTTGATGAAACGCGCATTGCATAAAAGTGTTAGATGCAAGTATATTTGAATAGAATTACAATAATTCAGTATTGTCTCCTTCAAAATAACTTTCTTGGGAAGCCACACAGCGCTGGAGGCGGTTCTTCCATTCCTCATAGCAGTGCTGGAACTCAATCAGTACTGGATTAGCCTTCAGCTAGTCGGTTACAGCCGTTTGAATGTTTTCTATGATCCGAAAATGACGACCCTTAAGGTTATTTTTCAATATCGGGAAGAGAAAAAAGTCACAAGGACTCAAGTCAGGCGAATGAGGAGGCTGAGGAGCCACAGGAATGTTTTTACTGGCTAACAACTCGTTTACTGAAATGGCTGTGTGACAAGGCGCATTGTCGTGATGTAACATCCAATTGTTCTTGATGTTTGGTCTCACACGCATGACCCTTTTTTTGTCTCAAGTTTTTCAAAAGTCTCTGTAAATTCCCTAGCTATCAAATAAGCACGTATTTGATTTTTGACTTGCTCATTCTTGCTTCTTTGGGTCTTGGAAAGCTTGAAGTGTGCCATGCCATGCTTTGGCGCTTGGTTTCCGGGTCGTACTCAAACACCCAAGTCTCATCACCAGTAATCACACGTTCTATAAAATGGGGATCATTTCGATTCCAAAAAGTCAAGGCAACTTTTCTCCTGATGTCCTTTTCTCCTGCGAAGGGTTTTTTGGAACCATTTTTTGCGCAGATTTTTCTCATCCCCAATTCGTTAGTCAAAATCTGATGAACAGTGTCAAATTTAACTCTTCCCCGATCATTCTTGTCGTCAACCGACGATCTGAACGCACAAGATCCCGTATTCTATCGACATTTTCATCGGTTCTTGAAGATGAAGGCCTTCCGCTGCTTGGTTCATCTTCAATCGACTCTCTTCCTTCTGAGAATGCCTTAAACCACCGAAAAACCTGGGCTCTTGAAAAAACCCTGTCTTGAAAAATTATCCGTTGCGCTGTGTCCAAGTCTGAAGCAAAAACTTGATAGCACACCGTTGCTCAAAATTAATATCACTTATTTTTAAAACGCATTAGAAAAAAAAAACGGTTTACGAAAACAGTCAAAGGACAAACAAATTACTCTAACAAGTTCAAACTTGTATTGAAGGTGCATTACATTTTAACCTACCGCCCTTCCAAGTCCCGTCTCCGCGTGTTGCTGGATCGGCCGCCACGTTGCCAGTCTCATTACTTAATTTACATACCTCGTATAAAATGCTGTATATTTACAAAGTAAAAGGGGGATATTCATTTTTAAACCCAACCTTGTACATATTTCAGAACTATAATGAATTTTCTTTGGAAGTGGAAGTTATTTTCAAACAAACTTTATACACTAGTTTTGAACATGGTGTTCCTATTGTTACACAAAATTATCTGGTTAAATAAAACATAAAATTTATATCAAAACCGTTTTAAATTACATAGAACCCATATAACACAAACGAAAATACACAGGAAGCAATGTTAACACCATTTCCTGAATAACGTAAATATACCTCCTTCTACGAGTATATCACTATTTCATTATATTAGATATCCCTTCTTATACGTTTTTTTTTTTTATAATATACAGAGGAAAAGTTATCTTCACAGTAAAAACAGTGTTAATAAAATCACTCATTGCATGATCGCAAACCAAAATGGATGATCTGCGTAAAAATTTCGAAATATGAAATATTGTGATTCTATATGAAGTCTAAAATGAAATTACAAAAATTTAAAATGGTTCGAAATAAGAGCGTATTAAAAATTGTGATATCTTATTCCTTAATGGAACCCAAATATTGTAACACATATACACGGTGGAGACTTTAACTGGAATATATTCGCTAGCGGGGTGGTGAATGATTTTTCAAAAAAAATCCCGAGACACGTCAACTTTTAAATGTATTTACCTACATTTTGCAAGTAATATGAAAAATATAGCCCTTCAGGGGTGGCTGAAACCACCCTCGACATGATTTTTTCAAATGCAACCCTATGGCTTGTGACCCCTCATTGTAAAGCTGGTGGAAAGAGGAATCCAACGCACAGATCAAATTTTAATTTTTATTATGTTTGTAGGGTTGCATACAATTAAAACGTAATTTTATAGTTTAATTTATTTTTAACGCAACAATTTCGTACTCAAAATATGTGTTGTTTAGTTTTCGAATGTAAACCTTACTTTTCATATGTCCCCACAAAAAATTCCAAGCAATTTTTTGCCACAACTGATATTTGTTATCCAGATGGACGAGTGGAATTTTGCGATTTATTGATGACTTGTATTGATCAAAACCAGTTATCTTTAGAGTGGATAGTTTTCTCTGACGAGGCTACTTTTACATTAAATGGGCACGTAAATCGCCAACATTGTCGTTACTGGGCTGAAGAGAACCCCCATTGGATGAGGGAACTTCATACTCAGCGCCCACAGAAAACTAATGTGTGGGCCGGAATAATACAAGATAGAATTGTAGGACCATTTTTCTTTAATGACACTCTTAATGGAGCAAGATACTTGCGTTTACTCCAGCACGAACTAATGCCAGTGCTATGTCATTTATTTCCAAACCCCTTAAACCCTAACTTGACCGACGAGAGGTTATGGTTTCAGCAAGATGGGGCCCCACCACACTATGCTGCCATTGTTCGTCAGTATCTGGACAGAATTTTTCCCGGTAGGTGGATTGGGAGGCGAGGTAATATTGAGTGGTCAGCAAGATCTCCAGATCTTACACCACTGGATTTCTTTTTGTGGGGACATCTTAAAAGTAGGGTTTACATTCAGAAACTCAACAACATAGCAGATCTGCAGGAAAGGATAAGAGAGGAAATCGGAAAAATAACACCGCAAATGTTGCATAATGTAAGGGACGAAACCTACCACAGACTGGGATGCTGCCAACAAGTGAATGATACACATTTTGAACAATTGTTACGTTGAAAATAAATTTAATTTTTAAATTGTTTTAATTGTATGCAACCCTACAAACATACTAAAAATTAAAATTTGATCAGTGCGTTGGATTCCTCTTTCCACCAGCTTTACAATGAGGGGTCACAAGCCATAGGGTTGCATTTGAAAAAATCACGTCGAGGGTGGTTTCAGCCACCCCTGAAGGGCTATATTTTTCATATTACTTGCAAAATGTAGGTAAATACATTTAAAAGTTGACGTGTCTCGGGAATTTTTTGAAACATCATTCACCACCCCGCTAGCGAATATATTCCAGTTAAAGTCTCCACCGTGTATAACACAAAACACAAATTACGTAGTGGAATAAGCAAGGGAACTTAGTTAGGAATGAATAAGGAATTTTAAGTAATATGTGTATAACTTAATTTTACAAAATTATAGAATATAATAAGTCTCATAAACTAATAATTTACTTTAACTTTTCAGTACGGTTCAAATTTATTTTAGTTTTTAAAGTTTACATTATAAAGTGAATGTATTTAAAATATCTACACATATATCTACAGAGGGCGATTCACCATAAATGTCCCCTCCCTCCCAAAAAAATATCAATAATAATTTTCTAGAATATAAACAAAACTTATAATCTTCAATTTTAGTAGTATCAAAAAACCATAGGAGATACAAATACGAACCCTTATATTACTGAAACCAGAAAAACATGAAGATATAGATTTTTCTGTGACATACAGGATGGTTAATTTAAAAAAATCAAGTACAACTTTGTAATTCATTTTTCATTGTGTAGAAAATCGAATTAGAAAATGATTACAAGGGTTTTTTCAATTATGGAATCGGTCCAGAAATAACCAAGTTATAGGGGGGGGGGGGGGGGCAGTAACTTTTATTGTGAATTACCCTGTATCTATGTGGTCGCAACGAATTTTGTATAATCTATAACATACAATTATAGATAATTCAAATGGGTTGAAATTCAACAATGCTATATATTATGTATTAAACCATACGAATATTTCGAAACGTGTATATTTTTATTTATTATTATAATCTTTTGGAAACGAATTTTTCAAAGTTAGTTATCCCTTATACTTCTTGGACATCGGGAAAAAAAAATAAAAAACATACGTAAATGTATATAATACATACCTACAATACTTCTTCACCCACGATTTTCTTGTCGACACAATCTATTATACAACATTCACCACTACATACGTATGTTTTTCTATCTACACATGCCACAATTTGTTTCATCAAAAACTATATACACAGTCTTTAATTATACGTTTTATTAGCTTATCTATTATTTTATATCATACCACTAAAGTTTTGATAAATGTTTATTGTTATGCACTATATTACTGGTTGCACAACTCTTCCAATGTAAAGTGGATTTACCGTCCTGTGCCTTTTTCGTTTCCCTTGCGTGTCAGCAAGTAGCAGAATAAATTGATGGTCAACTTTAAAATGCTGAGGAGGTCCATTTACCCTGGCAAACCGCATCCGAATATGAACACCTGTTTAAAAACGACAGGATTCATCAGAAATTTTAAACGATCAAAAAACGATGTCCCTGTTGCATGCTGGCGTTAAGGGGGCGTCCCAAATGATTTAAACCTACTAAATGAACTTTACTTGTGTACCGCGAACAAGACAGATATCACAAACGAACCCTGTTATAATAAATTCAGAAGCAGGGAGCAGATGAATGTGAACAATACAATGTTTTGCAAGACCCATTCGAAATATTAATAGTCATTCAATATACGTTAAAGGTAGAATTGACTTCTGTTTAAATAAATAAATTGTAACGAACTATCGTGGACAGTAAACCTAGACTTTTTAGCACTAATGTACAGGGTGTTCCTTATACAGTGCCATCCATAAAGTTTGCACCATATGGGAAAACATTTTTGTTTGCATTTAAGAAATTCCTTTGACCGTTAGTTGTTTGGGCATGTCTTTAAACTAAAATAGCGCTCATCAAACCTAGTAAAAAGTTGATAATATACGAGTAGCATACGAAAATTTGTAATCGACTCGAGAGTAAACTACCTTAATTTTCAACCCTAGAGAAAAATATTATAAATAAAAGTTATTCCTTTATAAGAGATTTTTCCCCGATATGAAGTTTCAGTGAAGTATGGTGAAAAAGCGGTTCCTGACATCTTTTCAACTTACCCTCGTACCAAAATTCGAACGAAATCAAATCGCTCACCATTAAAATCGTATTTTCTGGAGACTCTTCTCCAAGAAAAATATTGTTATTGTTCAAAACAATGTATATGGGCAACGAATAACTTGATTATAAAAAGGTTAGCAAGAAATAAACGAATTTTTGGTGCAAACTTTATTTTTATGGTATGTTAAGAATAATGCAAAAAGTTAGAAGGCGCGCTTAGAATAACATTTTTTCCGTTAAAATAACATTTTTCAGTTTTGTTTAACATTTAAACGTTTTTCAAAAATATAACTGTTATACGGTGGAAATAATTTTAAATTTATAAAGCAATATGACATCAGGATATCAATGAGTAGCAAAATTTTGAATATTGCAAAACATCAGATGAAACTACAAATAGGTACACATCAAATGAAATAAACAAAAAATAGAGGAAGTAAACTAAAATTACATTAATTATTAGTATTCTAAAAACCCCACGTGTGGAAATAGAAGAAACAGTAAAAGGAGCCAGTAAACAGACATTAGTATTTTACAGAAATAGAAATATTATTAACAGAACCTCAAAGCGTCCTTTTTAAAGCAACTTTTCTTCAATGTTTATTTTACGTATCTGTGTGTTTTCCTTTGTTTTGGATACATAAAATAGTTCTTCTGAACATTTCTTTCTCTGACTCTGAACTGACGAATAGCTTCTTCTATAATAAATGACACTGTGAAAAGGTTTACCATAATTATTTACTTTTTTTATTATTCTTGAACATAAAATAAAGTTGGCACCAAACATTCGTTTATTTCTTGCCGACCTTTTTATAATTGAGTTAGTCGTCGCCCATTTACATATATTGTTTTGAACAATAACAATATTTTTCTTGGAGAAGCGTCTCCAGATAATACGATTTTAATGATGAGCGATTTCGTTCGAATTGTGGTACGAGGGTAAGTTGAAAAGATGTAAGGAACCGCTTTTTCATCATATTGCACTGCAACTTCATATTGGAGCTAATCTTTTACAAAGGAATACATTTTCTTTATAATATTTTTCTCTAGGATTGAAAATAAAGTTTACTTTTGGGTTGATTTCAAATTTTCGTATGCTACTAATATATTATCAACTTTTTACTAGGTTTGATGAGCGCTATTTTAGTTTACAGACATGCCCAAACCACTGACGGTAAAAAAAATCTTAAATACAACCAAATTTTTTTCCCATATGGAGCAGCTTTATGGATGACACTGTATGTAATCAAGTAAAAATCGCTACAAATGAAATATACGTTTATTAAATGGTATGTTAAGCCGTTACATTAAAAAGAGCAGTACAAATTCATATTATATTAAAAAATATATGATAATACATACATATATAATACTCGTATATGTATTGTGCGCTTTACATAAAAAAATACATCACCTAAATAAATACGAGGTTATTGTATTAGATTATTATTTATTAGGTTATTATATTAGAACCTGCATATTATTGCCATTTGGCCTATCAACCTGACCAATACAATTTTGTCTCACATAAAAAAAAATCGAATATGACTCCATTTACTAGAAACAATGCCGAGGAACTTAATGAAATCATTTGCAATTTGAGGTAATTATTGGAATATAATATGCATCTATTATTTGTGCACTGGACTGTACCCATACTGGGACCATTAAAAATCATAACAATACAACATACATAACTGTTTACAATGTAAAGCATCATCATTAATATAAGAATATAAGCCATGTGAGAAGTACATATATATCAACTAAAATTCGTAAAATGTAAATTGTGCGACCTTGACCTGATTTCTCCAGTTATTCCGATATCTTTCGAAATTTAAGTTTTGAATGTTTTCACAAGAGGAAGTCGAATATACCAGGTGTCCCATTCATTTACATGAATAACTCTGTAGAAAAGACGCCAATACAAAAATGACTTTCACAAAAGTTGTTTGGTTTAGAGGACGCCATCTGACCATGTGATCCAGGCCATCTGACCATGTGATCCAGTACCGTATCCGGCATCCTGATACGGCCCTCAGCCACCCATTTTTTTTTTAATGGGACCTCCAGTTTTCATTGCAGAATCTGATTGTACGAGGAAAATACCTCCAAAATAGGTGTATTTTCTTGACATCAGGGCCCTGAAAAATGACTTTTCTCGAATATCTCGTGAATTCGAGGTCATGGGGAGCCAGAAATATTTGATAGAAAGCATGGATAAGCATTCGTTAGGGGCTCGGATGTAGCCCGGATGTTAGGAAAATTACTTTTAAGACCTTTGGGCGTATTTTTTCCCTAGAATCAGATTTTGCAATGAAAATTGGGGGGTTCCCATTAAAAAAATGGGTCCCTCAGGGCCATATCAGGATGCCGGATAAGGTTCTGGATCACATGGTCAGATGCCCTCCTGCAAGTCTTTTTTGGATTGGCGGCTTCTCTACAGAGTTAGGGAACGTACCCATACTACGTGACCAATTTTTTACAATGTTTTATCCCCCTCACCCCCCCCCTCGGTGACCACCCGTAGTATATGCCAGGACCCCACCTCCCCCTCTAGTTTTCATGTAGTAATTCATAAATATGGTTTTAAATCATTTTTTGCAAACAAAAAAAATGATTTGGCTCATATCTGCGGCATATGTGCGTCAGTGTTGCCACCTGTGAGTTTAAAAAGCGCTAAACGCTGAGCGCCATATTTGAATATAGGTCGAAAAAGCGGGGATTTCCGTAGAGGGTATTGACTCGTGACGCAAACCTAAGCCCCTCCCCCGCCCCTGTGACCAAGCGTGGTATTTTGAAGACCCCCTTCCCCCCTGAACGGGTCGCGTAGTATGGGTACGTTCCCTTATTCATGTGGATGTTTTAAAATGAGACCAGGTATAATTCAGTTTTCAACTGATATGATTCTGATATGTGCATACCTATCACATTGCTACATTGGGGTCAAGATTAGTAACCAATGCACGTACAAGATTTGATTAGCGACTTCCTAGTCACAAATTAAAACCTGGAAAAGCATTTTAATAAACTTCATGCACATGCCCTCAAATTAATTATAGGTTAATGGTTTGGCTACATATCTAGTTAATAATTAAAATCTGAATATGGGAGGATCACTAAAATTGTATAAAAAAATGAATAGGTCTTCTTTCATTATTTTATTTTCACAGCTCGTACTCAACTACTCTTTAAGGGGGCAAGATACTTTTATCCATTCGAAAAATCGATGTTTCTTTTTTTATTTGTTTCGTTAGATAAAACCCTCGAGCAAAGCGGAAATACGAAATTCGAAAAATTTTCGAAGTTATGCAGCACAATTTGGCCAAATTCGAAAAAAAATGACGCTAAGAGTACTGAGGAGGATCCCTACTATGGTCCCGGAATCGATGATTATACTTGTATGTGTCATTAAAAAAAGTAACTATGTCAGTGCAAACCTGTTTCAAAACTTTAAGCGCGTTTTTCGCGGAACCACCTTTACAAAATCGGTGGTCGGGATTCCTCGGAATCCAGTCAACCGATTCCGGTACTTTTTTTTTAGAGATAAGATATTTTCTAGTCTTTATCATATGGTTTTTTTTGATATCTACATTTTAACTATTTTTTTTGCATGCATAAAGACGCAATTTTCTGGTAAAAATCGATAGGTCAACTTTGAACGTCCGCCATTTTGTGACAAATTCGAAATTTAAAAAAAGCATATGAAGGGTACAGGTCCATAAAGCGCTATGTGACAAAATGTCTATTTCGAGAAAAACAGATTTTAAACTTTAAAACCAGTTAGTGACAATATTATTTGGTTATTATGAATTCTATTGTTTAGATGAGCTAGTTTGGTATTTAATGAGACACACGCATTATGAATTAAACTTTTATTCCATAAAACAAATATAAAATGAGCAATAATTTCGTCAAACTACGAAATATTATCGACCTAAAGGGGTCAAGTCCCAAAAACAAAGAGGAAAATGTGAAAAAATAACTAAAAGTTATTAATACAAAACTTCTTTGATGAACGCAGAACTCAAAACGTTGGTAATTTCTAACACTTTGGAAGGTTAGCAAAATATTTTTTTGCCTTCGTCTCCACAGAATCGTTTGAAATATTGCAGTAATTTAAATTTTTTGCCGTGATTGGTATCAAACCCGAAAATAATTTTGTTGATTAGCTACAGTATTATAGAAATCTAATTTTTTCATAACATCTCTCATTCTGCCATGTTTTTTGAGTTTTGAGTTTTGAGTTTGAGTTGACGCTGAATAAAATATGATATAGTACACTAGCACGACTTCTTTCATTTGCAGAAAACCCCATCCTTCTACTTTTTTCGTTTTCTGGCAAAAAAATCTTCAAAATACCTTACAAAACAAGCTGAAAAAAGTATCTTGCCCCCTCAAGGTAACACATTTTTACAGGATTATAATTTACATAAATTTCTGCATATAATCGATGTAAAAATCATTTTGAAAATATTTAAGTTATGGATATGACATACGATTAATTATTCTAAATACATATTGTTGGCTTTAACTTTTGTTTGAAAATGTATCTTAGGCAGACAACATCCGTTAGGATACCAAAATTACTGCTGGTATTATATAGGGCCCGGCAGGGATATAAGGAATTTTATGGAATTTTTGAAGCTGGGGTGAACCCAATGTTTTCCGAATTAATAATATCTACTCGTTGGCAAATGGCATTTCAGTTACCCTTTCAATTGATAAGACGACCTCAATACTGTACGGTTTCAACAAGATGGAGAAACTTGCCATACATGCAGAGCAACAATGGCTTTTTTTAAGGGAACATTTCCCAAGACGTGTGATTTCGTTGTGTGGAGATGTGGAATGGCTTCCCTCGGTCCCCAGACCTGTCACCTTGTGACTATTTTTTATGGGACTACCTTAAATCTTGAGTATACGTAAACAAACCACGTACACTTGAAGCCCTTTCAGAAACAATCACCCGAGAAATTCGAAGGGTTTTACGTGAAATGCCTCAAAGGGGTTTGGAAAATTTCTCGCGCCGGCTACAGGAGTGGCTAGACAAAAACGGGCACCACCTAACTGACGTCATTTTTCCCACCTGATTACTTTTTTCTTATTTCCTACTGTGCATTGTTTAATGGCAACATTTCAGCTACGTATTAAAAAAATAAAATTTTAATTTCGTTGAAAAATAAGTGTGTGACTTAAAAAAAATCCATACCTCCTTGCCGGACCCTGTATTATTATCACACGAAAGAAAGTAAATGAAACTGAAAGTCGGAAGGAACAAAATATTTTGAGTTCAATCATGGGTGCCTAGAATATACAGGACGAATGAATAATTTAAAAAATTGTTGACTATAAGAGAGGTTCTTTTCTAGTAGTTGACCATGCATTTGATAACTGTTAATTTCACGAATTCACAAATATGTGAAACGGTCAACATATTAAACAATTATGTCACTAAAAGAAACTATTAAAAATCACTACAAAATGCACGTAAAGGAACTCGATATTGAGAACATGTATCGTGCAGATCTACATGAATAAATTCATTTAAAGTATCACATAAACGTTGTATGGTTCCACATAGTTCTAAGCATACATTTTTCAAAAAATCAAGATATTCATATGGTTTTATGTGAAACAGATTTCTGCATCTTAACATACGTACTGTTTTTTTTTACGGTTTTACAAACAAATGGTGTAATTATCGAAGAAATCATATTCTTTTATTATATTATTTCTAGAAGTTCTAAACGATCTCGTATTTTGTAAGAGTCTGATTTTTTTTACCGGAAAATGGCATCTGGTCTACCTCGGATCTGCCAAAACGTTGAATTATAAAAAGAAAGTTCCATACCCAAAAGCAAAATACTTTTGTTTTCAAAATCTCTTGCATGTCCAGTATAAATACAGTTTAGATTCCAATTATCTAGTTTGTTTAGATATCCAAAAAAAAAACGTCATCAAATCTGGCTTTGAACGAGGAGATAGAAATAGCGGTCATGTCGAAGCTTTTCAGTTATGTCAAATTTTTGACAAGTGACTGTCACAATTATTGTAAAATAAATAATGGCTGTCATATAAGGTGACAGTTTTGACAATTAAATGAGGTTATAAATTTAAGATAGAATAGAAATACATCTTTTTTTACCCGGCCAACTTTGATGACTTCTTTTTTTTTTATGGTTGAATTTTACCCATCTAATGTTTTCGACAGTCTGGCAATAAATTCGTAAAGGCTTTAATTACGAACGAAAAAAATAAATAAGTAGGTACATCAAATTTTTTATAAGTGGATGTCGAGAGAAGGAAAAATTTCAGAAACCCTGTTAGGTAATTATTATATCATTTAATTAGAATATAATCTAAGGGATGGTGAGATGAATTTTACCTTTCAGTGTTTACGTATTTTAGTTTCCTTTGTAACATTTTTTTATGTCTTTACGTTCAGTGTGTTGAACTTATTAGAAAAGTGTTATTAAAGCAATTATTTTCATCTCTATCTGACGTAGTTCTAATTGTAAGTGGTATTTGTAAATCATATTTTTCTATACAGATGTACAGAATTATTTATTTGCAAAATATAATCTGTTGTACATATGTATACGAGTACATGTGCATAGAACCGTGTGGAGCTCGTGTGGTAAAATATCTACTACATTTAAAATTGATGTAAATTATAATCATGTAAAACCAATAGGCCATCACAATACCCTTAGACATTACTTTTCTTGGTGAAATTTGTGAGAGATGAATTACCAGAAACCCCCCAAAAGAGTATATTCTGATCAGACATTACTGTAAAGCATTCGAGGTTAAAAGTTCTTTACAAAAGCTACCGCATTAGAAAAATTACACAGTGCAAAATATACATATGTATGCGATTCTGATGACGCATGCGTCGCTCAATGGTCACGTCTCAACGGAAGATCTCCTACCTTCTACTGGGGCTTACAGACTCTTCCACTAAACAACACGTTATCTATAGTTTCGTTACTAGTGGCGACTAGAGCTATTATAAACGGATGGTCGGCTACAAAATCCTCGGGGAACGATAGACACCTCATCTCAAAACGAATACCTGACAAGAGAATACGGAACTGTGTTACATGCCTCTCCAAACTCTACGCCCAATATGCCAAACTAGAGGGTGCGTCCAAAAAGTAATGCGACCAATTTTTTTCTGACGCGACTGTACGCCGAAGCGCCACCGCGCTGGCCGGGAATGATGGAGGGGGGGTCTAAGCATCAAGCGGAACCATGAGTCATGAGTCACTCGGCTCTGAGCTCTGGAGCGAGTAACACGAGCAATCCCGTACACCTCTGCAAAGCGTCGCGTCGAAGCCTGCGATGGAGAAAAGTTTGGAGCAACGCTACGCTATTAAGTTTTGTTTCAAACTCGGCAAGTCGGCTTCGGAGACCTATCCAATGCTTCAGCAGGCTTATGGTAATGAGTGCTTGTCCAAATCTCAAGTTTACCGCTGGCACAAAGCTTTTAGGGAGGGCCGGGAAGACGTCGAAGACGAGGCCCGGTCTGGGTTGTCCACCACGAGTTCGTACCTACTGGGAAAACAGTGAATGCCGCTTTGTACGTGGAAGTCCTCAAAAGACTAATGGCAGGGCCACACAGAAAGCTATGCTATGTTCGCTATAAACAATGTGTACGCTATGTTCGCTTTGTTTGCTATGAAATATGGCCACATAAAAAAATAGTAAGTACAAGACCTTTAACTTCCCACAAACATGTTGCCATGCCGGTTGCCGTGGGAAAGTGATAGTACTGGTGATGAAGCAGTATTGCTGTTTTCGTTGTGTAAAAAGAAGAAACGCAAAAGATTATGGATATACGATGTCAACAAAAAGGGGAAAAAGTACGGTGAATATCATCCCTTAATAAAACAATTGATTGATATACGCCATAATGTGGGTATAATATGTTAGGAACTACTTTAACAGTACTTGCAGCACACGTGAAATGCATCTGTTCCCGCGCGTCTTCGGCGACGTTGCAAAAATATAGCCAGAAATCAAACATCTCGGCTACGCATCTAAAGGTGCGTACAAACCTGCACACGCATGCGGTGAGAAGCTACGCATACACATACGTATGCAAACCTGGACGGCGTTTGCGTGGCCTCTCGCCGCATGCGTTACCTCTCGCGAATGACTTGAGCGCGCAAACCGTGAGCCAGACTGGTGTCGGTTTTTTGGCGCACATCAAAGAAACATACGTGTGCTTTCGCGCTCAATTTGGACGGGTTTTTTGTGCCGTTCTAGTTTAAAGCGAGACTAGTGCGGAGTTGTTGACATATTTATATGTATTTGTGGCTGGGCGCTGGAAAATGGAGTGGTCAAATGAACAGTGTATGGAATTAATAGATCTATATGAAAAAATCCCTATATTACGGGATCCAAAAAATAAGTTCTATTGTTCAAAAACGAAGAAAGAGGATACATGGGAAACAATTTCAAAAGAATTATACAGTAGCAAACTAACAAAACAAAGACGGATAGGGCATTTATTCTAACAAAAAATCTATAAACGACCTACGAGTTAAATGGCCGGCCCAAATGTTTTCTTCCTTTTTTTCAAAAACTTTAAATTTGTTAAAAATTTCAAACCCTTTTCTGCAAATGATCTTTCTCCGTGCCTTTTTTAAAAAGAGGCTTATTGAAGTGTTTTGCTTTTGAGTGTATTTTCTTTTATGTTTTGGTAATTCACCAACTCCTAGTGATGCGTTTTTGTTTACGCTTTCCCAATTTCCAGAAGTGCCGAAAGGCTTTCCAAGAGAATGGGTTCTTAACGAGCAGACGGTATTTTTGCACCCCTTATATATCGAACAAAATCCTCCCTTCAGTTCTTTCTTAGGCTATTCCCAGAGCTTGTAACCGAACTCTAAAGAGATGGTCGCCACCCCTATCATTTGCAAAAAGTCAAATTTGCTTCCTAAGACCTACCTCAAAAGAGATTTCAGAGTGGTTCTTGAAAAAAAGTTCTTACTATCGGAAGGGAGGCAGAGACTTTCCGTATGGTTTTTCATATTGGGCCAACCATGTGTAAAAAAATTTTCCTTCGTGAACGTGGATGGGGTATGGCGTCACTCTTGGTTTTTCTTGCCCATATGGTCGCTTTTTTTTCCTGAAATTGAGTTTGCTCCTTTTAGGTGTCCGTTGGTCCCGCCCTTAACTCTACTTCATGGCTTCTTTTTCAGAAATGGATTGGTGCGGTCGAGACTTCCCCGTCTGCCTCCGCCCGGACTTACCACTTGGATTTTTTGTTTGGGGAGATAAAGCAAAGTTTGCTGAGCCCGAACGACGAAGCTAGCTCAGCGAGGATCTTGCAACTGCCAAACACTAGCGGAGGTCTGCGGTTTCGCAGTCCTTTGAAAATGACGGTGGATTCGAGAGTTTGAAATAAAGGAAGAAAATCTTTGGGCCTGCATCTTTAACGTCCGTAGCGCTCTTAGGAAGCATTTCCGGACACATGTTTATTAGAACTTTTTTACTTAGAATAACTGCCCTTCCGACCTTTCGTTGTCGCGTTAAGTTTGACTCACCCTGTATATGGAAACTTAATGTTATAGCTAGGCGCTCTTTAGCAGATATGGCCTTTCTTAACACTGTACCTTTTTCATTACATTAGGTATTCAAAGTCTTGTAATGGCATACGTACAAAGTTTTGAAATTGTCCGGTATTTGGTTCTAAAGCCAAATCTACTAATAAATCGGAGCTCATATGTCGAGTTCTTCTTTTAAATAAATGCGCCATCCACCATCGTCTATTTCTTGTCTTTTTTCTTTTTTTAATAAACTACTAATGACTACAAATGCGGTACTGACCATAACCAATTCTCTAGATATTTTTACCACGCATGGATGGAGCGATTTGAGCACGCACGCATATGCGGCGATAAAAGTTTTAACGAATGCTCTGAGCGCGAATGGATTGAGTACGCACGCATATGCGTAGCTTCTCACCGCATGCGTGTGCAGGTTTGTACGCCCCTTAACACCGCAAACATAGCGCGCGTAGCGTCTTACGTCTGTGTGGCCACGACCGTTAAAAAAAGGGGGACAACGCATCCGTTCCGCCATCAAAGACCGTTGGCGCTTGCACCACGACAATGCGCCCAGCCACACTGCGTTCGTCGTCGGCGACTACCTGAACCGGAACAATGTGACAGTGGTCCCCCAGCCACCGTACAGCCCCGACGTGTCCCCGCCTGACTTTTTTTGGTTTCCTCGCATCAAAAGGACGCTGAAAGGTCGACATTTGGACTCGATTCCCAACATCACGGCAGTTACGACGCGCACGCTAAAGGACATCCCGGAACAAGCCTTCCAGGACGCCTTCCTGGCTTGGAAAACTCGTCTCCAGCGGTGCATTGATGCACAAGGTTCTTATTTTGAAGAATTCCAAGGAATTGTAGCTTTCAGCTCAATAATTTTTTTCTGGACTTGGTCGCATTACTTTTTGGACGCACCCTGTATGTACGTGTGCTCAAAAAAATTCCGTGTTAATCTCAGCGTACAGTTAAACTGATTCGGTGTTATTTTTAGTACCCCTCTTGTAAATACTGGTAGTCTATTAAATATGTGAATGAAATAGATATTAAAAAATTAATTGCTGGGTAATTTGTTTTATTGTGATGTGGCGAAGCGTCGATTTAAGCTGAGGGCGGACTGTCCTAAATTTGACGAGAGAGGGGGTTACCCATTTTTAAGGAAATACATATTGAACAGTTAAAGGAGCGAAAAGCGATTTATGCATTTTTGAGGAGCAAAGAACATTTTTAGAACCGTCGAACCTCCGTCGATACCTCCAACACCAATATTTTCTTTTTATTAACAGCAGGCAACAACATTATTAATTAAAAAGTCCTTAAAGGGTAATACCACTGTAGGAATTTGGAAAAATCGTTTTGTTTTTTTTTTGGCTTAAAATGTACTTTAGGATCATAAAAATCATATGCAATTGGTCTTATAACGAAAAAAAAAATTAAAAGGTTTGATTCTCGATTTTGCCGCAGCAAGCGCGCGTCGAGTGCGATGCGACTGTGTTCGTCGGAGTTGTTGCTTTTATACTGCTTTAACCTTTCAAATTAATAAGTGGCCCTATTGCCAACAGAGTAAAAGGTGTTTAATACACATGTATGTGTGTAAATTATTTTAAATTTTAAACATCATTATCTCAAAATGACTTTTTTCGAACTGGGCAGACACATTGATTAAAGACCGTTCCATCGATCGATTTGAAATTTTAACAGTAGCTTATCAATTATATTCTCCATAAAAGGACGTAGCCGTTTTTTGATAGAATGTATTTTTTTTATAAACAATTTACTGCTGAATTTTTAGGGCGAAAATCGTTTTTTGAATTAAATGGAAATACGAATGAAAAAAGTCCATGTATTAAGCAACCTGGCAAGTGGCAATAACAATGGGGCGTCTACAGTCTAAAATATATAGGGTGCAGCTTTAATGGACGCCTCGCCACTGTATGCACACCCCAAAGAGCATCTCGTGGGGTGGTGCTCGGGATGAATTAAATGTGTTGAACTCTTTATAACTGCATTATATATGTTGTCCTAGATGTTACAGGATGCGTCCCAATTCTTGCTTTATTAAGTCTTAATGACAAAACCGTTTTCAATTCAATCTTAGTTTTAGATCATGAAATGTGTGCCAACTAAATTATAAGATATATACAAAAAATGAACTTTATTTTGTAAATAATACAATCTAACTGTGCCCCCTTCAATAATATAGTTTTCCTTTTCCCAAAAAGTCAAAGAAACTATAAACGAACTGGTTTTGAGAACTTGAAAAAAAAAGAGAAAAATAACCGACACTATTTCACATCACTTCTGAAGACTTCCAGAATTGTTTCAAAAAATAGAAAAACATAAGTATCCAATGGTGTTTAATCATTGAACATATGTAGTTAGATTGTACTATTTATAAAATAATGAAGTTCATTTTTGATTCAGTTTTATAATTCAATTTACCACCTCGTCTAAGAGCACTTTCAAATTATGCTTGGCAGTGCTCCTATAATAAACTGTTTTTATTTACTTTACATATATCTACTTTGGTAACAATCGGGAAACATGCTGATTATCCAGGGTTGCGATAAACTGTGTGCAAGTTTTATAAACATTTGCATCACCGCTATTTAAAAAAATGGATTACGCAACGGAAACCACTGACTTTATGTGCTCTGTGCATTAATTACATTGACAACGACAGAGATAACACTTATACAGCGATAATTAAAAAAATAACGTTTATTCTTTTAGATAAGACGTAAAGTTTATGAAAAAATAGGTTTCCTAACTCAAACAACGCTTTGGTTATTTAAATTATATTTCAAGAGAATGACACGGTTTTTCTTTCCAGCTGGAACCCTCAAATCCCTAATTTCTAGGGAGGATATGGTTGAACTACAATGCAGATTAAACAGGAAAAATATATATATTTAACATTAATATAAAGAAAACATTAAAATTACCTAAGTACTTTAAAAGGTAAATACAAACTTTTATAACATCCTATTTTTCACCACGATAGTTGAACCATACCCATTTTCCCTCTACTATAAGAGCACTAGTTTGATTTATCCCTACTTTAATTAAGTTACTAATGGATATAATCCAGCCATTTTCTTTAGTGTATATATCAGTACCATATACATGTATCTGAGATTTTTATTGCATACATTTTACCTTGTGACTATACAAATAACTATTATTATGTATTTACAATTACAGTTTTGACAACGTCGTGTATACAGCCCTCGCCTTACACTAGATTAATCTGTATGTCTATTAACTAGCTGACTTTATGGCAAGTGACTAGAATATTTTTTATGGATGTACACTTATAGACAGTGAATTAAGCGATTGGTTTATAAAACATTCCCAAAATACATTCTATTCAGCTGAATTATATTCATCTCTATTTTTAGCTGTTTTTCTACAACCCATGCATCTAGCTAGCAAGTAGGATTCGTATGTGCTGTCTTTACATGCTACAATATTACTACTACCGGTATTCGTTTCGTATTTTACAAAGCCGATATTCTCATATTTTACAAATACATTGGAAGAGGCAAAGAAATAATGTGCATCTACTGTCGATTCTAGGGAAAGGGCTATTCTACTGCTCATAAAGTCTCTTCACAGCAACGTTTTAAAGGCTTTAACAAACGCACGTCAGCAATTCTTCGGTTGGACTTCATAGATAAAAGTCAGAGGAGAAGAGGCGTGGACTAATAAGCAACGCAGGCGTGTGGAAAGCAACTAATGAAATAACAAGAAAAGATCTATTTACAGTGCTGAGAAGGTTTGTCGTCCTATAACTGCGTTCTTGAGTATCTGGCCATTAGATAAACTAAATTTTCTTCTGTAGAGACAACTTGTTATACATATAGAGAACCCTTCAATAGACGTGAGCTTCATGTTTGGAACGTTAAGTTGTGAAAGAGACCTTTGAGAAAGTGGTACCTTTAGAAGTCATAACAGTTTTATCGATGTTGGTGACATGTCTGCATTTTATCAGTAGGAAGACTGGTGAAACCTGTAGGCTGTAACCGTCCTTAGCAGTGGGAGGAAGACGAGAAGACTTTCATCTGATAGCATTCACTACTGCGTGGAAATGCAGGCAATTTATTACTACGTAGATGGCATCCATTTCTTTTTCATGGTCATTTGGGTATCATTGTTGACAAATTTTTGTTAAACTGTTGTAGCAATGGATAGGTCAATTTGTTCCCGGTATCTACATAAGTACAGTTATGTATGCCATATACAATACGAATTATTGCAAACTTCTGCATTAATGCCCTTGTCGAATATTGGTATATTCTTACTTTCAATAAAATAATCTACACTGAATCGCTTAATATGCCCTAGACAAAAATATTGAATGAAAGAGTTGGATGACACTGTGATAATTTATTGCCACATACAACAATGTTACATTGTATTGTTTCTTTTATGAATTATAAATTTCAAAACACAAGAACAATAAGAAGCTATTTTAAAAAGTGGGATTATAAAAAACTAATATACTTCTACAATAAAACAACACCGATACATACGTTAGTTAGCTGTTGCTGTATAATATTAGTAATTGTTAAACCTGAGGTTTATTAACACGTCCACTAAAAAGTTGGTGAACCAACGGGCCCTCTCGGCGACTCAGACTTATAACGAAAGGATGATCTGCTCTGAACTCTTCAGGTCTCATTGGCAAAAAGGCCGCTCGCGTTGCCATTATCATACCTGGTCATGAAAATTTCTGTTAACGGAAGAACCGGTCAGCTGATACAGGGCACTCAAAGAATATATCGCAAGAATCACGAAACGGTTCTAACAAATAAGAAGAAACATATTCTTGGCATTGACTTTTTCATTTTTGCTAAAAATCTATTGTAGAATAAAATTACTGTGTGTATGTCTAATATCATTCAAATGCCCTGTATTAACGTATAACGAGTATCAATTGTTTTAATAAATTAAGCAATGCGGACATAAATTTTACATGGGTACTTATCTGAGCTCCATACATTGCAACATCAATAATACAACTTCTAACTGTGAACTTTCACGTGTACTGGTTTAAAATTTAACGAAATTGTATGAGACATTCTTCGAAGTTTTACTTTTAATTGTCATTAACCTTTTAACGGCGGGATTGGTCGATATATCGCCCAGCATCAACTCATGTTAAGAGATTGATTTTAAGCATGCAATAAGAGATTGATTTTAACCACATTCCCCCACCGTTAGAAGGTTAATACAAGCCACAACACAATTGCTACATACATACATACAGTAGAACACAACACAAAACGTGAAAACAGATCAGATCACAACATTAATGTAGGAATTAGGGTGCTAATCACTTGTTGCCTTGTGAAACTTGACAATATCATTAGATAATTCCCCTATATAATCCCCCGAGATTTGGAGAATGTCGCTGTGTTCCCGAGATGTGATCAAGTCACAGACTTGTGACCTATAGCAAGAATTCGGATGCTGATGCAACGTAATCGACTCTTCAACGCCTATTTACTGAGCGCCTATCTGGTCAAATAGGGAACAAAATCAGTTCACGGTTGCACAGAACAACGTTTGGTGCGCACCCTAGTACGGATATGAGTTACATCACAATTTTAGTACAATAATAAGAAACACTAATTTTGTGAGGATTTTTATCAATTCTAGGTAACGACGTACCGAATGCTATTTTATTACAGCCTAAAAGTTACTGAATATATTATCATATTTATCATATATTATCATAAAAATAGGCATAACCTAGAACTTATATACCTTTGGGACTTGACAGTGTTGTAAATCAAATAAAAAAAATTGTGTAAGACATTAATCAATTAAAAGCAAAAAAAAAGTAATGTACACTCCCAATTTTTTGAGACTTACATTCTACCTTATACAAATGGCACCAAATCAAGATATATCAGGATTGTATATTGATAATGTCCATTAAAATAATTTTTATGTAAATATAAAGTGTACTTAAAGGGAACTACTTAAACTAATCAAAGCTAAGTATTTGAAATTTGTAGTTAGTGTATTAGAGTTAAGTTAATACCAACTAAAAACTTGACTTGATGCAATTGCAATGATTAACATGATTGACAAACATCGTAATAATTAATGTCATTACGGTTACCTATTCTACAGAATGAAGACAATAACACAGCTAAATCAAATACTTCCACTCCACAACGTGGATGTAGAAATAAAAGTAAACTAAAGCTGAAGAAAACACTGACCACGGAAACGACAAGTAGAAGAAATATCAAGACCAAGGTCAAAATATTTCCTTCCCAGGTCATCCAAAGAAAATTATATCACACCCCATAACACGTTTCGATTCATTTAGGCGTTACAAATATACATCTTACAGTTCATCGTGTTTCACGTATCTGATACCAGAAGGGTTCGTTATTTTTCCGTAGAACAACAGCTGGTGTTCACTAAAGCCATTGTGCTTATCAATTTTTCTCCTTGCGGCTAAAATTAAAACAAACGGACTGTCTGCGATAAACTTCTCTGGAAAGTTAGCATTTTTTATAATTCTTCTTTTAATGACCCCTAAGAAAAACGTTTGGAATAACTTAGTAACGTAATATTTAAAACGAAAAGCAATAAAAGGTGAGTAAAGACTTCGAAGCTCATCGAAGATTAGTAAACTGAAGCCTATCTGCAGTGTAAAAAAATAACCTTTATATAAAAAATTTACTTTTAATTGTCATTAACCTTTTAACGGCGGGACTGGTCGATATATCGGCCAGTATCGAGTCATGTTGGAGACTCCACGAGAAATTCATTAAAACATTTTAGGGTTTTATCTCACATTTTCGGTTAAAAGGTTTATACAAGACAACAAATTTGTTTTTTTTTTTTGTATCTTGAATTAGAGTGCTCAAAGTTTTTGAAACTTGACAATTCCCTGGATAATCCCCGAGATTGGGAGAAGCTTTAAGATGTGATCAAGTCACAGACTTTGGCAAGAATTCGGATGCTGATGCAACGTAATCGACTTTTCAACGCCTATTTACTGAGCGCCCATCTGGTCAAATAGGGAACAAAATCAGTTCACAGTTGCACAGAACAACGTTTGGTGCGCACCCTAGTACGAATATGAGTTACATCACAATTTTAGTGCAATAATAAGAAACACTAATTTTGTGAGGGTTTTTATCAATTCTGGGTAACGAATGTAACGATGTATCGAGTTCTATTTTATTACAGCCTAAAAGTTACTGAATATATTATCATATCATTTATTATCATAAAAATGGTCATAACCTATAACTTATATACTTTTGGAACTTGACAGTCTTGTAAATTAAATAAAAAAACTGTGAGTGTAAGTCATTCATCAAGAGCTAAAGGTTCTCAAAATTGGGAATTCCCAATCTTCCCAATCTTCAATAATCACTAGTCAATAATCTTCAATAAGAAAAAGCTAAACTATCCGGTTAATAAGCATTTCTAACCAAGAAGACTAGAACTAAGGAGACAGAACTGCGGCTTTTCGCTGTATAACGCGACGGGCTCGAACATGTCCGCCTCCAGAGGCGCTGTAAACAGTTGCTACGGTATACAAACAGATATCTATACATATACCTTGGTTCTGTACTAATCTGTGTGCGTCAGAGGTTAGAGTCCGTGGTGCGAATACATGAGGCAGACGCTCGATATTTGTCGTTAATTTAAAATGTACTCAAAGTATTTCATGTTACGTGCTTCAACGTTAACAATACAACAACGGAAAATATTTCAATTCATACATACCTCAGTAATTTGAAGTAATGTCAGGTTATTCTGACGCTTCGGACCGCTTCTTATATCACACAATGCAACACAGCACTTATGAACCAGATTAATTTAACATTCGAATTGTATTTTTATTAAAGCCAAACGGCATGTAAGCATATTGTGACATTTGTGACAGCTGACAGTCATTAAGTTTTATAGTTTACATACTTAGTCTATTTAGTTTATACACTAACTGTTAGTGAAGAATTGTATGGATTGACATATTAAATATTCTAGATGTCAACTGAATTATCTAGAACATTTAAAAACTATAAATAGGTGTTGTTGCTAGAATAGTTAGTTGTGATTCGAATTTTACACAGATAAGATCGCCAAGTTGTAGAGTATTCACATGTAGTCCGCTGCTCATCACGTGACGTCGAGTACACTACTGTTTACAGCGACTTCTGGAGGCGGACAGATTTGATCCCATGATACCGAACGAGTTCGGTCTCCTTAGTTCTAGTCTTCTTGTCCTCTAACGGATGCAATGTACACTCCCAATTTTTTGAATAGCATTGCATTCTACTTTATATAGACATCCAAAAAAAAACGTCATCAACTCTGGCTATGAACGAGAGAGATGGAAATAGCGGTCATGTCTAAGCTTTTCGGTTATGTCAAACTTTTGACAAGTGACTTTCACAATTTGTAAAATAAACAATGGCTGTCATATAATGTGACAGTCTTGACAAGTAAATAAGGTTATAAATCTTATAAGGTTATAAATAAGGTCTTTTTTTTCTCGGCCAATTTTGATGACTTTTTTTTTGGATGTCTATATAAAGGGCACCAGATCAAGATATATTGGAATGTATATTGATAATTTACATTAAAATAATTTTATCTACTATCAGTGTACTTATGCAAGCTACTTAAACTAATTAAAGCTAAGATATTTGAATTTTGTAGTTAGAGTTAAATTAATACTAACTAAAAACTTCACCTATTGACAAAAATCGTACTAATTAATGTCATTACGGTTACCTATTTTCTACAGAGTTATAACAATAACATCTAAATCAAATACTTCCACTCCACAACGTGGATGTGGATGTAGAAGTAAACTAAAGCTGAATGAAAACACTGACCATGGAAACGACAAATAGAAGAAATATCAAGACCAAGATCAAATATCTCCTTCCCATGTCATCCAAATAAAATTATATCACACCCCATAATATGTTTCGATTCATGTAGGTATTACACATATACATCTTACAGTTCATCGTGTTTCACGTATCTGATATCAGAAGGGTTCGTTATTTTTCCGTAGAACAACAGCTGGTGTTCACTAAAGCCATTGTACTTATGAATTTTTCCCTTTGCGGCTAATATTACAACGAATGGACTGTCTGCGATAAATTTCTCTGGAAAGTTAGCACACCGTAGTACTCTTTTAATGGCCCCTAAGGAAAACGTTTGGAATAACTCAGTAATGTAATATTTAAAACGGTCTTATCGAACGACTACAGTGTAAGCCAGAAAAGGTGAGTAAAGACTTGAAGCCCATCAAGGATTAGTAAACTAAACTGAAGCCTATCTACAGTGTAAAAAAAATATTACGCAGTATGTGATTATCACCTTACCTTTGAGAACTCCCAAGTGAATTGGTTCATTCACTTTTAGCATTTGTTAAGGTGAATTGAAACAGGGTGATTAAAAAATATGGGACCAAAAATTAATGGCATACTATATCAAAAGTAAACCGACATGTATTTTTTTATTTCGCTCTAAGGTCGCTTACTAAAGCCAAAAGAGGGTGTGAACAAGTTTTTTTCAAATATTTTCAAAACCACTAACTCGGCGTGGGCTCAAATTTGGTACAGACGTACAATAAATAGTCCCAAAAAATATGATGCAGCCAACATTTGATTACCCCATACAGTGCGTTAATGGTTAATATGTCATGTTACTTTTTTTTGACACAGATAGTGAAATGCGCAATTTAATTCTCTACAGAAAAGGTATACTTGTTCAGAACGCGAAAAATGCACCGTTATCGATAAAAACGAAAAAAACCGATTGAACGATTTTCGCATATTACAAATTATTTTTATAAAAAATTATTACACAAATTATTACACTCATATTACATTATATAACAAATTATTATAATTACTCTTTAAATTGTCCAAAGGTCTTTTAAGATTTCTCGTCATTTGAGGACAGTATATACGCTTAAAGCCTTTTGTTTAAAGTTTTTTAAACAGTCACAACCTATGAATACCGTAGATGAAAAAACCTTAGTATATTAAAAATGAGTGTCATACTGAAGTTACGAATATTTGTTTAAAAAAATTATAAAAGTCAGTTTTATATTAAACATTTAAAATATATGAGGGTTAAATATAACTCAAAATTTATACTGAAATAAATACTTTTTTCAACTGTTAAAATGTTTTAACTACCTATATAAACACTTGAAATTCTCTATCGTGGTAGATAATTAACTAAAACGTCCAAAAAAAAGTAATAAAATCTGGCTATGAACGAGAGAGACAAAAATAGTTGTCATGCCGAAGCTTTTCGATTATGTCAAACCATTGACAAGTGACTGTCATAATTGTAAAATAAATAATGGCTGTCACATAATGTAAAAGCCTTGTACTGAGCTAACTAAATAAGGTTATAAATTTAAGATAGAATAGAAATACTTCTTTTTTTTGGATGGCTCGATATAAATAGATACAATTCATTTATTAGATTTTTATAGAAAAATTTTTTTACATAATAGGTACCGAATGTAAAATTATCTTGTAATACTATAAAGTGTCTGTGATATTTTAATTTTTAAAATAATATTCCAATACTCTACATTTAGATGTTCACTGAATAATTGTTTATATCTTCGAGATGGTATTATCGCACCTGTAGTAGAACTACATTTATCGAAAATAGAAATATGAAATGATCATTCTATCTACACCAGAATAAGCAACAGGATGCAAGCAAGCAAGCAAGCAAAATGGGGCAACAATAGGCAGCCAAGCTCAAGCAAATAATGAAGTAGTGCAAAGCCGTGACAATAATCATAAACAGATAATCATAAACAGCACTCACCAGTAGCTGCAGCTGCTTCGACCCCCTCTTCATTAACTTCAATAAACGCCTTTTGTACAACTTTACTGACGTACAACTCCTCCGGGCTATCGAGCATGGCGGAGAAATTTGCATTACGGCTAAATATATCACCAAGTCCAATCTTTAATAAAAAAACATTCATTTTAAAATTTAATCATTATTCCTCCCTGAAAATACCTTACCTCAGTTAGAGACTGCTTGAGATCAATAGTTTGTTCAATCTTGAATTTTGGCAGAGCAACTTTGACCTCTGGTTTATACTATATTTTCGGTAATTTTCGTTAAGTCTGTTCCAGCCAGCTTTTCTTCCAATTCAGAGATGCCATTCCGTTTATTAGGCAAAATCACAATTAAACTGAGACTGTTGTTTACGTAGGGCAACTCCAACACTTTAGCATCCAAATTTTCATCGTTTTTATAGAAGAATTTCTCACTTATATGCATCATATCAACGTTGATAGTTTCATCATCGCTTACGTAGAATTTTTTCATTTACGGTACGTTTAGGATTAAATGGTTGTGCCCATTTGCCTTTAAAATAAATAGCGTTGACTAATACTAACCGAGTACTTTCATCCAGATCTCCAGAGTCAATAAGATCTTTAATTTTATTATTAGTTTTTTCCTCAACCCAGTCGTTGATGGATTTAGCTGCAGCTTCCGATTTCACGAAATCCAACAACTGCACTTCCGCAAAGAAATGTTCAGTTGCTATGGAATTAAATTCCTTCTGCAATTTATAATTCTCCTTTAAAAATAATTTATTGGCAATTAATAGAGTCACATCATTGACAGAATTAAGGTGTGTCATAACATCCTTGTATCCTTCGGCAGCTACTTTTAGATCGGGAACTTTTAATACTTCAGTGAACGCTGCTTTGGTCTGATTTGCCGAGCCCTGAGATGCCAACGAAAGAATGGCATGAATACTAATTGGCGAGAAAAATACATTGCCTGATTCCCTTGCTAGCACCTTGTATAAATTTTTTGTGAATTCACCATTTCCCTGAAGTACTGACCTTAGTGCCTTATTTTCTTCAGCCATAGTTAAATTTGGTATAATTAATGCCGTTAAAAAGAGAAACAGAGCTGAAAAGAAAAAACAATGTTATTACAAAGTTGTAATGATGGATTTCTACTTGTGTGATTTGCTGCAGAACATAATTTGATACAGACACATTTACACTTTACACTATACAATTTCTTGCATTACACACCTACACAGACACAGTATTTTATTGAATGAAATACCTAGGATGTCATTGATTCCTGATTACAATTAATTTATTACTTATTACAAATACTCTGTAATGCAAGAAATTGTATAGTGTAAGTCTGCCTGCATCAAATTGCAGCAACAAATTGCAGAAGTTGAAATTAATCACAATAAAACACTATGACATTCTATTGTTACACATTAATATAGATTCAAGAAGACTAAAATATATCTAGTCTTCTTGAATAGATTTTAATTAGATCTAAAACTGAATCCAAATTAATACCAATTGTTATTCTGATCCACAAATGTAAATCACTAGCTACAATAATACGCCTTGTAAGCAACAACGACATAGAATGACTAAAAAAGAGCCGGTGACCGGTGAACTAGAGTGTGTTGATGAAATACAGGCTCCGGCTGGTTTTAGCAATCGATAATTCCTAAAATTTAACCTTGAATATGAATATCTTTTTAGTCAGAAATGTTTACATGGAGAAAAAATTCATTATCGTCGTTTACGACGGGAATATTACTAAATCAAAACACACCGGCGAATTACAGTACAGGGTTGCCAACGTTTGGCCGGAAATTTTCCTGTAGACCACTACGGCCTTAAAGCTTTGCGCACACTTTTAAAAAATACTCTTAAACACGGAATTCAAATTAATCAAACGAGTCCAAGTCTAAATTAGTCATTCTTCGGTCTGTGTGGCACATGATACATAATTCTGTGGCCTTGGATATGTAACCAGAGTTGCAACCTGCATACATACTTTCAAAATATTAAACTAATAAACTGCTACAGATGCAACTGCAAACTTGACGCATGATCAGTCTTTTTGTACACATATACTTGAGCGTCTTTAAGAAAACGATTGCGCAAAATTTGTCATACAGACGCTCAAGTAGGCTTGTATCAAAAAGCATGCTTGTCAAGCTTGCAGTTGCGTTGATAGCCGTTTACGAAACTTACAAATAGGCTAAATCAGGGCATTTTAATTACATAACTATATGGTCTAGGCTAGACATACCTTTGGCTTTATAATTTAGAAGTGTATTCTATCTATAGCATCTATCATTAATTAGGGTCCGGAAATGTGTGCTGCAAAGTAGGGCTCGGCACTATAAAACGCTATGATAATGAAAGTATAAAATGTATTTTTTAAGTGACTTGTAAATTATATACGCGTGTATTTCTTGCCCGTGCTATGTACGGCATTTATCCTTCCCGATAACGGTCCAGAACCCGCGTTTGTGCAGTAGTACGTCATCCCGGCGTGGGAGAGCAAGATAGTCTAACGCAGTTTAACATGCGTGACAGCAAACATTCCGAAACGTAATTCATCATGCTATGATGATAGATGCTTTGTCCAGATTAGAAACGTGCTATCTACATATGTATGTACATGCTTTCAACATGATGCTGTATCTGTACGTACTATTTAGTTATGTTTTTAGACCTACTAGTGATTGTACATACTACAGGAAGTAATATACATAGTCAAAGAACCGATAAACTGTTACATCTGACATCATTGTATAAGCTTCTTTCAATTCAGACTATTTTTGTCAATATATTCAAAATAGATTTATAATTTTTTAACCGGAACGCTCATAAAACTACAATGATGTAATCACATCAATTTAATGCAACTGACTGCTCAACTGACAATCAATCACAGTCTACGAGTCTACTGTGCAACCAATTTAAAGAAATAAAAGATAAATTAAAACAAAGACGACATGGGGCCATCTGTCGAAAATATGTCGATTACATGATAATGTTTATTCATAGCTTTCATTTTTCCATCAAATCTGCCAAACAATGCTTAAAATCATCTTATCGCTTTCACTATTTTCGTACAGAGGGCAATAAGAACGTAGAGTCGCCGAAAATCACATTAGTTTTAAGCTACGTTATTTATTATACAATAAATCCCTTCATTTGGAAGCATGTAACATGCAGCCACATATATTAAATGGCGCAGTATTTAAATCCAAACGTTTAAAATATCATGTAGGTACATCTTAATTACGACATTTTGATGAAGTGGTGCCCTCTACCGCAAAAATGTGAATTACACGGTGCTGGAAATGAGCAACGCCAAACACTTCCTAGCGGTTCGACAATTTTCGTACAGAGGACGCTAACGGTATGGAGACAGTAAAACTACAATTTTTTGTTTTTGTTTTAAACTAAAAATACATTTATTTTAATTTTGACAATAACATTTATCATTTAATTATGGCATTTTAATAAAGTATTTGTTTCGCGTTTTGTTATTATTAGTGAAACTTTCTATTGCAAACTTTTGCAGTTTGATTAAAATTTTTAGAAATTAAGCAAGAATAATGGTGGGTTCATGCAGAAATTTTTAGTAATAAGAATAAGAATAGGAATAAGCATAAAAGTTAAACCTTCATTTTATAATGACCCAGTTCATGCAGTACACATAATTTTTGGTAATAATTTTAAAAATAAGGATTTGCTGCATGAACTGGGTCATTATAAAACGAAGGTTTAACTTTTATGCTTATTATGGTGGGTTCATGCAGAAATTTTTAGTAATAAGAATAAGAATAGGAATAAGCATAAAAGTTAAACCTTCATTTTATAATGACTCAGTTCATGCAGTAAACATAATTTTTAGTAATAATTTTAAAAATAAGGATTTGCTGCATGAACTGGGTCATTATAAAACGAAGGTTTAACTTTTATGCTTATTATGGTGGGTTCATGCAGAAATTTTTAGTAATAAGAATAAGAATAGGAATAAGCATAAAAGTTAAACCTTCATTTTATAATGACCCAGTTCATGCAGTAAACATAATTTTTAGTAATAATTTTAAAAATAAGGATTTGCTGCATGAACTGGGTCATTATAAAACGAAGGTTTAACTTTTATGCTTATTATGGTGGGTTCATGCAGAAATTTTTAGTAATAAGAATAAGAATAGTAATAAGCATAAAAGTTAAACCTTCGTTTTATAATGACCCAGTTCATGCAGCAAATCCTTATTTTTAAAATTATTACTAAAAATTATGTTTACTGCATGAACTGGGTCATTATAAAACGAAGGTTTAACTTTTATGCTTATTACTATTCTTATTCTTATTACTAAAAATTTCTGCATGAACCCACCATAAGTTAGATCTTACTTAAATTTAATTATTGCTGTTGATTATCAGGGGCGTAGATGAAAAAATTTCAATGGGGTAAGGATTTTTATTGAATCGTTTCATTCATTGTTAAAGATGAGGAGGTAATTCAACAAATTTAAGCAGAGATTTTTTTATTTATGAACATAAATGGGAGACATTAAACTAAGAAGGATGTCCGCTTAGAAATGTCATTAAACAAAATTAGTTTTGCAATTGTAGATTAGGTATGTCATAGCACAAAAATCACATGGAAAAATATCGAATGAACGGTATACAGGACGTATTAACGAAATGGCGAAAAAATATATTTAACTAGAGTTATTTTTGTTGAATTAAGTGAATGTAGACTTCTAAAGTCGACTTTTCCTCAATATGTGTTTATATACCTATTTACCCAAAAATATTCTTCAATTCGATGAATTTTCTAATAATGTCAAAGGTTGAATGACAAAATACATTCTAAGAATATCGTTTATGACGAAATACATATTTTTGAGGGGTAGAAAAGTAATGCTCTTCATCTAAAACGTTCTTAGGATGTTTAAGATATGTTTAATCTTCTATAGGTACATATATAATTTCCGAAAATTGAGAAATACAGCTGCATAGTTTCGGAAAATGAAAAGTATAGTACAGAACTATTGCTTGATTTGTGTGTTTACGAACCTAATCAGTAATTATGTCGTTATACTTAACACGTATGTTTGATCAATAAGTCTCAAATAAATTTTCTGAATATATCGTATATTTACTTACGTGCCATTTGTAAAAAAAAACTAACATCAGGCAGATATCCGAAACACACGAGATTTTTACGCATATATGTAAATTAAAACTGTAGTAAAACTGGCAAATCAATGAAAAACAAATGTTATCGCACTTCGTTTACGTCATCTGATCGCGCTTTATCAGTGGTAACCCGCAAATTCTTTTCGACCGGAGAAAAACGTTACAAATCCGCGGACTGTTATTATGGACTATGTTTCGGTTATAAACTTGTTATAGAAAATAATGTGCCTGCTATTCACTAGTTTATTTGTTCAATAGTTAAACGGCATTGTGTTCAGACTGAAGGAATTTGTATTTGTATTATTGCTATGAATCACTGTCGAATTATCTACTGTTTAGCATGGAAGCGAGTGAAGTGCATATTGCAGAAAAAATGTTCCATTGAGTCGCAGTAGGATATCGAAAAGAGTGCTTACGTGTAGAAAATTTATAATAGGTAGGGTGACAATGTCGTTTATTAATTTTTAATTTAAGCGATATGCTGGATTTTTAAAAAGATTTTTCTTTAATTCAGAATTTATTTTAAATTACTTTTTCAGAACAAATGTATATAAAATACACGATTTTATTGAGTTTTTACAACATACAGGGTGTCTACTTTTATTTATATATAAATCCATACATGTAGGTCAGTGGCGGTGCGTGATATTTCAGTTAGCCATATCTTGAAAACGACGCATGGGACCCACTTCACTTTTTAGGTGATGACTATACACCTCTTACAGAAAGGATTTATAGTGAAAAAATCGTCAGCAAAGTTTGCGAAAAATTTTTCAAAAACACTGGAGCACTCCCTGGGTTCTCAGTAACGCTCTGTGGGATATTTGCAGTATATTTTTTTCATAATCTAGAAACAAATATAAGGAGACGTTTTTTCAATTTGTTGCAAAATATTTTTTTTTCAAAAAGTTATGGCCATTTTAATTTTAATTTTATAGGAACATTTTGTTTCCCAAAATTAAAATGGCCATAACTTTTTGAAACAAAAATATTTTACAACAAATTGAAAAACGTCTCCTTATATTTGTTTCTAGATTATGAAAAAAAAATATACTGCAAATATCCCACAGAGCGTTACTGAGAACCCAGGAGTGCTCCAGTGTTTTTGAAATTTTTTTCGCAAACTTTGCTGACGGTTTTTTCACTATAAATCCTTTCTGTAAGAGGTGCATAGTCATCACCTAAAAAGTGAAGTGGGTCCCATGCGTCGTTTTCAAGATATGGCTAACTGAAATATCACGCACCGCCACTGATACTTATAATCCTCAGTTTCCAAGGTAATCGTTTCAACTTTTTTTTTTTTGTTCTAAAGGGCATCAACAATTACTTCTTCTAACCCTATCGTCGCGTCGCTTTAATTTTTTTAAATCTCCGAATTTTTTGTTTAAAATCTGAGTTCATTGCGGTAATCAGGGCTCAAAACTCCAATTTGAATTTTTCATTCCGAAATTTGAACAAAAACGTACAAGGTGATTCTTTCTATAAGATCCCATAGTTGAGCAAATTATCAAAATTATTTTGAAAGCCGCTTGACGAGTCAAGTGTACTCTATTTCCATTCTAAATTGAAAATAGGTAGAAAAAAGCAAGGTTGTCAGATATATTTTCTAAAATTGCTAAGCTCACTATACAAGTATACTTCATACTTCAGTAAACTGTTAGTTCGTGACGTTCTTAGAAAGCTAGCTTGGAAATATTAAAAAAAAAATACATAGATATAAATTTATTAGTTAGCATTAAAATAAAGCGTTTAAAATTGCTGGAAAAAATAATTATAAATTCAAACAACTTTATGTATATTACTATACTTAAGAAAATTTTGAAGAGCCGGCAACGGCGGCTCAGGCGGCTGGCCGCACAGAGTAAAACCACTGGCGGTAACACCGGTCAACGAGATTATTAGACTACTTTGCATTTAATACATTGCTAATACTTCTTCGGTCCACTGTGCCATAAAATTTTTACGACGTCGTTAAAATGATTTACGACTTTAGGCACTCAACTTGTTTAAGACGCCAGTGACGTGTATTTCAGCTAGGTTTATTAACACAGACAATTTTTTGAGATTGTCTGGCTAAATGAGCATTATTTACAGCAAATTATATTACAAATATTAAGAGTTTTGTATGCAGGCTAATTTTAATCTCCTATATTGATTTGAATGAAAAAAAAATATTTCACAATTTTCGAATTTATAAAAGATATATGCACGCCCATGGAATCATAAAGTTGCACCGCTTTTTTTTGTTCCCCAGGCGTATTTATCATTTTCAATTAAAATTAGAAGGACTATACCATGGAATAATGTTATCTGACATCAGTTAAACAGATGTATTCAGATTAAAAAAAAAACAATCGTAGCAGGCCATGGGGCTATTTTAAAAGCGACGGTAGGGTCAGAAGAAGCCGTTTTCGATGCTCTTTAAAACATATTAAGGTTTAATCCACTATCTTTGAATAACATTGGAACAAATGATATACAATGTGTGTAAATTAAGTAGTGAGACTGGCAACGTAGCGCCCGATCTAGCAACACTGCGGAGACGGGACTTGGATGGGCGGTAGGTTAACATATAAAGCAGCTTCAGTACAAGTTTCAACTTGTCAGAGTCATTTGTTTGTTCTTTGTGACTGTTTTCGTAAACCGTTTTTTTCTAGTGCGTTTTAAAAATGAGTGACATTAATTTTGAGCAACGGTGTGCTATCAGGTTTTACTTCAGACTTGGACACAGCGCAACGGATACTTTTGCAAAACTCAACACGCCTACGGAGACAGTGTTTTTTCAAGAGCCCAGGTTTTTCGGTGGATTACGGTATTCTCAGAAGGAAGAGAGTCGACTGAAGATGAACCACGCAGCGGAAGGCCTTCATTTTTAAGAACCGATGAAAATGTCGATAGAATACGGGATCTTGTGCGTTCAGATCGTCGGTTGACGACAAGAATGATCGGGGAAGAGTTAAATTTGAATCACACCACTGTTCATCAAATTTTGACTAACGAATTGGGGATGAGAAAAATCTGCGCAAAAATGGTTCCAAAAAACCTTTCGCAAGAACAAAAGGACATCAGGAGAGAAAGGTGTCTTGACTTTATGGCATTTATTGAAAATGATCCCCATTATATGGAACGTGTCATTACTGGTAATGAGACTTGTGTGTTTGAGTATGACCTGGAAACCAAGTGCCAAAGCATAGAATGGCACGCTTCAACCCAAATAAGCAAGAAAGAGCAAGTCGAAGATCAAATGCATGCTGATTTTAAAATGGCGAAATGCTTCTTTTTTGATAGCCAAAGAATTGTCCACAGAGTTTGTGCCTCCAGTCCAAACAGTAAATTAATACTTTTGCAGAGAGGTTATTGAAAAAACTTCGTAAAAACTTGAGCACTGCTATGAGGAATGGAAGAACAGTCTCCAGCGCTATGTGACTTATCAAGGAAGTTATTTTGAAGGAGACAATACTGAATTGTAATTCTATTCGAATAAAAAAATAAAAAACCAGTCTCATTACTTAATTTACACACCTCGTATACTATGTATGTTCTGCTTTTTATATACAGAGTCCGTCAAAAAATCTGCACTATACGGAATTCTTTTCCTGAAAAATGTCACTCGGAAATTTTTTTTCGAGAGTTTTTAAACTTCAGTTAAGTACTTAGCGTATATTTTCATGTCACTGAAATATAATAATGTTTTACTTTTAGTAATTTTTTAAATCATTTCCAAGTAAAATACGTAAGACAAATACCTGGACCATGAATTTGAAATGAAAAATAAAAAGATAATGACATTCAAATTATGTCTATATGTATATTGTAGAGACTTTCCATGAACTTAGTCATTTCCTAAAACGAGGTCAAAGGTTAATTTTAGGTATTACAAGCGTGGATAATAAAAGTTAAGAAATACTTAATTGGGTCGAACAACAGCTGTGTTTTGTTTTCTTAATCGAGCGAATATGATATAATTTTTAGAAGACATTTGAATAGGGAGATGAGGTTAAAAACGGAACGAAAACGGTTCAAACTTGATATACATACAGTAGCGGTCAAAAGTTAAGCAAATTTTTCGTAAACAATATTATTCTGAAAACGGTACATACAGGGAAGCGCATACTATTTTGATATAAATATATGTGTAAGTAATTACAAAACAGCGCCTGCAATTAATAATTTTTTAATAAATATAATAATGTAAAGCCGGCTAAACAGCGCGGCGGCCCACAAAGTTTTCACACATCTCAACGTAAATAGCAGGGTAAGTTTAACACACCTCTTTATAAATTGCAACAGTTTGTTTTCATGAATTTTGTTTTTGCACATACAAGTAGTAAGTAGTATGACGTGTACGATTATGGCCCGCCGCCCGGATCTGCCGGCTTTACTTATTACTAAGCGCCAATGTCACAGGGCCGACACTGTGCATGTCCTGCCCTTGACTTGTTGGCCTTCACAGTTCACAGTTGACTTGCATTACGAAAACTGAGCTAGCAATTTTAGTTATTTATGGCACGCTGTAATAGACAGTCGCCGGTATTGCATCGCGTTGATACGTTTCGATTTTACGTATTCGCCGTATGTTTAAATAACTTTATAAATCTGCCGGCTTTAATAATAAGTGAGTCGCGATCCATAGATCACGACAAAAGTTAAGCAACTGGTCTATGTCGGTCTGAGATATCACTTGGTGTCCCACATGTCGCAGATTTTTTGCAGTATCGCTTCAGTCTTAGGACTAGTTACAGCGTGCAATAACAAAGTGTCCCGAAAAGTATATTATCGAGGATGTAAATTAAACATTGTAGAGTGGTGTATCACAAAGTGAAGTGATCAATTGCATATTAATGAGTCGATAATATCACAATTAATTTCATGTTTTCACAATAAAGGTACAACAGAAACTGCACCACACTTAGGTTGTCCAAGAAAAATGACAACACGAGAGGACATGTTAATTGCTTAAAGTTAAAAAAAGAGACCTGGTCCACGGCATCGCAAATTTTATCAGAAATAGACAGTAATATTAGCGTCCGTACAGTACAATGAACTTTTAGTTGAGAAATGATTTTATAACAGAAGACCTGCCAAGAAGCCCCTATTCATTAAAAAATACAGTCAGGACCGGCTTAGGTTTGCGTGCGAGAATTTGCACTGGGGTTTAGAAAAATGGAAAAACGTACTATTCAGCGACGAATCAGAGTTTAGTGTCTTCGACACGGACAGTATAGGATATGTTCGACGACTGCGTGGACAAAGACAACCAAAAATATTATCAGTTATCAGTTTACTATTAAACATGGAGGTGGAAACATTTTAGTGTGGGGATGTTTTTCATCACATGGGATAGGACCACTGTACCGAATACTAGGTATCATGGACCGCTTCAAATACGAAGACATCTTAAAATATGTCATGCTGCGTATGCTGAAGAGGAAATGCCATTGATATGAACATTTCAACATGAGAATGGCCAAAAGATAAGACATATGTTGTTAAACAATGGTTCGAAGAAAATAATGTATGGGTTTTATTTTGGCCGTCGCAATCGCCGGACATTAATATCATCGAAAATTTGTGGGAAATAGTGAACAAAAACAGGGGCAAAGCATCTCAAATGTGAACACATTATACTTATGATAGATTTTCCCAAGCATGGTAACAAATTCCACAAAAAACATTCATTAGAAATATCGTTATTTTTAATTTAGCAGTTAAATTTTATGGCAAGTTGCTCAACTTTTGTCCAAACTTTCTTTTATGATCATTCAGATATTCTTTTGTTTTTTACTTTGATGCACCAACATTTCACTGTGTGTTTTATTTTTGTGCGTATCTGCACTTTGTGTGGTTTTATTGGTTACTGATTAAGTAGATGCTTATCTACAGTTGCTTAACTTTTGACCGCTACTGTATATTTTTTTCTGTTTAAAGGGGGTTTATTGTTAGCTTTTAGCTTGAAAAGCTAAAAACTAACGTTGGCATTATCAAGAAATGATAAAAAAAACATCAGATTTTTACAAAAACCTAGTTTTCGTTAACACGGCTGACAAAAGCTTCTCGAGTATTGTGTAGTGTTTAAGTATATGTCTCTATTAGTCTTTATTATTCTATGTGGAAGGTTCGACACCTACTCCAAGATTATAAAGTTTACTTTAAAACAATGTACTCGTGCCTACTTCTTTGTTGTTTAATAAAAACAAGAGTAAATTGATAAATAGTTAGTTTTTTTTTTGGCGTGTGTTTCGCCATTTTCCATAAAAATTGGTCAATTTTCATTAGCCACGAAGTATTTTCTTTTACGAATTTACCACGGACATTACGGCAAGCACGGTACCCGATGAAACCGCTTATTTAATATGCGTCTGGCTCTTCGCTAACCTAATTTTCTAATTGATTACATTAACTTGAGCACAGTCAGTTCCACCTCTCCTGGAATCGGTTGCGATGATGTTAAAAATTTGATAAGAGGAGTTCTTTAGTCGGAAAGTGAAATCCGTTCTAATCTCCAGTGCAATTAGCGGTTCAGAATACGCGGGGTCGCACAAACGGAAGACCCTTTGAGAGACGCGACAAAATGTATTATTTACTGTTCGTTTTATATTTTTTCAACAGTGGCTCTGCCGATTTTTCTCCTAACTATTTCTGCGCCGACATGAACCCCCAACCACACATCATTATTCAGCAGGTAAATTTTGATTATGAATTTTGAAAACTTTTAAAATTTCTCTTTCGTGAAATGTGAAGAGGTTTTATAGGTGGTAGAGCCATCAACTCACTTCTTTTTGGCAATATAGAATGTGATTGCTAGACCTCAGTAAAAGGTTTTGCTTCCGCAAAAAAAACTTCAAACGAAAGTTGCGAAAAAAAAAAATTCTAAAGATGTGTGCCCCACCGGATGATCTTGGAAAAAATGTATATTTTTTTTTTGCAATTACAAAGTGGATATAATTTTGTTTTATAATTCATTATAAAATATCAAAAACGAAATAACAATTCAAATATTCATAACTTTTACAGATCACGAAATTTTGAAAAATTAACAAACATTGAAATATCGTATTTATCTGATGACTATAAAAACAAATTATCTTCTAGTAAGGACACATTTTGCCAACTTAGGTCTAGTAGTCACCCTCTAAGATATGATGCAGGGAGACCCCGTCAGGGAAGTGACCCTGAAGATGTTTTTTCTTGAGTATCTTGAAAATTGTTTGACGTAAAATTGCAGAATTTAGTACTCTGTTAAAATTTTTGATATTTAACGATATGTGATCACACTGACCACAATTATGTCGAAATTGTATTACTGGGAGTTGGGTGTGTGCTAAACACAAAGGGATGATGACAGATTTGACTTCAACTCTTTTGTGTTATATTTAATAGTTTTGAAGACCATAATGTTTTCGAGTAACATCGATTTCAAAATCTCCTCACATTACTCATCAAAATATATCAGAATGGATTCTTCTTTAAAAAAATAAAATAAAAATATAATTTGTATACCTATTAACATTATATACTAATATTTTTTCGTAATTTTATGTCCAACAGTTTTCAAACGACCTAAGAAAAACTAGGGGCATCCCTTTGTGGCGTAGGTTCATTAGAGAGCAATTTAAGAAAAATATGTTTTTTTTAAGGGTTTCGTCTGTCATTTCTTATAAAACTTTCCCTACACGTCCACTAAATTACAACTAAACACCTTGTACGAATACTGTATTTTAGAAGAAAAAATATAATTTATAATAAAAACGAAAACATAATGGAAATTAAATATAAAAAGGATGGAATTTTTAAATTCCCATTTAAAATGTAATTTAAATAAAAAAATCTGTAAGGATATGCTACAAAATACATGTATACTTTGTACGAAATAAAAATCGATGCAAGTCACCGATGATGCAATTATATGAGTGCAGTGATACCACCACTTATTTATATTGAAATAAAAACTATAATGGATTGTTTTATTGAATTTTAAATTTCGGGCTTGATATTCGTTGTTATGCAATTGGCAACCGACATTGCCGTGTTGTATTAGGTACTTGATATTTGTTCACAGTTTGAAATTGTCTGAACTCTACATTGGCTTTAATAGTGATTTGCGTCTTTTTTTGAGCTTCAAATTGATATTTGCAAAACTGTTATTTTCAGAACAAAATGTTATAGTTGTCAGGCTTCCTTTTGCGAAATAACAAAACAGTTGCTGTAAAAAATTAGCAGCATCTTTGATACGCTAGTTCGAAAAAGGACGAGACAACAATGGTCCATTGCCACCCTTAACAGCTGTTAGAAAAGTAATTTAAATATAAAAATAAAATATTAAGTAAAGCCACAGGCAGTAATATTGTTTCAGCACACACAGTAATATTGTTTCAGTATGTATTCAGCAGTGTAATTTGTAGACTATACAAAGTTTTCATTTTCCATATCTGTGGGGAATTTGGCGAAATTCTTTGGCGAGTAATGTTTAAAGCGTTTGATTTAGCATTACTATAACTATAGTAATTTTTAAAGCGTTTCGTCTATTCTATATCTAAAATCCAACAAACCCAAAAACTAAACTGGAATGTTTCTACGGTTAATTGTATTTCACAAAAATAAAAAAAACAATGGACTTTTAAAAATACCGAGAAAGCGTAGTCCTACCTACCATGATGGTTACAAATACTGTAGCATTGAATACAAGTGCTATTCGTAACATTTATAATAATTGATATTTATGTACAAAAAACTACACTGCACTATTTGTAACGGAATGATATTTGTGAGAAAATCTTTATTTTTTTTAATAAGTGTTTATTAAAAATCCCTTCCATTAAGAAAAAATATCTTTACTAAATTTTACTATAGACATCCAAAAAAAAAAACGTCATCAACTCTGGCTATGAACGAGAGAGAAGGAAATAGCGGTCATGTCTAAGCTTTTCGGTTATGTCAAACTTTTGACAAGTGACTGTCACAATTTGTAAAATAAACAATGGCTGTCATATGATGTGACAGTCTTGACAAGTAAATAAGGTTATAAATTCGATCAAGAATAGAAATACGTCTTTTTTTTCTCGGCCGACTTTGATGACGTTTTTTTTTTTGGATGTCTCCATATTAATTTTGCTCTCTATTATGCACCAACCAATGAATAATATGCTTTTAAAATATATACACTTTTAAAATAATTTCTTTTGATAAAAAAAAAACACAATCAATCCATCCATATGCTAGTCAAACATATTTCTAAATAGTGAATAATTTTATAACAATCTGGCATCAGTGCGCTCTAAAATTTAAACACGTGCTTGATGAAGTGCGTCGGTTTTTATTTTGTATGAGGTATACATCCGTTTATTTTCGCTCTCCCAATTTCATTAGTCTAAGTGTAATCGCTCAAAAGATACGAAGGGGAGGAGAATTTTGGCTAGCACTGTATGGTAATGTGTGTGAACATTTTCTTTAGCTTATGGGCATTTGGTACGGCGTGGAAAAGATAGACCATATGGAGGAAAGGCACTACAGAGCACAATCTTCATCGTGTCCAATTATTCACATATCCGAAGACCGTCCACCACCAACTGTAAATCCCCTGTACAGACATTACAATTACACTCATGTGTACGGTACAGGTGAGCGATAATACAGTATAATCTTTTTAATCCGCACATGCGCTAGTCCGAACGGCCAGATCATGAAGGTACAGTCCGAACGCTATCTCGTTAATCCGAACACGCTGACAAGAAAACACTCGTTGTCGCTTTCGATTCGCTATCAGTGTTTGAATACTTAATATTGTTTTGAAAATGAATATTGTGAACCTCTGAATATTGTTTACTAGTCCAGTAGGCAGGGAGCTAAAATCATCAAAACCTGTTCTTGAGACATCTAAGTCTACGCATTTCTTGCGTAGAACACAATGCGCGGGATCCGTAGAGCTGAAACCGTTCGCTAATTTTTTAAATTAACAACTTTAATTAAAAAAAAAACGTGTTTTTTTCACATTTTCGCTTATATCTCCGTTCTTTGGCATATTTTATATAGTATATGCATATAAGAAGTTGTAGCCTATTGAATTTCCAAAATTGTAAGTCCAACCCGAAGTCTCCAAGTGCTATTGTTAACTTGTAAATGCCTGCTGGAAAAAGTGCTGTTTTTTCACTATTTTTTTTTACTTCGAAGTTACAAAAAAAATTTGAGCTCGATCCGTTAATAACTTTTCGAGTAATTAACGATTGATTTTTTTTGCAAGCCTTAATTAACAATGACGCCATTTCTTTGTTTATTGTACGATATTGACCGGATTGGGCTAGAAAAATCATAAATCTTTCAAGTTTGCGAGACTTTTTGAGATTTCGAAAAATATTAATTTGGACCAGTTTATAACGTTTTCTACGGGACTACCTTTTTTTGACGTGACGTATATACATATATTGTTTTAGCGTTGCCGCTTCGAAATTATCGGAATTGTGACTATAATATTTTGATGCCCATATTTTGTTTAAAATACGCGTTTGAAACGTCAACTTTCAAGATATTATAAAAATCATTTTGCCACTAAATATGAAATATCAGGAATCTATGAATGTAATTCCATATACTTAACTCAACATATGGAATATAACTACTGAAATAAAACAAAACGAAAACTGAAATAAAATTTTAATTTTTAGTATGTTTGTAGGGTTGCCAACAATTAAAACCTTTTTTTTTTTTTTTTTTTTTTTTTCCCCCCCTACACAAACAGAAACGGCAATCTAATTCTTAAATATACTACAGTCAAACTAATTTTGATAACGGATAAAATTTTCATTATTCAAACAAATCTTTTACGCTGAATTCTAAAGTTGCATTGTTATGGATTAGAAGAATTGTAAATGCAATATAAGGTAGAGCCATAAGTATGTCGTTTGCCAAAATATACGGCGAGGGGCTAAAGTTTGGAATGAAATTAAAAACTTGTCACTTCATTTCTTGAAGTAATTTATTTTCAGTAGAGTTTCTCAAGAAATATTGAAAGATAAGAATTAGTTTATTTACGTGTCAGTTTTAATTTTTTTAAATAGAAACCCTGTATGATATTTTTGAGGGTTGAAGAAATTTAAATTTGTGTTAACAAAGTAAAAAGATTGAATTATTCTATAAAAAGTGTAAAAAGTGTAGTAAGGTCAGAATAATAAAGCTATACAACACCTACATAATTTAAAAAGAATTAGAAGTGAAATTCGGAGAATCAAACCTCAAGTTATTAGAAAAATGTATTAAGCGAATTTTGAATATCGTGTGGCTGTAGCTGAGGAAGTGTTTGGAAAGCATATCGAACATTTAATTTAGGTCTATTTTTATCTATTTTGAAAACTGTTAATGTATCACCTACTGCTTTCTCCATGTTACGTTGTTTCTGTTACTGATACTAGTTATGGTAGATAAATTTCCCAATTCAACAGCTGTTATCTCGATAGTCACGAAAGTAACAGGTAACAAATGTTATATTTTTGAAATTTTCTCTCAAAGGTCTGCTCAAAAATATAAAACGATACAGGGCGCAACACTAAAAAAAAAAAAGATTGACAGCGATACATGAAACTAGAACGCCCTGTATACTTTCACTATTTTTTGAAAAACTCTAAACTGAAAATAAATATTGAGGTGTCGAAGCATTTCGTTCAAATATCAATAAACCCTGGGTTTTTAATTTTGTTCCAAACTTTAGCCCCTCACTGTATAATATAAAAATATATTGTAAATTCAAATATATATAGGATTGTAAAAACGGGAAATTTGAAATTAATTTTAATTTTTTGCTTGTCTAGAACATCAATATTCCCTTCTAAACAAAAAAATGGTGTCTAACTGGTATATTTTTAATCGTAACAAGTGAGTCAAAATTCCTGAAGTGGGCCACTTAAAATTGATGTGTCGAATTTTATATTTCTTTTTTTAGGGATATTGAAGGTTTATATTTCAAAATTAATATCCTAAAATGTTTTTGCAAATTTTTTTATTTTGCAAGTTATAAACAAATTACTTTTTAGGTAAGGTTTTTTTTTGAAAATGTGATTATTCAGCGAGTGTTTTATAAAACTTTACGAAATTTTAATGGCAGATACAAGAATAATAGGAGAATACGATAGTATATTCAATTTATGCAAAAAAAACTATTTGTTTATAAAAAAATTATTTTTTTAATAAACAAAGGTAAATTAAACAATGTTCTCGGTGAGGTAGGATAATTTTTTTAGGTTTTATTCCTTTATCATTAAGCTAACGATCCCCGCAAAAAAAATTTTGTATTCTTCAGATAAACAAAAGATGAATTTTTTACCGTAGTCGCATATTTGCGACCTGCTCCTCCGCGCCTCGCCCCTTCACGCCTCGCTAGCAAACTCATATGCAATTAATAATAAAAAGTTTACTTATTTTATTTTGTTTTATTTCGTTTTAACAATAAAGTCGATTAATCATTTAGTACGACAACTTTGGTATGATCTGAAAAAATTCTAAATTTTTTATATCGAACTGTTTGAAACGATGGTATTGACGGGTTCCTTTTATGGTTTTAGCATTTGAAAAACGTGATTCTAAGTGTTTTTTGTGTTTTTCGTATGCACCTGATGAACAATATTCAAACTCAATTTTTTTGAAAAATTCGCGAGCCCTTTCATATAGTTTTCGCGATGTTACTATAATTTTATTTTGCAAACTTGCGCGGTAAGCGCTTCTTTTTACACACCCACCAATGCCGTCACAAGATTTTTATATTTATAAAAATCGATTCAATTTGCTGAATTTGTTATACCACGAAGAAGATTTTGGTATTAAAGCGGATTGGAACAACTTTTTTGCTATTGCTCATGGCAAAGGAGCTTGCGACGGCATTGGTGGGTGTGTAAAAAGAAGTGCTTACCGAGCAAGTTGGCAAAATAAAACTATAGTAACATCGCGAAAACTGTATAAAAGGGCTCGTGAATTTTTCAAAAAAATTGAGTTTGAATATTGTTATATAGTATATAATAAAAAAAATTTGTAAAAATATTTTAGGATATTAATTTTGAAATATAAACCTTCCAATATCCCTAAAAAAAGAAATATAAAATTCAACACATCGATTTTAAGTGGCCCACTTCAGGAATTTTGACTCAAGTACATATCATAGGCAAAATTATTTAACGGAAAATAAAAATGGTGGTTTCTTGTAATCTTTTTGACGGATAAGTACCATTTTAAAATTAGTTGGGTACCTCTGAATGGCGCTTATCACAAAATTTACGAAAATTTTGACTATTCCAATACATAATAACTTGCTGTCTAAATTTTATAGTGGTATGGCATTATTTTACGTGAATTACGTATTTAGGTCAGGGTTATGGAACGCCCCTGCCGTCTGTCGGCAGGTACCAGCCGGAGCAACACCAGACGTACACGGGACGCGACAGACAGACGACTTATTCGAACTACCCGGAAGAGAGGAGGCACCGCGGCCTTAACGCTCCGAACAACCCGGAAATGAGGTACTTGCGACTGTACTGGGTCGAAAGTGGAGATGCCAGTATCGAATTCCATCTGAGATACAACGTTTCCAATGCCGGATTCTGGATTAGCAGCGGGCCAGTAGTCGGTAAGGACAAACATATAAGAGGTGTGTAAATTAAGTAATGAAACTGTTTTTTTTTTATTCGAATTGAATTACCATTCAATATTGTCTACTTCAAAATAACTTCCTTGGGAAGCCACACAACGCTGGAGACGGTTCTTCCATTCCTTATAGCAGTGTTGGAACTCATGTATTGGAATAACCTTCAGCTGGTCGGTTACAGCCATTTGAATGTTTTCTATGTTTCCGAAATAACGTCCGTTGAGGTGATTTTTCAATCTCCGGAAGAGAAAAAAGTTACAAGGACTCAAGTCAGGCGAATAAGGAGGCTGAGGAGCCACAGGAATGTTTTTACTTGCTAAAAACTCGTTTATGGGAATGGCTGTGTGATAAGGCGCATTGTTGTGATGCAACATCCAGTTGTTCTTGATGTTTAGTCTCACACGCATGACCCTTTTTCGAGGGTTTTCAAGAACTTCTCTGTAAAAGTGTTGATTTACTGTTTGGCCTGGAGGCACAAACTCTTTGTGTACAATTCCCTGGCTATTAAAAAAGCAAATCAGCATGTATTTGATCTTCGACTTGCTCATTCTTGCTTTTTTGGGTCTTGGAGAGCTTGACGTGTGCCATTCTATGCTTTAGCGCTGGGTTTCCGGGTCGTACTCGAACACCCAAGTCTCATCACCAGTAATGAAGCGTCCCATAAAATGGAGATCATTTTCAATCGATTCCAAAAAGTCAAGACACCTTATTTTCCTGATGTCCTTTTGTTTCCGGGAAAGATTTCTTGGAAACATTTTTGTGTTGATTTTTCTCATCCCCAATTCGTTAGTCAAAATCTGATGAATAGTAGTTTGATTCAAATTTAACTCTTCCCCGATCATTCTTGTCGTCAACCGACGATCTGAACGCACAATATCCTGGATTCTGTTAACATTTTCATCGGTTCTTGAAGATGAAGGCCTTTCGCTGCGTGGTTTATCTTCAATCGACTCTCTTCCTTCTGAGAATGCCTTAAACCACCGAAAAACCTGGGCTCTTGAAAAGACACTGTCTCCCTAGGCGTGTTGAAATTTTGCAAAAGTACCCGTTGCGCTGTATTCAAGTCTGAAGCAAAACCTGATAGCACACCTTTACTCAAAATTAATGTCACTCATTTTTAAAACTCACTAGAAAAAAAAAACGGTTTACGAAAACAGTCACAAAGAACAAACAGATGACTCGAACGAGTTCAAACTTGTACTGAAAGTACATTACATGTTAACCTACCGCCTTTCCAAGTCCCGTCTCCGCAGTGTTGCTAGATCGGGCGCTATGTTGCCAGTCTCATTACTTAATTTACACACCTTGTAATACGATATTTAAGTTTTTTGCTGAAAAACTGTTTAGAGTTTAAAAGTTTTGCTCTAAAAAAGTTTATAGGACAACAGGCTCTAGGCTCTTATTATCTAGTATATATTTTTTAATACGTACAATAAGCGGGAAAAAGTTGTAACAAAAAAAAAATCAATGGCGACCCTTAATTTAACCTGTTAAAGAAACTTAGTTAATGAAACTAAGTGTTAGAAAAATACGGAAAAAAACATGTTTTACATATTATGTAAATGTACCAAATTTCGTTTCAATCTAATCAGTCAAAGCAAACACAGAATATCAAACATTCAGTTTGTTATTAACCTTTGACTTTTGATAACTTCGTAGATGTGGATTTTGAGATAGAAAAAAAAAAACAAATTTTTCGCTGTAGAATATTTCTTGGAAGTAATAATGTGAAGTTAGGAAAAATCTTGAGTATTATCCATTACCAAACTAACAATTATTTACTAACATAGAAATACATATATACGTATATCGTAAATTGTCAGAAAATAATATATGTATACTTCTTTAAAATCTAATATTTTTAAATTGCTGTAATGCATTTCATGCTTTTTGCAGACCCCGTAGAGAAGATAGGTACTTAAATAATACAGACGAATTTTAGAATAATGTTCACATAAAGGTTGTTAGGCATGTGACGTGTTAGTATTAACGGATGAATCATCTAATTTGTTTATAAAGATGTGTGTCGTGTAATAAGTATCTTGCAATTATGTTCAATTTACTTTTATAGTCGAAGGATCAGGAAATGTGGACAAGCCCAACATAACAGCGTTATGACGTTATTAATACTGTAAGTTGCAAGTAATATCTGCGAATGATTTGTTCTTAAAAGGACATCTGACGAAATAAAAAAAATGGAATTCGGAATTCCTAATACCATAGTTATACGAGTAATTTGTGGTAAATTCAGACCGTCTTTTTTATTTGATTCATTGCTGCGTTGAGCAGTGTATAAAATAATTACCTTACTATACGATAATACGATATTTTTCTATACTTTCTGATAGCTCCTGTAGTTTTCGTTAATATACTGAATATTTACCAGCTGATTCATCCATACCTCTGGAATCTTAGATATTATGTTGTCAGTAAGAGGTCTGGAGAGAATTTATTTTCCAGCGGATGATACGAGGTATGTTAAATTAAGTAATGAGATTGGTTTTTTAATTTTTTTTTATTCGAATACAATTACAATTCAGCATTGTCTCCTTAAAATAACTTCCTTGGGAAGCCACACAGCGCTGGAGATGGTTTTTCCATTCCTCATAGCAGTGCTGGTACTCATATACTGGAATAGCCTTCAGCTGGTCGGTTACAGCCATTTGAATGTTCTCTGCGATCCCAAAATGACGTCCCTTGAGGTGATTTTTCAATCTCAGGAAGAGAAAAAATTCACAAGGACTCAAGTCAGGCAAATAAGGATGCTGAGGAGCCACACGAATGTTTTTACTGGCTTAAAATTCGTTTACTGGAATGTTTGAAACAGTTGTTCTTGACGTTTGGTCTCACGAGCATGAGCATTTTTCAAAATGTTTCAAGAACCTCTCTGTAAAAGTGTTGATTTACTATTTGGCCTGGAGACACAAACTCTTTGTGGACAATTCCCTGGCCATCAAAAAAAGCAAATCGGCATGCATTTGATCTTCGACTTGCTTAATCTTGCTTTTTTGGGTCTTGGAGAGCTTGAAGTGTGCCATTCCATGCTTTGGCGCTTGGTTTCCGTGTCGTACTCAAACACCCAAGTCTCATCACCAGTAATGACACGTTCCATAAAATGGGGATCATTTTCAATCGATTCCAAAAAGTCAAGACACCTTTCTCTCCTGATGTCCTTTTGTTCCTGCGAAAGATTTTTTGGCAGCATTTTTGCGCAGATTTTTCTCAACCCCAATTCCTTAGTCCAAATCTGATGAACAGTCGTGTGATTCAAATTGAACTTTTCCCCAACCATTCTTGTCAGCCGACGATCTGAACGCACAAGGTCCCATATTTTATCGACATTTTCATCAGTTTTTGAAGATGAAGGATTTCCGTTGCGTGGTTCATCTTCAATATACTCTATTCCTTCCGAGAATGCCTTAAACCACCGAAAAACCTGGGCTCTTGAAAAAAGGCGTGTCTCCGTAGGCGTGTTGAAGTTTTGCAAAAGCATCCGTTGTGCTGTGCCCATGTCTGAAGCAAAACCTGATAGTACACCGTGCTCAAAATTCACTCATTTTTAAAACGCACTATAAAAAACGGTTTACGAAAACAGTCACAAAGAACAAACAAATAACTCTAACAAGTTCAAACTTGTACTGAAGGTGCATTACATGTGAACCTACCGCCCTTCCAAGTCCCGTCTCCGCAATGTTGCTAGATCGGGCGCTACGTTACCAGTCTTATTACTTAATTTACACGGCTTGTATAACTATTAACTGTCCATCGGACCATTCAGTTATAGGATTGAATATTAAAAAATATAAAAATTATGTGTATGTCCTTGTCAATTCCTTGGAACAGACCTATCTAAATCTTCCTGACTGTCGAATTTCTGATCGTTATAGGAATGCCCCTGGACGACAAATATAGTCACTTCGCGGGCACAGTCCAAGTCCTGAAGGCAGTTGGGAGTCACGTGGTGTTAAATTTCTGCCACCTGATTCCGGAGAGGCAACTCTTCACCATCATCTTGGCGAGGGAAGTGCGATTAAAAACGACTGAATTGAACGGCGTGCACAGTATGCTTCACCGGAAAGGCCTGAACACGAACTCCGTCAAGAAAATGTGCAATAATAGCGGAAACAGCATCAGCAGCACGAACTTGAGTTTAGTGTTGGTTCTCGCTTTCATTTGGAGATCGGTCGTTGCAAATTTGTCGACGAGTAAGGTGTAATTGGAGTAGAGCAAACCAAGAGTAGAGGTCGGAGGTGTAAAATCGTTTAAAAATTGTCGAACGTTTTAAAAATTGATCGATACGTCAGTTAAAAAAAACCTCTCTGTTAAACAAATACTTAGATCATACATATATCTATGATATTAAGGTGTAATGTATTACATCTGATTCAACCACAAAATAAACCCTTAGGACTAGAGAAATGCACGAAAGTGAGATTATTTGTATTATATTTGATTAGACCTTTGTATTGTATAATCCCTTTTTTTTTTGCTAGCTACTGACAAAATAATGTATTATCTTATCAAATGAGAACAGGGCTTTTCGGTTCAGTAATCAGTAAGTAGCAGACAATTTTATTTTTATATTTATTTACATATATATAATCTTTATACAGGGTGAGTCAGAAAGAATGGGACAATACTAAACTGGAGATAATAGACACCAACATATTATGATTGAGCTCAACATACCTTATACCAGTATCGCTGGTTTAAAAGATACAGCGTGTTCAAAGTTTAAATTTTATTCTGAAATTTCTCAATAATTAAGAAAGTTTTGGTAGTATAAATCTGAAAATTGGTAGTTTTATGTTTTTTGGTGTGAGAATTGAGAATTTTAAGCTTATTTTGACATTGCTCCTAGAGGGCGCTAGTTTCACCATATTATTTTGGTAAATTAAAACATATTTTTTTTTATATGTTGAGTCATGCGTAAAACAAGTCGAGAATCTAAAAAGAACGCTCAATCCTACAGAGACAAGGTTCTCAAAATTCTACAGGAAAAAAAAACAGCGACATTGATATAAGGCATGTTGAGCTCACTGAAAATAATTTAATGATATGTAAATTTGACAAATGTTGACACAAGCCTACTTATTGTTAGAAAAAATATAGCAATATCAGCGCCTGAAAAAAAATCAACAAAATATATTGAACCTTTTAAATGCAAATAGTTCTTTTAGATTCTCTAATAAAATTTAAACTTTGAACACGTTGTATCTCTTACTCAAGCGATATTGGTATAAGGCATGTTGAGCTCAATCATAATAATTTGATGTCTAGTATCTCCAGTTTAGTCTTGTCCCATTCTTTCTGATTCGCCCTGTATATTATGTACGATCAGAATTTTTTGAAATTCTCGACGAACTTTCCACCTTTAACAAAATTTTCATTATGGGAAGGACCCCTCAGAGAAGACATTTAAATATTAAATTTCTACCAGGATTTTCACAGCTCTTATTTTTGAGTTTTCCTTGTTCATTTTGAGTTTATTATATATAAAAGCATCTTCCATATTTTCAAAATTCTTTCACATTCGTCTAAATGGTGTCTTGTACTTTTTCAACAAAAACGTGATAAAGATCAGATACGTTACTGTAAACGTAACTTACGATATTTATATACATATATACTGTTGTTATCGATATAATTATTCTATACATCCAAAAAAAGTCATCAAATCTGGCTGTGAACGAGAGAGGTGGAAATAGCGGTTACATCGAAGCTTTTTAGTTATGTAAAACTTTTGACAAGTGACTGTCAAACATTTAATTGTCAACAATTAAATAAGGTTATAAATTTAAGAATTAAGAATGGAAATACGTCTTTATTGCATGGCCAACTTTGATGATGTTTTTTTGAATGGCTTGTTAGTAAACGAAATCTAATTTATTTGTTATCGAAAAATGTATATACATCATAATAAAGCACTTTAAGATATTAGAGGATTGAGTTATTTATATTTGCATATGACCAAATAATTAACCTCTTTTAATACCCGTGATGCCATGGCCACCCACTTTATAAATGCATTAATTTACCGTCTTCGTTTAGGCAGTAACGATGATGATAACTTCCTGTAAGCGTTTTAACTACGACTATTTCCCATGTATCTGTTAAAATACGTTTTTAATTTCATTGTTTATAGAGTTTAAATTGAGTATATATCAATTTTAGCACTACTTCTTGGTTTAAAGTATTTTTTTTTATTTCAAACCCAAAAATCTTGTAGAATAACAACTTTGCTAAACCAAAAGTAAATACTATACTAAGTATAGTATACTTCCACTCCATTATGTGGAAGTAAAACTATAGATTATTGTGCAAATAAGCGATAATATTGTAGGCCTATAAGTTCATTAATAAATTAAGATCGACCTATACCTCCCAGAAGATCTCTGAACACTGAATTAATACTGAAAGTAATACTGAATAACTTGTTTCTTAATTTCCAAAATTTCCGTATCCAAAATATGTGTACCTATAGTTTCGAATTAAAAAAATATAATGCGTTTGTTTTGTTTTATTATGCGTATGTTTAAATTACAATCATTATAGAATACTTGATATACAGGGTGAATCAGAAAGAAAGGGACAAGACTAAACTGGAGATACTAGACACAAAATATTATGATTGAGCTCAACATGCCTTTTACATACCAATGTCGCTAGTTTACGAGATACAGCTTGTTCAAAGTTTAAATTTTATTCTGAAATTTTTCAATAATTAAGAAAATTTTGATAGGTAGTATAAATCTGAAAATTGGTAGTTTTATGTTTTTTGGTGTGAGAATTACGAATTTTAAGCTTATTTTGACGTTGCTCCTAGAGAGTGCTAGTTTCACCGTATTATTTTGGTAAATTAATATATATTTTTTTATCTGTTCATGCGTAAAACAAGTCGATAATCTAAAAGAACGCTCAATTCTACAGAGAAAAGACACTCTTGATTAGGTCGTCTAAATCTATCGGTTTTTAAGTTATTTGCATTTAAAAGGTTCAATGTATTTTGTTTTTTTTTCAGGCGCTGGAATTTTCTTTATATTATTTTCAAAATAGCGAAATAATTTAATGATATGTAAATTTGACAAATGTTAACACAAGCCTACTTAGCAAAAATATAGCAATATCAGCGCCTGAAAAAAAAATCAACAAAACACATTGAACCTTTTAAATGCAAAAACTAAAAACCGATAGATTTAGACGACCTAAACAAGAGTACCTTATCTCTGTAGAATTGAGCGTTCTTTTAGATTCTCGACTTGTTTTACGCATGACTCAACAGAAAATTCAACAGATAAAAAAAATCATGTTTTAATTTACCAAAATAATACGATGAAACTAGCGCCCTCTAGGAGCAAGGTCAAAATAAGTTATATAGAATTCGTATAATTCACAAAAAAATGACGGAGGCAGATTTATCTAAAATCTTTCTTGATGGAGTAAAATGAGATAATATCTACAAATAACTGTGATAATATTTGCTGGAACATGTTGACCTCAAAAAATATTTTGTTACTAGTTTAGTGTGTAACTCATAATTTTATAAATACCATTGAAGGAATTATGATGAAAAGAACCATCAATAACTCAATCCTGCAAAATCGTATACCAATAATTTTAGGCTCATGTAATCAGTTAACATACGATTATTTTTGACTGGACACATACCAAATTTATACTATATTTCTAGTTTAAGTTCCATAAGTTTTTCAAGTTTAATTTATTTTAAAAGTTAAAAGCTCAAGAATCGCATTTCAGCGTAATGTGTATTTTTAATAAATCCTTCACAATTTATGTTTTACTGATTAAATTAGTAGTGTTCTTTGAAAATGCGGTAAAACAAGAACCTTAGGCGTTGAATATTTTAAGCTCTGGAGTTTTACTGTCCACGAAATACCGAAGTAATACTTCTAAGATGCATGATTTCGCAAACCATATGTACATATCTTGCAAGGAGAAGAATAATACTATATATTATGCCTATCTCACTTGCATATTTAGGTAGAGAATTGTTGCCACGGTTCACAGAACCGTATGCGTATAAATATGTATATAGAAACAAAGAGTGACATATTGGTCCAAAGTGCCGGTGTAATGAAATTGTGTGCCATTATTGTAAAGATAAAAAGCTCTATTTGGCTTCGTATACTTTTAACGCGTATATAAAATAATTTTATAACTATAAATAAAAGTACCTACAATTTAAAATTAAGACAACCCCAAAAGCAAAATTGGAAAAATTTTTTTCAAAATTACTACATACATATATGTATGTTAACTCGCGGAATATGGCAGTTAAATATTCTTGTCAAATGAGAAACAAAATAACGGAATTCGATATTTTACAAAATATATTTTAGTAGTTAACTGAAAATGTTATGGCCATTAGGAATTTTGGGAAAAACAATGTTCTCTATAAAATCTAATTATTAATAGTGACCATAACTTTTTGTCATACAAAAAATTTTAGTTTTAGTTTTTTTTTTTTTTGTTCAAAAAGTCAAAAAGTATTTCTACGTAGTATTTGTTTAACTAAATTTTTGTTTAACTGATAAATTAGTAGTGTTCCTAGAGTGGGTACTGAGAACCTTCGGGAGAAACAAAAACTGGACTTTTTTCCACGAAACGAACTACTACACTTTTCTCGACGCGCGTTTCGCCATACCAAGTTCGCATCTTTAGGAGAAGATTAAAACTAAATTCTAGCCTACAAACGTGAACTATTTACCAAATTTGTTGCCACGGTTCACTGAACCGTAACTGTCTTTGTTTATCAGAGCAACCGACAGTGGACTGGTGGGTATCGGACCATTGTCCTTATTCATACTATTGTTACACTTAATGATTTCTAAACTTTCAAAAGCATCCAACTGTCTACTGTTTGTTACATTTCTAATTAATTTTAAATTATTTATGTCTATCCTATGGTTGTTGTCAAAAGCGTGTTGGGCAACACAAGATTTTTCTGTTCTGCCATATTTCAAATGAGCCATGTGTTCTTTAAATATATTCAATATAGATCTTTTTGTTTGCCCAATATACTTTTGATCACAATCTTTACAACTTATTTCGTATATTCCTGACTTTTCCTTATTGTCGAGTTTGTCTTTGGAGTTACCTAAAAGCGTCTGTAGTTTATTTTTAGAATTATAAACCAAATTGATATTGTCATTTTTTAAAAATTTATATAGTCCGCGGGTGAATATGGTTCATTGGCGAAGCAAATTTCGAATTGTCAGTATCTCTACGAAAAGTCGTGGAATTGTACAAGGTTCTCTTAAATTTATGCCTCCTTATTAACTTATCTATTAAATGGACTGAGTAACCGTTACTCTTAGCTATATTCTTAATTAATTGATTCTCATGTTCAAACCTCTCTTTACTGAGGGGGAAATTTAACAAACGGTGAATTAGAAAATTAAAACTTGCCATTTTATGCTGAAAAGGGTGGTGTGAATCGTTGGGAATATATAATATAATCTTAGATATATTCCCGTCGAGAAAACTGTAGTAGTTCGGTGTTTCGTCGAAAACGTCCAGGTTTTTTTTTAATTTGTAGTAATAAAACAATACTTATACGAAATACATCAGGACTAGTTAAATCCATACCAAAATTGTCTAGATGAACACTCTAGCAAGAAAATGAAGGATTTTCTTAATATTTGCATTTCAGTTTTCCTGTTTTCCAACAATTCTTCAACAGTTGTTATAGTTAATTGTAATACTTCAAGATATAATACTTCATCATTTTTTATGTTATATATATATTTTTTAATTTCATATACCACCTTGTGAACTGTGTCTAATAAGCCCAAGTTGAAGGTGACATGTCGATTGAGTGAAAAAATATCGTTAAAAAGGTAAAATCGTGATGTTTAAAAAACGTGAATAACTTCGAAAATGTTAAATAATTAATTGGACATATATTAAAGGGAAATCTTCAGAGTATCTATTTGACTAACTGAATCATTTTGAAAAAAAAAATCCTAGACATGAGCGATTTCTAAAGTTGAAAAAAAAACATCATAAAAAATCAAAACTCTTCCATTCTTACAAATTTTCCTAAAAATCACTATTCATAAAATTTTAATGAACACTGCGAGTTCTAGCAGAATATTAATCCGTAAATTTTAATGTTATGTGTGGCGTATAGGGCTTTTTTGAATTTTGATGAAAATTTTGGTTCAACTTTAGAAATTTCTCATACCATGTCTAGGAAATGCATTTACAAAATAGCTCAGTTAGTTAGATGATAACATGAAGATTTCCCTTTAATATGAGTACAAAAACTTTGAAAATGACTTATAAAATGAAAATATTTTCAGTGTTATTCGCGTTTTTTTGAAAACATCGGAATTTTACTTTCTTAGTCGATATCTTTTCAACTTGGGCTTATCAGACGCAGAATTTCAGAAGTTGTAATCTTATCAGAAGCAAAAAAAATGTTATTGTAGTACAAAAATTATCAGAATTTAAGCAACCTTCAAAAAGTGGTATGACTTTCGTTGCAGACCTGTATATCAATGTGCATAATATTTCAAGTGTAAACAAGCTAAGCATGACAGTTGAGTAAACTCAGCAGCATCTGAATGGGTCGCAAGTCCGCCTATTCACTAACCATATAAAAAATCTTTTCAAAACCGGAAATACATATTCGGACTAATTTTTGCAAGCTGAATGTTTTTGTCATTGACACCTCCCAAAATATGCTTAATTCTCTATTTAGGTCAAAATTAGAGCCACTTCCGGTTGACCTACGGCCAACCGGAAGTGCCGTTGCCCGTCACCTAACCGACCTAGATATTGTGCAAAAAGAATTATCCGGATCGGTCAAGACGTTTAGTCGCTACGCGTGTAACAGACACACGCACGGACACACGGACAACAAGAACACAGAGAATAGGCGACCCATTCAATAAATATTGAAGACCTGCACTGAACCAACAATTCAAACCAACCCAATCTTCTTTTAGTGATAAAAATGTTTTATTTAGTGAAATAAACAAAATACTCGGGGGATTGCGGTTGCCGTTGCTTCTACTGACCTTTTTTTTTTTGGCTTTTTTTGTTTAATCTGCACTGAGCGCCCCCCCCCAAACATAAATACTGGCTACGCCCTTGGAAATAAACATAACTAAAAACTATGAAAAAAAGTATACACAATTTAAAAACTTGTATTTGATTCTAGATCGGTCGTTTAATTTTTTATGCTTTCCAAAATATTTATATAATTTTGCAATTAGCGGAGGTTTCAAAAGCAAAACGATGATCTGTTAGTTACTTTTACCGAGAGCAAGGAGTCTCTTAGAAAAAATTGTAGGAATAATTGGAATTTTTACATATATTTTTTTATGTTAGATTAAGATATACTAATCTGTTTGGTAATTACTTTTAAATGAACTTATAATTAAAAACTGTGATATCCTCTGATAACGGTGAATATTAAATAATAAAATGTATATGTTCAAATATTTTATAAAACTGTCGCATGGCTGATTGTTTTTGACATTTTTGTGTCTACTGAGTTTTCATTGGACCTTCCCCATTGTTATTTTACTACTTTATTAATTATATATTCGTATGTACATGGAGGCGCTTCATTATAATATAAATAATATTTTGTATAATAAAAGATAACGCCGTCAATATAACAAATTAATTAACGGTATGTTTGTCAAACTCATAAAGCAAAATAATTTCGAAAATTACTTGCCTGTACAATACACGAATGGTAAAGATGAATACAGATGCGAGTAGATATATATACACATAGATAAACTAAAATGTATTATTTAATAAACCGATATATATATATACATATATTAGAAACATTGACAGTATCTTTACGTTATCTTTAGCGATAAATTGTTATATCAGAAATTTGAATAAACTTAAAAAAATAATGGATTATCTTTGGCGGGGGAGATTCTATCTCTCACGAGAAAATAATCGGAATGTGTCATAGACGATAAGAATACTAGAAAATAAATAAAATGAATAATATAGCGCATAGTTAGGTCCAGTGGCGGTTGGTGATATTTCAGTTAGCCATATCTTGAAAACGACGCATGGGACCCACTTCACTTTTTAGGTGATGATTATACACCTCTTACAGAATTTATAGTGAAAAAACAGTCAACAAAGTTTGCGAAAAAAAAATCCAAAAAACCTGGAGCACTCCCTGGGATCTCAGTAACGCTCTGTGGAATATTTGCAGTAAATTTTTTTTCGTAATCTAGAAACAAATGTAAGGAGAGGTTTTTCGATTTGTTACAATTTTTTTTTTTTCAAAATGTTATGGCCATTTTAATTTTAATTTTATAAGAACATTTTTTATTTCCCAAAACTAAAATGCCCATAACTTTTTGAAAAAAAAAAAATATGTAACAAATCGAAAAACCACTCCTTATATTTGTTTCTAGATTATGAAAAAAGATTTACAAAGATCCAACATGACTCGAATATGAGTCTTTTCAGCAATTTCATGGAACCCGATAAAATAAAAATTATAATTCAGAATTTTTTAGATATGAACACAAAATTATATTTCGCTGGAGTCAGGAAGACAAAGAAACTCGTATAAATGTATAATATACAAGGTGTATCAAAAAATCGAGTTTTATATTGATTTAGCTTACCATGGTGCTGATATGGTGCTATTTGAAAAAAAAATGAAATAAAAATAAGTTGTACGAGGTGTGTAAATTAAGTAATGAGGCCAGATGTAGCGCCAGATCTAGCAACACTGCGGAGACGGGATTTAGAAGGGCGGTAGGTTAACATGTAATGCAACTTCAGTACAAGTTTGAACTTGTTAGTTGTTAGAGTCATTTGTTTGTTCTTTATGACTGTTTTCGTAAACCGTTTTTTTTTTCCAAGTGCGTTTTAAAAATGAGTGACATTATTTTGAGTAACGGTGTGCTAGCAGGTTTTGCCTCAAACTTAGATACAACGCATCGGATACTTTTGCAAAACTTCAACACGCCTACGAAGACAGTGTTTTTTCAAGAGCCCAGGGTTTTCGATGGTTTAAGGCATTCTCAGAAGGAATCTCAGAGTCGATTGAAGATGGAAGAAAACATTCAAACGGCTATAACCGACAAGCTGAAGGTTATTCCATTATATGAGTTCCAGCACTGCTATGAGGAATGGAAGAACCAGCACTGTGTGGCTTCTCAAGAAAGTTATTTTGAAAGTGAAAAAAATATTGAATTGTAACTCTATTCGAATAAAAACAATTTTAAAAAAATCAGTCAGTCTCATTACTTAATTTACACATCTCGTAGGTCGAAAACGACTTTGGTCCGCTTTGGCCAGCCAGTAATTTTAGTTGTTTTTAACCACCAATCTATATTTTCTAGGGCGATCAAAATTTTTATAGTGGAATTAAATGGTTACGGCACATTTAAACTAACTATTAAAAAAAATGACTGAAAAAATATTCGGGTGTCTAAAAACACTAATTTGGTATCATTGAACTCGGAAAATTACGAGTATTTTAAAAATGGAATAGCTGAAGCTGGCACAAACGAGTGTGTCACGGATTTATTGTATACAGCGGATATTTTACCACAGCACTAGCTGACAGTCTCAATTCCAGTTTATTCAAGAACATAGACACGAAACTTATTTTTGTTGATCGTTTATCATTAACAACGGCGGCATTAAAATCAATCAACAATCACTAAAAAAGGTCACTCAACAAGTGTAACCCGTTCAGCTGATTTTCGAACGATTTAACGATGTCTGTCTGCTGCAATTGTCTCCAAGCATTACCAGTCACCGAAAAAGCCCGATTAAAAACGAGGGCTGGGATACTGTGTGCCCTCGGCACGCGCGCGAAATGCGACTACGGTGGCTCGATGCTCGATCGATAGTCTGTCATACATATGTGATAAAAATCATTATTTGTGGTATAAAAGGAATAATGATTAGAATATGAATAGTTTGTCGTATACAATTAATTGATAGTATTGTAACAGTAATTTATAGTAAATTAACACAAAAGAAATGTTTTCTATTGAAATTTGGGCTGGGCACGTGCCCCTGTGCCCTTTATCACCAGCCGCCACTGACTCATATAGTTTAGTGTCTTCGCTTGCACGGACGCGAGGGCCGAAGCCGCCCCTGTCGCGACATCCAAATTTCCGACCTCCTCTTATAAGTCGGAACTTTTTGAGGGCCGGCGCTACCAGTCGAATTCGCCGCGGCCGTCTCATTGCGTCGGCGGCCGGGCGGTGGCGTCGGCGTCGGCGTCGCGACGCCTTCTGCGTGCGTGCGTATTTTTAGCGCAGGCGGCTCGCGACTCCACATCTCCACAATGCCGTGAGGTGCCGCCGCGCGACATGGTGCTTCGGTGCCCGCGTCCCTCCGAGTTTTCCTTCCGCGCTCGCGTACGTTATCCAACATATCACGTAATGGACGCGGCGGCGACGACTGTCCGCGTTTTTTCCGAAAATCCCGATCTTCGTCCGCGCGTCCCGTCTGTCGTCTTCTCCTGCTAAAAATATCCGATTATTATTAGTCGGTTGGTGTGCGTAACGATTATTTGTAACAGGGATCGAATTTTTTGGTAAGTGCATGTCGGTTTTGATACGTCGACTTCGTTCGTTCAGGACTTCAGTTCGCCGTTCAGGAAATACCGAAGTTTTTCCTCTGGGGGCATTTTGAGAAGCCATTCGATGCCTTTTAGGTTAGAGTTATGTACGTAGCGGTTGCGTAGTCGACTGGATTATCCAGACGTCGAGTGTACAGGGCAGTGGCGGCTTGTCAGGGGAGGCAGAGGAGGCAGTGCCTCCCCCGTGAAAATTACAAATAATTTTTTTTTTAAACCTACTATACTTTAATTTTATTTAATAAAATTAAAATTTAATATACTACATATAATACTTTAATTACCTTTCATTTTTAAATTCATATATATCGGGTAAAAAAAATTATTTCTAAAAATAAAAATATTAATAAACATGTGTAACGAGCTCCTGCACTATTATTTGCAACATATTATCCCTCATAAACGACCCAACGTCTAATCTATCGCCGTGGTGGCAAGCCTCCGATGCCAATGTTTTCACATATGTATTTATATCGAATAGGAGCGCTCGCAACCATCTGCGTTGCTAACAAATTTAACCATTAAAGTGGCATTAAGGGTCATTTAAAAAACTGCATAGCGGAGGTAAACACGCCCACCTCTCACACGTGAGAGCGCAGAAAGTGAGTTATTTGATTTCACGAACCTAACAACCTAACCTACAAAATTTAATATATTTTATTTTTCTGTGTTTTGGAAATTTTCGTTGGAATGTGCCGTTATTCTTGCCGGTTTTTTAGAGTGTTTTGAGTGGTATAGGAGGGTAATAATTATTGAAAGTGTACCATGTTACCTACGTATGTCATTATTTCAACGTTTTGTTTAATTAACTATACAAAATTATAATGGAGGTAACTGGCTAGTGTAGCGGTTTGTTTCATAAAAATAACAATACGAGTTGTCGTGACACTCAAATAAATATTCGAACCTGCAATGATATTGTTGTTTAGTGGCGGCTCGTGGGTCTGTTACATGGGTGGGCATTGGGTGTGTCAGTAGGATTACTTATTAGCTACCAATGGCGCCGCAAGCGAAAATTTTTAAAATTTTCAAGGTCATGCGTTTTACTGACACTTCAGAATTTCAATGAAAAATTCTTTTATACAAAAATATAGACTTTAACTTAAACTGTATCAGCTGTTTAACAAACTTTTTTTAACGTCTATTTTTTTGTATTTGTTGAATTCCTTCATTTATTTGAATTATGCATCGAATATACATACAAAATAACATAGTTGAATGTGATGTAATTTATAATAAGCCGTGAAAGAACTCTTTGTTGTTAAAAATAAGCACAAAACAATTTCTGTATTGGTTTCTTTGTCGCTTATATCAGTGAAATACATAACTGTACTGGCGATTTTCTCGTTTCGAGATCTATAAAAGTTATGGTAATTTGAAATTTTATTTCACCCCAGCATTTTTTTTCATAATATCTGTATTTTAAAGCAAAATGACAATTTTGCAAAAAGCACAAAGATAATAAGTTTTAATATGCACTTGGTAATTATGAAAAAAAAAGTCCGCACTGAAGACACAAATTTTATCCTCAAATTTAGAACAACACACGAACCATGTGGTCACGTCGAGCAAATAAAACCTTGTTTTGTTTTCAAAAGTCCACACTGTTCAGTTGCCATTGCTGAAAATTGCGATAAAATCCTTTGATATTTACCGACAACAGACGGGGCATGAAATTGTTGCGAAAACTGCAGACAAAAACACAAACGTTTTCGAAATGTTGCCATTTTGTCGCAAAATTGTTGAAAAACATAAAGTTGCTGTTTTGTTTGGTGTGGACCCGGCATTAAAACTGACTTAACAACACGAAACTAAGTGCATATTTGTTGCCGTGGTAACACAATGATGGACCACAAACAACTGAGTATCTGAGTTTTTTTTCTGACAAAAAGTGACCCAGATTCTATGTGAAAGTATCTTAAAAAGTAGCTTGTTGTGTAAAAAGTTGCTTTGAAAGTAAAAGTAAATATAAGTTATTTCAAAAGTATATTCGTTATTACAGAAGCCATGATTATAAATTAAGTTCACTTTGTACGTAGAAGCATGAAAAAGGATGTGGTCATTATAAATGTAGTAGTGATAGGACATTCAACCTAGACCACTAGCGTTTTCATAATATAGTATTTGTTATATACAGATATTTTATGTCATCCATACAATGTATGAATTTGTAGACAACAATATTATACTGTACATTATATCTAATTGTAAATAAAATTATTTTTTTAAAGTATCTCTATCCTAGACAAACAAATTTAAACATGACCAAAGTGAGCTTAAATATTATAATTTAATAAATAAATATCATTATTATTATTTGATATATCAATTACAACAAAAATATTCTGTTGTAATTACTATAATGAACATTAAATTTAGGTTACGAAAGAAATAGATCCAGATAAAAAAATAATTGGAAATGTAATATCGCATTTTTTTAAAAATTCCGAAATGTATTTGTACAACAAACTGGGTGTTTTCGAAAAAAATATCTCAATTTTTTTTGTTTTCAAAATGAACAACATAAAAGCAAATTTATGATAGTAGTATTTTACCTTAAATTAACCACCATTTGACGCAAGAAAAAAATATTTTTTGAAAATATCTTTGTAGCAACAATGGCCCTGGTGATGCTTCCCAGTGACCTGCCCTGGTGGGATTCGGTTAAGCGACAATTAAAGAAAATGGCGAATACCAAAAATACTTTGGAACTCATAGAGGGCATGCAGAAAATACACGAAATGTGTAGGTATGACCAGTTATCCGGATGTTCGAAAACCGTGAAAAAATTACTACTTGTTTCTCCTTTTTTTTTTAGTGTGAGTTTGGATCCTGACGAGGAAATTGTCGACCCTCAACAGTTTGTAGGTTTATTGAATTTCCTAGATAACGATCTAACGAGCGAAGAGAGGAATATTTTTTTGAACAAAACTTTGCCCGATATGGCTTCAAGAGCCCTTAAAATTAAAGAACTTAGGCCGAAAGATGGATTGCACTTTAGTTTACAACAACAGCGTAAGTTAAATGATATACGAGGTGTGTAAATTAAGTAAGAGTAAAAGTGTTGATTTACTGTTTGACCTGGAGGAAGAAACTCTTTGTGGACAATTCCCTGGCTATCAAAAAAGCAAATCGGCATGCATTTGATCTTCGACTTGCTCATTCCTGCTTTTTTTGGGTCTTGGAGAGCTTCTTGGTCTCATTCTTGTTGTCAACCGACGATCTGAACGCACAAGATCCCGTATCCTATCGACATTTTCATCGGTTCTTGAAAATAAAGGCCCTCCGCTGCGTGGTTCATCTTTAATCGACTCTCTTTCCTTCTGAGAATTAAACCACCGAAAACCCTGGGCTCTTGAAAAAACACTGTCTCCGTAGGCGTGTTGAAGTTTTTCAAAAGTATCCGTTGCGCTGTGTCCAAGTCTGAAGCAAAACCTGATAGCATGCCGTGGCTCAAAATTAATACACTAATTTTTAAAACGCACTAGAAAAAAACGGGTTACGAAACAGTCACAAAGAACAAAGAAATGACGGTAACAAGTTCTATTTGTATGTTTACAAGTCCCGTCTCCGCAGTGTTGCTAGATCGGGCGCTACGTTGCCTGTCTCATTACTTAATTTACACACCTCGTATTATTGTGTATCTAATGATATAACAAAATTTGTAATAAGCAGAGTAATCCTGAAGTAATAAACAGGAATACTAAAGAATAAATAACTAAAACAAGTAAAACTAAAAGAGTAATAAACAATATCCCCTAGCCTTTAACCGACTAAGTTCAAAATAATAATAATAATAAAAAAAGGAAAAAACGAATTGTTTAATAAAATTTGATTGAATGACAAACTTATTCAACAATTATTACCCCTTAGAATTGACCTTTATCGTTAAGTAAAACGGCATTCTCTTTGTTATCTAATATTATTGATGAAATTTCGGTTTTGAGTTCGGTATAACACAATGGTGTTTCACAGTGTTAAACAAACATAAACTATATGTTTCAGATAACAAGAAAAAATATGTACCGATTACCGTAAGAAAAAAACGTACCGATTTGAACAAAAATAATTGCGACGACTTTCTAAAAACTATAAACAAAAAACGAAATAATATGTAAATGTAACTGTGTTTACTACTTTAATATACACCTATGTGTAAATATAATTTTACGACGACCACTTTCTAATATTGAGATTTTCTTTCAATTCTCTTGAATTGAATCTCTATTTTCTAACATCGGTAGCAACGGTCTGTTAACAATTTTTCATCGATGTTTTGTGTACCCAGACTAAGCAATTTTTCCTGCTTTGAACACAAGTAAACTGTTTAGATTTAGTTAACCTACTCATATATTTGCCGAAGCAAATTTTAAACATGTTGTAAACAATCGACAAAATTTAGATTCCGTTTTTCATTAATTTTTCGTTGTACACCGGTCTTTTTTAGCGCATGCTATTTCATTGCTCCTTGATTTATTAAACACTAGCGACCCGCCCCGGCTTCGCACGGTAATGTAAAAAATGGTTATTGTGGGTTATCCCAAAGAGATAGACATATACCCTCGCGGACTTTTTTGTATACCTTTTTAAGGTGTACAATATTGTAGTACATTATTTTGATCTATCTAGTAGGCTTCAGCCAGCGTTTGCAATGTAAGCGCAAAAAAATGTGTTTATTTACGACATCACATTAGAAACCTCTAAAATTATCAGTGTTTCTCTACTATATTATGCATATATTATACATATAAACCTTCCTCTTGAATCACTCCATCTAATAAAAAAAACCGCATCAAAATCCGTTGCGTAGTTTTAAAGATCTAAGCATACATAGGTAGGGACAGACAGCGGGAAGCGACTTTGTTTTATACTATGTAATGATTATGATTATGATTGCGTACTGATAGTCAAAAATATGGCGAATGCGCCAATATTACTTTGTACTTATTTTGATTTACGTATAAACAGTATAAACTGTTTCAAATATGTGTTTGTTTGTGTCACAGAATATATTTTTATATCAATATATAATCTATTCGTTACGAGTGGAATACAACTTTCTTTAGTTGAGATATTTTTTTTTTTTTGTCTTCACTATTTCAATATTTTTGATGTCACTAAAATTTAAAAGCAGACTTAACCCATTAGCGTTCAGCGGGTCGTTAGCGACCCACCACATACTTTTTTCTACAGTTTTCTCGGTTATACTATTTATTAAGTACTTGTACTAAAAATGTATTGTCAATATATATATGTACCCATCTTTATTTTTAAAAATATCTGAAAAAAATAAATAAACTTGAATATGTAGTTTTTTTTAATTGTATTTTTTTTGCGTTTGGTGAAAATATTTAACTATTGCGTAGCGTTTTATTTCGTATTGCGTAAGTTTAAAAATTAAAATTAAAAATAACTTTATGGAAAACTAAATATTTGACTTAAGTTAAGATTTTGTAAAAAAAAAACATATATATGTCCTTGTCATAACTGATGAAAAAAGTTGAACGGTTCGCTAACGACCCACTGAGCACATAACATCTCATAGACGCGTACGTAAATCGTATGGATCGAATCGAATAAAAATGAAAATAATGAACATGGCCTGGACGAATCTGTTTTATTACATTTTACAGGAATTCTAAAAGGTTTTAATGATATTAACTTTTTCCTATTTTTTGATAATATAATATATTCAGGTCGGCTAAACTTATCAGTTTGTTAGGACGAAAAGGATTTTCAGGAACCGGTACAGTCCGAACAAATTGGAGAACTGCAGGTTGCCCGATGATAAGTAAGAAAAAAATCTAGGAACACAATACTAGAATTGATACAATAATAATCTGGTTACCGTTAGAAGGATAATAGTAACATTACACCATTATCTAATTAGTTTGGAGCACAGCCTGTTCAAAAGGCATTGCGATATTCTGTAAAGTAAAAGAGAAAAGTAAACACATCACAACCCGATATTGTTGCTGCATATAATAGAAATATGAGTGGAGTGTACCAAACGGATAACAACATTTCCACCGAATTTCCATGTGTGGAAAGAACAATGCATGACATATTCGAAAATTTTTCAATATCTTTTGATAATTTAGCTTTTAGACGAGAAGTGGTAAAAGCACTGGCTAAATATGGAACAGCACATCTCAAAAGACCGTATCCAACAGCAGAACGGACGACTGCCAAACACATTATAATTATAGTTCTTCTGAAGTGAATGTGAAGAAATAGATTTTTAATTCCTTTGATGGCTAACGCCGCCCACTGGCGTGCATATATCTTTTATAAATTTGAAAATTGTGAAATATATTTTTTTTTATTCAAATCAATATAGGAGATTAAAATTAGCCTGCATACAAAATTCATAATATTTGTAATATAATTTTCTATAAATAATGCTCATTTAGCCAGATAATTTTCGTTATTCAGAAAAGATTTAATAAACCTAGCTGAAATCAAACACAAACACTTCACTGGCAGAAACAAGAGGGAATTACTAATGTCGTAAATCATTTTAACGACACAGTGGACCGCATGAATAGCTAACCAACGTATTCGATGCGGCTTTCAAAATGTTATTAAGTCTTGTATAGTAATATACATAAAATTGTTTTAATTAATTATTTTTTCCAGCAATGTTAAACGCCTTATTTTAATGCTAACTAATAAATTTATATCTATGTATTTTTTTTTAATATTTCCAAACTAGCTTTCTAAGAAAGTCACGAACTAACAGTTTACTGAAGTATGAAGTATACTTGTATAGTGAGCTTAGCAATTTTAGAAAATATATCTGACAACCTTGCTTTTTTTCATGTTTTCACATTCACATTAGAAATACTAAACAAACTTGGGACACAGAAGATTCTTGCTTCTCACTTCTTGTGAAGCGACATTGCATAATATATGTTTTCTTGCATACGCCAATTAAATTGTTACATTTTGTTGTGTTTATGTATTAATACCACTTGTTATAAAAATATGAAAAAAAGTATATTCGATATTTTTAAGTATTGTTACCGTTATATGCTCAGTGGGTCATTAACGACCCAGTCATTTATTCTTTTATTTGCAACAAATTGTTTTTTTTTTACAATTATTATGTGAACCGTAAACGTAAATTTTACAAAGAAAAAACAAATGAAATCAAATAGAAAAATTAGTAAGCATTAATGGGCTAAGTACGAGTAGATCTAAGACAGTTCTCAAATTACTATAATACATAAGTGATTCTTTTTATTATAATATATGTTCCTCAAAAATATTTGACATAAGACACTTTAAATATTAACGGTGAGCAGTTAAAAATATGGCGAATGCGCCGATATTAGTTATGTTGGATGTACCCGGGTGTTCCAGAGATTTGTTTTTTTCGTACTATGTTAAATACTCGTTATTTGTCCCACAGGGTGTTTTTGAAATACGGTCAAAAATTGGAAAAAAAATTCAACGTTAAAAATCGCTTTTATTTACTTATTTACTATTCGCTATTATTTATTATTTATTTACTTTCTCAATAACTTTTTTTTGTACTCTGTTAAAAATTTGTTACTTGCCCTACAGGGTGTTTTTAAAATATGATCAATTTCAATGTAAAAACACTCGGCAATATGTTTACACCAAACAAAAGTTTGAAAGTAAAGTATAACAAACCATACATTCTTGGAAAGCGGAAGAAAGCAGCTTTTGTTTGGCTTGAACATATATAGGGTGTTGTATTCCAAATTGTGGTGAATTTTAATGTTGAAATTGACCATGTTTTAAAAACCCCTTGTAGGGTAAGTGACAAGATTATAACATACTACGAAAAATCTTATTGAGAAAGTAAATCAATTGGCGAAAACCGCATCATTCTAAGTTCTCTCCGTGAAAAGATATTTACGATCAAAATGGGTCAGAATTTTCTGGGACGTCCAAAACAGGATGTTTTTAAAAATCAAATTACTAACCCATTTTGAAAGTAAAGTGTAAAAAACTATACATTTCTGGAAAGCGGAAGAATGCAGCTTTTGTCTGGTGTAAACAGATACAGGGTGTTGCATTCAAAATAGTGGCGAAAACCTCATCAGTCAGCGAAAAAACTTTTTGAAATAGTAAATCGACTGGCGAAAACCTCATCCTTGTATGTTCGCTCTGTCAAAAATATTTACGATCAAAATGGTTCAGAATTTTTTGGGACGTCCAAAACACGATGTTTCTAAAAATCAAAGTAACCCATTTTGAAAGTAAAGTGTAAAAAACTATACATTTCTGGAAAGCGGAAGAATGCAGCTTTTGTTTGGTGTAAACATATACAGGGTGTTGCATCCAAAATAGTGGCGAATTCTAACATTGAAATGGACCATATTTTAAAAACATCCTATAGGACTAGTGATAAAGTTTTAATATAGCACAAACAAACTTTTTGAAATAGGAAATCGACTGGCGAAACCCTCATCCTTTAAAGTTCGTTCTGTCAAAAAATATTTACGATCAAATTGACAAAAAAAATCAAATCACTAACCCATTTTGAAAGTAAAGTGTAACAAACTATACATTTTCGGAAAGCAGAAGATTGCAGCTTTTATTTGATGTAAACATATATAGGGTGTTGAATTTGACCATATTTCAAAAACACCCTGTATGACAAGCAACAAGTATCTGTATTTAACATGGTACGAAAAAAACGAAATATATTTACGATCAAAATGGGTCAGAAATCTCTGGGACACCCGGTATTACCGACAAATATGTTCTATTTACGATAATGTGTTAGTTAAAACCTTGTGAAACCCTGTTAATTAAAATAGCATTTTATTATTTTTAATACCTAATATTAAAATAGCATAGAAGAAACTGCTATGGTATATATTATTATGAAAACATTTTTTAGGATAGATAGTTTTCAGACAGCTAAGTTATAAACTCTTAAGTTTTACGAAAAAACTGTGTGAATTGTGAGAGAACAACGGTGGAGTTTAAAAGATGTATACTTTCTATCAATATTTCTAAACGATGTTTGAGAAATTAGTTTCCAGCTATATTCGAACAGCAATTCCTTTTTAAATGCGCAATTCGACAGAAACCGTAATAAACAAACTGAAAGAGTTATGATATCAATATTTATCTGAAAAATGAATGCAACAAAAACTTAAACCGGGCATTTTTGATATCTACTGATACCGTTGAAAATGAACAACTTTCTTAACGTGTAATAAAAAAAAATTTCTAAACACTGCAGACATTTGGTAGGATTTTATGGCGAACTATCAAAAAAATTATTAGGAAAAAATGTGTAAAACTTTTTACGATTTTTTTTTATTTATGTGATTATCTAATAATCGTTTTGTTCATTTTTAGCCGACTGCACCGAGTTAGAATACTCCTTCGTATCGTCCCTACTGGCGAACGCCTTTTTCTCTACATTTCCAAAAAGAACCGATAAGACTCATCCTACGTTGCAGAATTTTAATTTTTCGAATTTTTTCAAGAACCTCAATACGAACGCGCAAAAGGCGAAGCTGAAGAGCTTCCTGTATTACTTCGAATGGCTAGAGAATAGTGAAAATTCGAATGGCAAGTTGAAAATTTATCGACAGGTAAGAAATTCAATTGTATGTACTCGTTTACTTAGGAGACAACATCTTTATGGCACACGTTTTTAAAGATGAAGCTGGCTTATTCGAAGTTTTCTTTTTTTTTATAAAAATATTATAGCAATCACCTTTTGTGCTGCGTGAACTTCTTTTATAAACATTTTGAAGTTCAATCAAGCATTAGATACATTATTGCGAATGAAGTGTTCGCAATTTTCATTGCGCGCACGCGTATTTGTGTTTATTTGTTAAAAAAATTGTCCAAACCGACATCAATACGCGTGCGCGCAATACAAATTGCTGCAATTTTTCTTGCCGGCAATAAAAATTGCGAACTGTAAAGTGGCCTTAAGAAGGAATAATTTTCATTTAATTCGTTTCTTTTACTTGCCAAATACTTTCTAAATATAATATATGTATGCATATGTAAACGATAATCAATAGTGTGATACACGAAAATAATAGTAGCGTTTTGAAGATTGCCACAGTTTGTTATGAAATTATATCACACTATTCAAGATAGTATATATAGCGGAGGTTGTACAAGCTATCACGTGACTACTGTAGTAAATACGAAATGAGGCTACATCATCACATGCTACGCGAGTTGCCCATATGTTACATCGGCATATGCTAACTTTATATTCAGGGTGAGTCAGAAAGAATGGGACACGACTAAACTGGAGATACTAGACACCAAAATATTATGATTGAGCTCAACATGCCTTATACCAATGTCGCTAGTTTAAGAGATACAGAGTGTTCAAAGTTTAAACTTTATTCTGAAATGTCTCAATAATGAAGCAAATTTTGATAGTATAAATCTGAAAATTGGTAGTTTTATGTGTTTTGGAGTGAGAATTACGAATTTTAAGCTTATTTTGACGTTGCTCCTAGAGGGCGCTAGTTTTACCGTATTATTTTAGTAAATTAAAACATATTTTTTTTATATGTTGAGTCATGCTTAAAACAAAGAAAGAAAATCTAAAAGAACTCAATTCTACAGAGAAAATGTATTCTTGTTTAGGTCGTCTAAATCTATCGGTTTTTAAGTTATTTGCATTTAAAAGGTTCAATGTATTTTGTTGATTTTTTTTTCAGGCGCTGATAGTGCCATATTTTTTCTAAGTAGGCTTGTGTCAACATTTGTCAAATTTATATATCATTAAATTATTTTTATTGAGCTCAACATGCCTTATACCAATGTCGCTGGTTTGAGAGATACAGCATGTTCAAAGTTTAAATCAACAAAAATACATTGAACCTTTTAAATGCAAATAATTATTAACCTAATTAAACAAGAGTACCTTTTCTCTGTAGAATTGAACGTTCTTTTAGATTCTTGTTTTGATGATGACTTGTTTTACGCACGACTTACGTAAAAAAATTGTTTTACGATAAAAAAATTGTTTTAGTTTACAAAAATAATACGGTGAAAACTTTCTCAGTTATTGAGAAATTTCAGAATAAAATTGAAATTTGTAACACGCTGTATCTCTTAAACCAGCAACATTGGTATAAGGCATGTTGAACTCAATCAAAATAATTTAATGATATGTAAATTTGACAAATGTTGACACAAAAAAAATATAGCAATATCAGTGCCTGAAAAAAAAAAACAAAATATATTGAACCTTTTAAATGCAAAAACTTAAAAATCGATAGATTTAGAGGACCTAAACAAGAGTACTTTTTCTCTGTAGAATTGAGCGTTCTTTTAGATTCTCGACTTGTTTTACGCATGACTCAGCAGATAAAAAAAATGTTTTAATTTACCTAAATAATACGGTGAAACTAGCGCCCTCTAGGCGCAACGTCAAAATAAGCTTACAATTCGTAATTCTCACACCAAAAAACATAACACTACCAATTTTCAGATTTATACTATCAAAACTTTCTCAATTATTGAGAAATTTCAGAATAAAATTGAAACTTTGAACACGCTGTATCTCTTAAACCAGCGACATTGGTATAAGGCATGTTGAGCTCAATTATAATGTTTTGGTGTCTATTATCTCCAGTTTAGTCTTGTCCCATTCTTTCTGACTCACCCTGTATATGTAATTTCTTATTTCATAAAAATCCGGAGAGATGGCAAGAAACCAAACAAGAAACGTATACTGTGTGCAGGTAACGTCGTTTGTAGGCAATGTTGTTTCAAATGAACAGATAAATAGTATGTATACTAGATAAGAATTGTCACAAGAAGTTGCCCAAAAAAATTTAAAGTGAAATAAAATTAAGAAGAGGCAAAAAATTATGTGTTTTATTTTACTAAATAATCATTTCTATGAATTTTAATATTTAAACATGCTACGAAATTGCTAGGATTGTAATAAATAACTAAAATATGTAATATTTTAATTACCTACGTACTTGAAAATGGGAAATTTTGGTACGTAAACCTCAGTGGCGGCCGGTGGAATTTGACATGCTCGTATTTTCGTAAAGAGGCATGGGACCCACACCATAATTTAGGGGGTGATTACTAGACCTAAGTAGAAGGCTATAATGGCAAAAAATCTTCAGGAAAAACATGCGAAAAATGTTTTCCAAAAACGGCTGCCTCCAGGTAGATCTTCGAAACTACTTGCAAAATATTTGCGAAGTATTTTTTTTTTTTCATAATCGCCGAGTAAATACAACTTTTTTATACTTGTCATTTTCTTGACATTTTGAGATCTGTAAAAGTTATGGTAATTTGAATTTTTATTTCATCCCAACATTTCGCGTGTGAGATTTTAAAATAGTTGTATCTTTACACAAAATAAGAATTTTGCAAAAATCACAAGTAAACAAAAATTGTATTTACTCGGTGATTATGAAAATATTTCGCAAATATTTTGCAAACCTGTTCCAAGATCTGCCCGAAGGCAGCCATTTTTGGAAAAAAAAATTCTCAAGTTTTCCCTGAAGAATTTTTGCCATTATAGCCTTCTACTTAGGTCTAGTAACCACCCCTAAAATATGGTGTAGGTCCCATACCTCCTTACGGAAATACGAGCATGTCAAATTTCATCGGCCGCTACTGGTAAACCTAAAGACCTATTATTAAAATTTCAATTATTAAAATATGTTAAATAATTTCTATTTAACGATTACTGAAAACTAGTTACCATTTAATAATCCGTAAAGAGTTAAATAAGCAAAATTGCGTGAACATAATCGTCCATCGGTCGCACTATTATTAATTAAACGTATTTTCAGGTGATGAGTAGCAAAGAATGGCTAACAATAGAAGACTGGCTAGAATGTAACTTACCCTTGTGTCCTGTGAAAATTCGACACGACGGAAAACTGGAGAGATCGGACGAGGACTGCTTGCAAATCTGTTTTTCGAGCACTAAAATTGGTGGTAATGTTCTCACAAATGGTTACACTCAGGTAGGTGTGTTTTTGATAGTCCTGTTTTTGTTCACAAAAACTGTTGCTAGTATATAAAATCGTATAAAAACGGGGTTTTGTTATTTCGTTCTTTTTAATTCAGAGCGGTATTTGCAGAGAGCGGCACTTTAAAATAAGCTGTATTGTGAATTATTTTCCTAGAAGTGTTCAAATGGAAAATAGTTCACATGGACGGAGGACGACACACCACGCATATTATTTTCACGAATTTCGCACAGTTGTTTGTAGTCACTAATATCAGTACATTATAATTTTTTACATCTACAGAGGCCAATGCATGTGTTATTGTGTTACTACTATTTCTATGCTTTTAGCCGTTGTTTGCAAAACCCGTTTACTAGCTATCAACATTGGGAGCGAAATATTCGTATCAGAACATTAACAATACTTATTACCGCAAAAATCTGTTGCTTCGTCCACTGTCAGCCACATAAATATATTGCGTATGTTTTCTTTGATATTTCCCATGACAGATTGATATGTCTTCTCTAAATATGTTTTACGCAATGTATGGCTGGCTACTACGCAATGGAAAAATTTGGAAAAAAAAATATTTAAAGTGAATATTTTCGACCACATTCCACGAAGAAAGCACAAAATCAAACTAAAATTCCTATTTTCTAACAGTACCAGTTTTGTTGATGGATATTCGATCTAAATATCTTTCACACTCTCGCCGTCTACGAAATACATATACAGATGTGAAAAGCCGACATCGGCCGGTTCTGAAAAAGGGCAAATACTACACTTCTTGTTCTAACGTCTAACATAATGCGAGAGGGCCGGTCTTATTCCCTGATTACCTTCGATGAGTATGCGGTTGCTTCTTATTTGTCGTCTCACTTCTGTTTGTCCTTTTTCATAACTGGCCGATGTCGGCTTTACACACATGGTATATCGCAAGGAATACATAAAATATGTGATCTGTCTGTTGTAAAATCCTCGTAATTTTCAATCATCTTTTTCAGTCTATTCACAAATGGTAACGATTGTGCCATGACAAAATCAGATAATATGTAAATACCGTACACGAACTCTAAAAGAAATACGTACACGGTGCAAAATACGTGTGTACACACGTTTAATTATTCACTCACGACACATAAAATTATATAATTGCATCGAGATATCGTAAAAATACTAAATTTCGACAACGGAATGCTCGCTATGATATATGGATAAATTGTATATAGCCCTTCTCGAACCCGCACCGAGCGAATCCCAGGGGTTGTTACCAGGCATAGTCAGTGGCGTACGTAGGCACGGAGAAAAATTTCGTGAATTGAGGCAATGGTCCCTTCTACACTTTCACTATCAATGGATTACACTTCACTCATCATGATGACAATTTCAAACTACGAATTCTAAATTTTCCTGTTGGAATAATAAATACCCGTACACTCGACATCCACATATCCGAACTCCATATTTCCGAACTCACGATATTTCCGAACTTTTTCTCACGATATTTCCGAACTTGTACTTCCACACAACCGAACTTGTCGCTGTCGAATGAGCCAGAAAAACCCTTTGCGCATGCGCCAGGTTCGGTTATCCCGAGGTGAGGACAGTTCGGAAATGTCGAATTTTGTGGAACGGAAGAGTTCGGATATGTGGATGTCGAGTGTACTTTCGAAATGATCGAACAAACCATGTGTGCCAAGTTGCCTAATGATTGTTTAGTTTCTGATTTTTTCAGGAATGCATAAGTTTAATTACTGCACCGGAATTATTATCCATTCTCCTAAACGTCGAGGCCTTAGAAGATAATGAAGTCTTGACCGTCGAAAGAGTTAGACATATTGCGAGAATATCCGATCCTAAACATCGAGCGAACCTGGAAAAACTTGACACAGCTCGGGAGGTAGATTAATGTAATTCGTTAAACGTTATTTAATAAAGCGCGCATCATTTGCGCTTCATTATTGAATTTATTACAATAATTTTCACCCTTGTAACAATAGATATAATATTTTAGCTCACAGTGTGTTGTATCGACGCAGACGACTATACAAAACTGCCGATAGGTCAATACGAAGAAGATAACATACTAAGGGAATTGAACAAATGCCTTTTGGGTTTCCAACAGAAACAGTCCAAAAACAACGAAGACAAAACTTCGCCGCCTCTTCAGGTTACGTACAATCACCGAAGGCGTTTATCGCCCATCGGTGAATCTATGGGTAAGCAAAGCCGTTACATTTACCTGATTTAATCCATCGCAATTGCCAGTTGCGAATTTAAACAAAAATGGACGAAAAGGATTCTCTCCCTCACTTGCAATTTTGGATTATGAAAAGAATGATTAAAAAAAAAATCACAATATGCAGGGTGTCCCAAAAAAAAACTAAGATATAATCCTTTTTCACGCTATTGTAGGTATGTTAAAATATGGATGATGGTACTTCCATAACACAACAATAATTTATATTGCTTCACCTTCTTCTCTTTGCTGCTTTTCATTGTTTAGAAAATCATTTATTTTTTTGCAGGATCTAATCAGTCAGATACCGCGTGCGTTATTCCTTTAATAACCCAACAATCCTGCAGTACAAATAGAAGTGGTTCCTTATCTCCATTAAGTGACAATAACAATAGTACTAACAAACTCCGCGTTAAACTAGAAATGGAACGAAATTTACAAAAGAGGGGGCAAGTGAACACCGAAGCGCTGGTACATAACAGAAGAGGCAGGTTCATAGTCCTCGGATCGTCCGGAGAATGTCTACCCGTTTCTAGGAAGCCAATAGAAGACGACAAAAGCGATTACAACAGTTGCGAGTCTTCGGAATCCGATTTCCACAGCGCCAAGACCAGTCTAGACGATGGTAAGAGAACGAATGGTTAAGTAAGTTAATATATTTCTCATAGTATATCGCAGGTAGCGAGGATGAGAATTACGATAAAAGATACAGCATAGATTTAGAGACTCCGGAGAGAAGGCACACGTTTGCTCAAAGACTAAAAGATGCCTTGAAGCACGAGCTATCTCGGAGTACCGATTCGAGTAGTGAAGAATCCAGTTATGCCGTTGGCATATCAGTAACTGGATCGGGCGTTGCAGATCGGAACATCAAGTAAGTAGAAACCTCACAGTTCTCATATTCATTAAAAATTGACTTACTTATTTTTCCCTTAGAGTAAGACGAGGTGGTTCCACTGGCTTTGCTCTGCAAGAGGACTCATTGGACGAGGAGTTCTTGCAGAACTCTCTGCAGCAGGAGAGACAATGGATCGATAAATTCAAGAGCAAACAGTCTGCTCTGAGTAGGAAAGAGTCAAATAAATCATCAGAATATAGCTTCAGTACAGAATATAGGTAAGGTCTACAAAAAAATACAATTAAAAGATGATAATGTGAATTTTTACAGCTCTGAACTTGAAGAAGTGTATGAACAGTTTTCACGTTGGTTAGAAAATCCTCTACTAGAAACAGAGAAGGGTACAAAAAGGGAGTTGGATGCAAGAGAACTGGCTGTGGTTAAATTTGCAGGTAAAATGTATATAGTCCTTCTAAACTGAATGTGAAGAGATATATTTTTAATTCCTTTGATGGCTAACACCGCCCAATGGCGTGCATATATGTATCTTTTATAAATTCGAAAATCGTGAAATAATTGTTTTCATTCAAATCAATATAGGAGATTAAAATTAGCCTGCATGCAAAACTCATAATATTGTAATATCATTTTCTGTAAATAATACCCATTTAGCCAGGCAATCTGAAAAAATGGTCTGTTTTAATAAACCTAGCTGAAATAAAACACAAACACGTCACTGGCGGAAACAAAAGGGAATTACTAATGTTATAAATCATTTTAACGACACAGTGGACCGCATAAATAGCTAACTAACGTATTCGATGCAATGCAAAATTTTCTTAAGTATAGTAATAGACATAAAGTTGTTTTAATTTAATTTTACTGTTTTTTTGCGGTAAAAAAAATTACGCGATATTCGCCGAGACCCCCCTCTCCCCAAAGTAAGATTAGATGAGATTCGGCTCGACCCCCTCCCTTCCCTGAACGCCTCACGTAATTAATGGATGCCTTCTAATTATTTTTTCCAGCAATTTTAAACGTCTTATTTTAATACTAACTAATACATTTATATCTATGTATTTTTTTTAAATATTTCATATCTAGCTTTCTAAGAACGTCACGAATTAACAGTTTACTGAAGTATGAAGTAACATTTGTATAGTGAACTTAGCAATTTTAGACAATATTTATATTTGACAACCTTGCTTTTTTTCATGTCTTCACATTCACATTAGAAATAGTATACGTTGCTCTTTAAATGATGTTGGAGTTGGTACTAGAACCTTCGGCGTAGAAACACAAAACTGGACGTTTTCCACGAAACACCGAACTACTATACTTTTCTCAACGCGCTTTTCAGGAGAAGATTAAAACTGTTTGTCAGTTTTAATCTTCTCCTGAAGATGCCAAACGTGCGTCGAGAAAAGTTCGTTTACGGAAAATGTCCAGTTTTTTTATTTATTTTTTTCTTTAAATGATAATTATTTCCATACCTGTCTTTTTCTGTTTTGTTGTTTTGTGGAGAATAATGAAAATTCTGGAATTTTCTTGGCACTACAAATATTTGTTTTTTTTTCTTACCAATTGGTGGCTCATCCTCAGGGTCCGAAATGTTTATTTTTTTGAAAAAACGCTGAGAATGATGAAATATATAACCAAAACGTTGATGACGAAATAAAATATTCTTGGTAAAATTGTGACTTTTTTCCCACCAATTTTACTCTAGTAAAGCTTACCAATACATTTTTAGGTTCCATTTTAAAACGTACATTAAGTGAATCTTTCGCTGGTGTACAAGTTCCCTTGACAGAAGGTTGTGATGTACACTCAGGCGGTTCTGATACCTTCAGTACCAAGAAAAACAAACTAGTTTTAAACGCAAAATCTCTAAGTCTTGAGTTGGCCAGACAAAAACATCGTTTAGCAGCTCAGCTGGTAAGTTTCACCATATTTTGTCATTACATACTTAATAAAATACACGGACTAATATGGAGTCTCAACGGTAATAAAATGGTGTGAAGCTTTTTTTTTTTTTTTTTTTATATATAAATCACATTCTGACATCATTTAATGTTGTCAACAGAGTGGTGAACGAATTGAGCCCAATTTAGAAAAGGAAAACGTTTCTCCCTCATTAACAAACCATGTGACTAGTGATGCTTTAAGTCAAAATAACCTAACAAACAAACGTAGAGCTTGGTTTATATCGTGTGTTAACGAAGCCATTATCCAAACTTTAGAAGATATTTGCGTAAATATGAGTTTGCCACAAAGTGAGCAGGTAAATACCGTGGGTTAAACTTCTAACGCTGGTTTGGGTTTTACACAGCCTAACCTAAGCTTCCTGCTAGCTCAAAAAGGGAGAAATACGCTGAGCTAGAATATAAACACACCTGCACTGCATTGTCTGTTCATTTAACTCGAAAGAGACTGTTTTTTCTCACTATTTATTAAACATTTGCTTATGTCTATTTTTATATGTTTGTATCGAAGTTGCCATAGGCAACTCGCGTAGCATGTGATGGGGGCTGCCTCAGTTTAAGACGATGAGAACCTAGCGCGATTGATTTGATCGCAGTAGTCCCGTATCAGATGGTGCTGTTGTCAACCTCCACTGCCAGCTTTATCAGTTATACAACAATATACAGTTGTAAAATTTGGTGATCTATAGTACCATGACTATTTTTTTATTCTGTATTTCAAAGGATAGCTTCGAAATGCTACATATTTTCTCACAATGTAGTATGACTTTTTTCTATCAGATTAATTATTATCGCAATTAGCAATGTGTTTATAAAATTATATTTAATTTACTTTCAGTTGTCGCAAATCTCGTCGCAGAAACCAAAAGATGAAGGCCTGAAATCGATATCGACCGGCAACTGGGGTTGCGGCTCATCAAGAAAAGGGGATGTTCAATTGAAGGTGGTAATCCAGTGGCTTGCGGCGAGCGTAGCAGGGGTACCTTCGCTAGTATATTACACATGCGGCCACCAACAGCTAGTAAAGTTAGACACCGTGTGTCGGATACTAGTCGATAGGAAATGGACAGTTAAAGAATTAGCCGAAGCGACACTGCGCTACTCCAGTCAGGTGTTGCAAGGAAAAGAACTCAGTGGGACACTATTCGAGGAGCTGATCGGTGTCGAAAGGACAATATAGCCTTTATTTTTTTTATGTTTTGGTCTGATTGACCCGTCTAGTCATCCATTAATACTTAGCCTAGGAAAGATAGCCAAAATAGGTACAATTTTTCAAAAAATTCCTCGAGCGTTAAAAAAACTTGATAACTAGGTAAAAAAATAGTGCAATTTGAGTGCACTAGTTTTGGATCAAATCGGTTTGTAGGAACATAATCAAAAAAATTCATAAACGTGTGAAAAACCGGTTTTTTTCACTTTTTTAAGTACAAAAAAAAATACTTCAGAAAAACAAAAAATTGCACGTTGTAGCGCTTAAAAAGACGAAGAAAATCGGTTTTTAAAAATTAAAATCGGTTCACAACTTTTTGCAAAAAAAAATATAGAAACCTTCGAAAATTGCCCTTTTTTTACTATCTAATTACTCGGCCTACGAACGTCGTAGGAACTTCCGCGGTGACCAAATTGTAGCTCTTTTCGGCGGCTACTTACAGTAAAAATTTTACCAAAAAAATATTCATAACTTTACGCAATTCGAAAAAATGTAAAAAAAGGTGTTTTCGAAAAATGTTGTGCGTTTGGTTTGTGAAGAGGTGCTCTACAATCATACAATGGACCAAGTTTGTCAAATTTGAGGAAGTATCTCAAAAACGACATTGAAAAACGGGCTGTTTTGCGTTTCAGGCGCTCGGCCGCGTGAGCGAAATGGAAAGGTCGCATGGTGGGGTAACTCTGTCAATTCGAGCACACCACCTCTTCACGAACCAAACGCACTTTGAAAAATTACCGTAGGACTGTTATTGACAATTGCCGAGCCATTTTTCGAAAACACTTTTTTTTTCTGAAATAATTTTTTTTTGGTACTTTAAAAGTGAAAAAACCGGTTTTTCACACGTTTATGAATTTTTTTGGTCATGTTCCTACAAACCAACTTGATCCAAAACTAGTGCACTCAAATTGCACAATTTTTTACCTAATTATCAATTTTTTTTTAAGCTTGAGGAATTTTTTTGAATAAATTTTCTACCTTTCCTAGGTTAACTGTTATTAGGCAATAATGGGGCATTAACTAAAGTAATGAGAAAATATTTTCCATTTCTAGGTAATAAACTGGTTAACAAAATGAAAGAAAACTTTCATAGAATTTCGTTCAGTTCAATATTCATCCTTCAGTTTTTCATTACTTTATTGTGTAATTAAATTATCGACTTAAAATGTGCCACATTTGTACGTCGCAAAAAAATAATTCTTTCACAAAACACCAACTATGAAATTGTTAAAACAAAATAGGATAGAAACACTGCAGCAACACAATAGTGCCTCAAAGTTGCTGCAACCCTCAAATGTAAAATGGGATTTGTACAGTCTTCCTAATATACAAAAATTAATATTATAGCCTTTTATATAAAAATTTTGATAATAGCAGTTCATTGTACAAAAAAGACAAAATGTATTAGAGGATTGTTTATTATAAATTTTAATAAATACAACACAAATAAGCTACCTAACTAAAAAAATATGCCCCTCATCCTTCGTCCCAGTCCCTGCCTATCGTATAGAATGTTGAATTTGTTGACAAACTGATTGAGGTCGTTGCAACCTTTGGTGAGAGTTCCTAGGTAAGTCATCAGGCCCACGTCGTTGCATTGCTAGAAATTACCAAATGACAACCAACGCAGGATATTTTTGACTACACAAATATTTGAAATGCTAATAATCTGTTTGCTCTTCATTTGGGTAATGCATTATATATGTATATGATTTATTTAAGAGGTTACTCTCAGTAAAGTGACGAGATTTTGATTTTGCCAAAGACGGACATGTTCATATTGACGAAGCTAGAGTTAATTTTTGCGCCGTGAGGCGCAAGCTAAAAAGCGCCGCAGACGAAAATTTTTAAAACTTTCAAGGTCACGCGTTTCCTAGCACTTCAGAATTTCAATGAAAAATTCATTTATATAAAAATATAGACTTTTACAAGGATACTTTTTGGAATTTGATGCCATTTTGAATTACTAATATTTAATCACGATCGATACGATACGTCGATACGTCTTCAGATTAACCTAGAAGACCTAATTACGGACATTTTAATAAACAAATTTCAATGACGGACAGTTTGACGGACTGCTCTTGAAGACGGACAAGCTTTCTGAATGACGGACGTCTGGTCACTTTAACTCTCAGTTATGTTAGTCCAAAAAATGGATTTTTGTTTTATTGGATTTTCTTATACATCTTTTCAAAATTTCATAAGAATTGGAGATATTGAGAAAGTTATAAGTAGAGTTCGTCCGAGCGCAGAGTGTAACAGGACCGTAGTCAGTTTACGAATGAAAATGTTAATATGTTCACAGAAACTATGTTGCATCATAGTATATTATTAAGGAGGTGGGTCACCGAGATGCGGGGCAAGGGGGAACCCCTATCTCTTCCATGTATAAGCAATCAGGGTTGCAATTTGCAAAAGTGAAATGTCCATTAATATTTTTTTAATTTATAGATGGAACTCTCTATGCAGTTGTTTATAATGCACGATAAATTAATAATTATTATTATATACCAAGTTTGGACAACGAAATAATTTGTTGACCGCGTTTTTAAAAGTCGATTTATAGTCGGAAAGTACGGCAACAATGAACGGTTTGAAAGGTTTGCTTTCGGCAGTTGGCTAGGCCAAGAAGACTAGAACAAGGAGACTGAGCTCGCGTAAAATAGGTACCGAGAGAACGGCACAAATGACATCGAAATTCGCTAGGGTATTATCGGGAGTTTCGTAAACAGAGCGTCTAACCCTGAATGTACCCGAATCTTGTACTTGTGCGGTTTGCTCAAGTAATAGTCTGGCCATATTAAGTTTGTCTTTCGACGTATTTTGTGCTGCCTGAAACAAGCGCGCTCGGTCTCCTTGTTCTAGTCTTCTTGGGCTAGGTTACTCGGCGAAAATTGTTGACAGAAAGTAATTCTAACCTCAAAAAGTTTGTCGGTAACGGTTCGGCCAAGCAGAAATTTTGATAAATCAAATGAGAAATCTGATAGATTATGTAGGAAAGGTCGTTTTATTTCGGCAAAACAATTACGGAGAATGCAACGTGGCGTTGAGGCAGGGAAGAAATGCAAAATGGAACAATAAGGAGATGCGGCGTTGCCGCGTCGACAGAGCACCAACCCGATTGCGTGAAACACTCAACATTAAACTGATAATTGCGTGCGACACAGCTGATCAATCATGTCCATGTACATTTATGTTCTTCTTAGACGTTATTGCTATGTGTGTACAAAGTTTCAGATTGTTTTTAATTATTCAAAACATAGTTTTTATCAAATTCAATAGCTACGTATATAATAGCCCATGTTAAATTACTTTTTTTGATAATTTTTTTCTCGCAAACTAGATGGTGAAAAAATCCCAAATTCTGAAGATAATTTTATTACCTGAAGAATATATATCAACAGTTTTATCAACTTTTAATTATTTTTGCAATTCCAGACCAATCTCCTTAAATATTATTACTTATTACCAAACGTGAATGTCACAGGGCCAACACTATGCATGTCCTGCCCTTGACTCATTGGCCTTCACAGCTCACAGCTGACTTGCATTACGAACACTGTGCTAGCAATTTTAGTTATTTATGGCATGCTGTAACAGACAGTTGATACGTTTCGTTTTTACGTATTCGCTGTGTGTTTAAATCACTTTATAAATATTAATAATTATTAGTTGAGGGGAGAAGTGAATAAAGATATACATTATATTAATAGACACTATGGTTTCCTAGTTCGTGCAATAAGGATATTGGAGTCACATGGACTCTCCCTACAGGAACAATTTGAAATAATGAGTGATGTACAAAAAAATATATACAACGCCAATAATATACGCCCAGTCAGTAATACAATAAAAGAAAAAATGCAAAGCGTGTTAAAAAAAATCCAGGATATTTCATTTTGGAAAACATATGTAAAGTTTTAGTTGGTACATATCAGAAGTTACCAGAAAATATATTATTATGGAGTTCATGCCTCAACAATTTCTCATACTGTCCATTGTCAACAGTAGACGTTGAACGGTCCTCTTCCATACACAAATTAATATTAAGTGATTTTAGAAGTGAATAAGAAGTAATTTTAATATTAAGATTTAACCACCGCCAACCTGCCATGGGAACATTGTCTCAACACTGACGTTTGTCGGGTAAGTGTTGCCATTGTTATCTTAATTTATATGGGTATTTTATCCTTGACTTAACCGAACTATTTGGTAAAAATAGTATTATGTTGCTACATAATTTATGTAAACATATTAATATTTTCATTCCTTAACTGACTACAGTCCTGTTACACTCCGCTCCGCACCGAACTCTAGTTATAAGGGTTTTAATTACGTCATCTCGAGTGTAAGTATTTTTTTGTATAAAGTAATATATAAAACTTACATTATAAAAATCTTGCCTAAATCTTGAGCCGTGAATGACGGGCAGCCTGTGGCACAAAGAATAGGCCTCCCTCAGTATTTCGTGGTTCCTGGGCAACTGTCCATTTTGCACGGCTTTCATGTATTCCAGAACGAGACGAACTCTAGAATGAAGCATTTTTATTGCACTGTGCTGAGCCGTTAAGTGTTCGGCCACTAAAGAGCTCTCTCCGGAATCAGTAGAGGACATCCTAGCAACGTGGTCGACACCAATCCGCTCAGCCTCTTCCGTTGCTAGCGTATAAGTTAACGGGACAAACAACATTGTTGCCTCTCCACTCACCAAGTCTATCACAGATTCGTACAAATTAACGGGAAGGTGCTGAAAGTTCAAGAGTTACAAGATGTGAAAACGAGAGAGGTAACTCTATAATTACCTCTATATTTTTGTCGTAGGGATTCAGCTTTAACAAGATTGGCGACTCGTTTATTTCGCAGATCTGTTTATGTACTTTTATGTCTGTGAGGCTAGGAGCATCACCTGTAGTATACCAACCGATGAAGTCCATATCGCTAAACACCTGTTTAACTAAAAATTCACAAAATAAATTAGCTCTCTTTTAGAGAGTAAAAATTATAATGTACTTACACTGTTCTTCTTTCATATTGTAGTAGTCTCTATCGATAACCACATCTCCACCAATAACACTGAATACTAACTCGAAAGAATTCATAATCTCAATGTTCCTCCCTTTTTGTTTCCCAATGAGAGCTCCGATTACTGAAATTGAGGTTATATCCATGAATAACCGGATAATTATGTATCCATTAAAAAATTACCTTGTTGTACAGAACCCTCTTGGGCTCGTTCTCTGGTCCAATGTTCGGAGACGTTCATAATAACGAGGGGGTGCAAGGAACACGTAATAGAGCCTACAGCCCCCGAAGCCATAACATTCTTTCCAGAGTCCTGCTGTTGTGTCCATTGATGACTTTGAACTTTCTGCGGAAACGTGTTCGACTTCCATTGCCATACTATCTTTTATACCGCTCATATTGTCGATGTAAGTACACACGAAAACAATACAAATTCTGCAAAACGAATTCACTACTCAAGTCAAAAGTCACAGATCTTGACAGATGATAACTGATTTGTTGGTTGTATACCACACAGGGGCAGGTATACGAGGGAACTAGGGCTGCCAACTTAATTTTCGGACGGAAACAAACTTTTCAAAATTGAAAATATTCCATGTAAAAGACTTTTCGTCTGTTGTGATACGTCGCTATAACGTGTTAATTGTAAACGTTCTGATCGGGAGCAAGATTTTTATCATACCATACAGGGGCAGGTATTAAAAGGGAACTAGGGCTGCCAACTTCATTTTCGGATGAAACCAAACTTTTGAAAATTGAAAAATTTTCATAATTTTTCAAAGTATACATTATCAATTGAATTTCTTCTCCAACTTTATTATTATCTTATTTCATTCTAATTTACTCTTTAAATATCTGAAAATATTTAAATAAAAATAATACTACAAAAAAAGAAGTTTATTGTAACCCATACACAATTAAATAAAAATAGTTTGATTTATTTATTAATCTTCTTATAGATTCATAAGAAAATGCTAGATAATTATCTAGAATTTTCATGTGTTTCACTATCATCATCATCATTATCAAAGTCATCAGAATCATCATCGTCACTAAAAGAATCAAAACCATCATCCATTTTAAGTGCATTCAATTTACTGATTAAATCATCCTTTTCATTTTCTTGCGAGTATTCCTCATTCTTTTCCGTTTTTTCTGTTTTGTTCATATATCTAATGAATGTTCGTCTTTTCCTTTCGGTAGAGACTCGAGCAATGCCTTCATTTCATTGTCCATTTTCACCTATTAAAAGGTACATAAAAGAGGTTACAACATTCATAAATTCACAGAAGGTAAAGTAAAAGTGTCTAAAAGGTCTTTCAATTAAGGGGGGAAAACCGACAATTTTCAAAAAATCGATTATTTCGGTTTTTTTCTTATTTCGAAAGTACAATATATTAAGTAGGGTGCTTCGTTTAGTACAAAAGTACTACTCTTACACTTAACCCAAAAGATATATAAATGTAGTTAATAATAACGAAATAAATTATCGCAAAAAATTGCAAAACTAAATAAATTGATATAAGAATTCAACGGTGGCGGTAATAATAAAATTTATGTTCTATAGTAAAAAAAAGAAAATAAAAATAAATAAAAATCGATATATAAAATAAACTAGATACATTATGTCAAGAGACTAAAAATATTATGAATACATTATATGCAACAGCTTTATTGCTCACTTAATAAAAGTTGTAACTTAATTTTCTTTTTTAGTTTTTTATCAGAAAAATGGTGAAATTCTGTGGGCAGCTCATTCAGAATTTTTGATGCTCTATAAGAAAAACTTTTTTGAAACTTAACAGTGGTGTGATAAGGAATGTTATACAAACATAAATTCCTAATATTCCTATTGTGTAAATTTGAACGTTTTACCAGTCTTTTACTAAGATAATTAGGTGAGGACAAGGTTACTATTCGATGAGTGAAGATGGTGAATTGTAATTGATATCTATTGTACATGTTCAACCATTGAGCCATGCCAAACGTGTGCGAGATCGTATTTTCTAATGTATATAACATCCAAAAAAAACTCATCAACTCTAGCTATGAACAAAAAAAACGGCAGTAAGTTTTGTAGTTTTCAAATTTGACAATTTTGTCAAATTTGTAATTTAGAAATGCTGTCATATGACTGACAGTTTAACAAGTAATTAAGAGAAATTCGGCAATAAGAATAGAAATACATCCTTTTTTTTCCTGTAACAGACGGCTAGCATATAAGATGACAGTTCTTCTTTCTGGAGTGAATTCACATGATCATTAAACTAAGATTATATCAATAATTACACCTAGATTTTTGTACTTCTTAACAACTGGAAGATTATCTTTAATCATAGAAAATTTAGAAGTTCTTGTGCCAATATAATAATCTGGCATTGATAGATTAAGGCGTAAATAATGACTTACGGAACTAAAAGCTTCAAATAAGAGATTTTGAGAAGAAATTTTAGAGCCTTCCAAAAAAACGTCATAAACTCTGGCTAGCAAGAGATGGAAATAGCGGTCACGTCTAGCTTTTTGGTTATGTCAAACTTTTGACAAGTGACTGTCACAATTTGTAAAATATGTAAAAATAGCTCATATGATGTGTCAGTCTTGACAAGTAACTAAGGTATAAATTCGATTTAGGCTGTGTTCAGCGAATCTGATGATGAAAATGAAATTTGTCAGACAATTGGCGAACGGTTTCTACTTTGACAAATTACAGTACACAATAACGTAAAATAATCTGGCACACAAAAAAAATTTGGATGGATTATGAACAGATAATTATTCGGTCTAAAATGTGCTTCTAAATAAATTAGTTAGAGTTGCAAGAGGTTTTGATTAATTATATATTCTGCAACAATATACTCTTGAGGTAGAAAGCTATAGTAAATCTGAGTATCATTTGCGTATGCCTGTATGTTACAGTTTTTAATGGCCTTAAGTATATCTGATGTATATATTGATAAGAGCAAAGGTCCAAGAATGGATCCTTGTGGGACACCCGATATTACAGAGTTGGAATGGGATAAAATGTTGTTAAACGCGACAATTTGTTGCCTATCGGACAAATAGGATTTAAAAAAAAATAAAAAGGCCATAATATTTCAGTTTAGCACAAATCAAACTATGGTATATGGTATCAAAAGCTTTTGAAAAATCTAAAAGAACTAATGCAGTCAGTTTCTTGTTATCCTGAGCAGCAACAATATCGTCACAGACACAAGTTAATGCGGTAGCTGTACTGTGCCTTTTCTAAACCCTGACTGATATTCGTGAACTATATTACGTTTATTTACATATTCAAGTAATACACATGGTATCCAGATACGCCCTCTTTTCTCTTCTTATTGCTCCAAATGTCATGTTACGCAACTGCTTGTAATATTGAAAATCGGCACGTAGCTTAGTTCTTTTAAATTTATTCAAGGCTTTGTCTCTAGTTTTGATCATCATTTTAATGTTATCTGTAAGCCAAGGCGCTTTAGGTTTACTCACTCTTACATGTCGCATAGGGGCGTGTTTATGAAAAAGGTTTAAAATTAAATGTGACAGAACTTCTATTTTAGCATTAATGTTATTTAATCTTAGAATATGATAAAAAGGAACCTGTATTAAATCTTCTCTAAATTTATTGATATCAAAATTATTAAAATCCCGAAATGTAACAAATTTTTGTTTAGAATTTGGTAAATTTGCATTAATTTCACAATAAACTAAATTATGGTCAGAAATTATATCAGCGTTAATAGTACCACTAGATACTAGATACAAAAATGAGCATTCGCTGAATGAATTTGAAAATTTCCCATTTAATTAACCTGTAAAAATATATGTTTTTTTTTCATTATCTATAGCATCGCGACATTTCATGCTATTTAATTGACCATAGGCGGAAGTTGTAGAGAAATCCTTCCTCTTTAAAAGGTCCTACAGCTATAGTTTACAATTTATGAACTATCTCACCAATAAAAAATTGTAGTCGTTTGTTTTGCTCAAAAACCATGGTTTTTTTGGATATTTCTCCTAAACTACTAACTTTACAGTAAAATTGCATAGGACCTTTTTTTGTAGAGAATTTAATTTCCTATAAAAAAGTCTTATAAGCCAAAACTTAGAAAAATAGTTTCCGAGATACATTCAATTAATCATAAGAAAACTTCAGAATATCACTATTTAGCTGTAGGACCTTTTAACAAGGAAGGATTTCTCTACAACTTCCGCCCATGGTCAATTAAATAGCATGAAATGTCGCTGAATAGCATGAAATTTTTACGGGTTAATTAAATGGGAAATTTTCAAATTGATTCAGCGAGTACTTAAAATTAAAATTAAGAGCTCATCTTTGGTAGGATTTTTTTATATGTTAACAAAAAAATTGTCAGCTCAAATGTAGGACCCTAATATTGAGAGTACACTGGAAAGAGGAAATATATACTAAATATTTAAAAAAGACTCATTTTCAGGCGTCCAAAGGGTTTTCACCCCTTAATGTGAATCTTAATAAACATTTGAGACTGTATTATTTATTGTCGTTTAGCTACAAAAATTACACTTCTCTTTTAGAACAGTTAAAATATATATATATTTTTTGCATGGTCTATCACTGTAATTACCTGCTCCTGTTCATTAGGCGCTGTCTTTATGACTTCTTTACTTTGGCAGCACTTGGTGCAGACCCCAAGTCTGTTACCACATTCTACACACATCACATGATAGGCCTGCTTCACAGTTTTCTGGTCGCACTTCACACATTTTCTTGGCTGTGTTAACGGTTTATACTTCTTATATTTGATTTTCCATTCAATGATATCCCTACAACGAACGCAAACGTTGCTAACCTGGAGGCTGTTTATAAATTTGGTGCGACCGCTGGTATCGTGTAGGTTGTTCTTGAATGCAGTTTTATTTTTGTATTTCTGGGGTCTGCTGCGAGACATGTTGCCTTTTTGGGAACTCATGGTTCAAATTTTTGCCTGAAATTCGAAAAAATTCGATAACTAAGCATACACAATTGCTTATAATGTGCAGAAAATATAACCACATTTATACTGATTTCAATTTTATGTAGAGAATTCTCATCTGATAATTTTCATTATTATATCAAGATCATATTTAGTTTTTAATAATCTAGATGTATTAATTTTCAACACAGATTTATAAGGTTAAAATAACAACTCCTTTCTTGTTGGTATTTTTATATTGAAATAACTATAAATTATGTTTCTATTATAATATTATCGTACATTAATTTTAATAGTTTGGTTTTACACAAGTTCGCTGTACAAATTAAATTTCTTTAAGTATTTAAACACCTATTGTTATTTCTAAAATTATTTACTCTTTCACAGTGAAGTTGTTTAATATACTGTCACGATTAGTTTCGAGAAGTTCTTTTTCAAATTTCCTATTTTCCTCAAATTCTCTTTCCAACAATTTTTCCAGTTCCTTATATTTAACACCTATAGATTCCAAATTATCACAAGTTCCTGTTACAAACTTTACAAGTGTTTCATCATGACTCATTTGCCCTATCGTGTTGAATATTGCCATGTAATCGTTTAATTCCTTATTTAATTCGTCTGCCAACACCCTGTATTGGGGTAGCTCATCCCAGTCTTCAGAGAGGGGCCCCGTACTTGTTGCAGTTTTTGTGATTTCGATTTGTCTCATGAGACAAGTCCGATACTCTTTACTGACAACAATGACGTATTCTTTTAGCTGATCCATTAATTTAATGATAGCTGTATCGCCTTCTTCGCAAGCCTTTTGTAAGCCATCATTCAAATCTATTTTATCGGGTGTTTCATTCTTTATGAGTGTAGAACAAATTTGAGATACTAACAATACCTTGCTTCCTCTAGTAAAATGAACTTGGGAACTGACCGGAGGTAATTTAACATTGACCTTTCTGTTGTAGAGATACATACAAAACCTTCTAACAAAATTGCATTTCAGGGTCTTGGACATATCACATCCAGTCTAAAAATATTTCAAATGAATTGATTAATCTAAAATTTACCTAATATGTTTTCAGTGCATTGTGAAGTTGTTTGATGTCATGACATCATTAATATTTGAAATAACGATATAAATGTTATAACCAAATATTTTTCCACACAAATATATTGTGTGGTAAGTATAAGTATATATAAGTAATTAGTATAAAAAAACTGCCATGTAAAAATGTTCCTTCTCTTTCGAGAACGGAAACTTTTTAATAATATTAAAGTAGATAAAATATCAAGGAAATCTACTCCATAATTATTTGAATTTTCCGCGCAACACCGTTCAAACTACGAAATACGTTTCACGTTGACAACTTCTTTTCTCTTTCTATTACACGTACATAACATACATGAAGTGAGAAACATTTAGATCAAACCTTCCTTCCACATGCTAGAATCTATAGTTTTTTTCCATATCTACAAGCGCGTTTCGTTTTGCTAAGATTTAAACTGAATTATAAATACGAATATTTACATATGTGTGAGAAATGCATGCTTTTTGAACATGATATGAGTTAGGTAACCTCAAATTTGTCTATAGAGAGGACTTTGGATAAGTAAATTATCAACATGAATCGATGCAACAGGCTTTTTACTGTGTACTCGAAATTATTAAAAAAGCACACACTACTCGTTCAATCGGTCCAAACGGGATTTATAATGGGAATGGGAGATCTAGTGGCCCAAACCGTGGTGGAAAAAAAGCCGCTGAAACACGTGGAATTTTTTGAGAACAGCCCAGTTTTTTACTTTAGGAACTGGGCTAGTGGTAAGTTGTTTTTTAAATAATGCAAACTTACTTGAAACAGTTTATGCAATTTTAGGGTCCTGTTTTGAGTGCTTGGTACAGGTTATTGGCAAAAACAATCGGAGACACTGGAAAAACAGTGGTTCTCAAAAAGGTGGCGGCTGATCAGCTGATATTCGCACCCAATTTTATTGTAGTGTTCATAACGGCTTTAAATACATTGCAAGGAAAAACACTGGACCATGTAAAAAAGGAATTGAAAACTAAATATAAGGATATTATTATTACAAATTATAAAATTTGGCCTGCAGTGCAGCTTATAAATTTTTATGTGGTACCATTAAATTATCAGGTTCTATTTGTACAGATTGTGGCATTGTTTTGGAACGCTTACATGTCCTGGAAAACTCAACAAAGCTAGTAATTTTAGAAAATTTTCATTTACTATTTATTACGTGTTTTATATTATTTTAGAATATTCATGGCTAGCTCATCTTCCAAAGCCAAACCAATATTCTGTTTAAAAATAAGGTCTTTACATGACGTCATACCTTGCATAATTGAAGGAATCTCTATCAAAAAGAATTTGCTCATAACAAAAGGTGTTTATTAAACGACGGGTGTTTATTAGACGTTTATTATTTTATAAATTATTATTTTATATAACATGGATTATTTTGAAGATTTTTTTTTCAAAATTGGCGAATTATACGTACATATATTATATTATATGTATATTTATAATTTGCCCCCAAGTTTTTTTAAATGGTTAAACTGTTTTTGGGGCTTATATTTCTTTACTGTTGACTCAGTATTAAAATCAATGTTTGTCCGTTGTTTAATGCTATTATATGTTGGATTGTTTACTTATTACTTATTATTATTTATTACTTATTCTTGTATAAAAAACAGTAATAACATAACATATAAAGCTATGTAGATTTACATACCTATGTAAATGTTCTGATCCGACAAAATTTTGGACTAGCACAGGTTTTATCTGTTTATTACTTTAGAAAGTTTATTACATATTTATGATTACATTATTATCAAATTTAGTGTTTGTCTCTTCATGTGTAGTATATGTACTATATAGTAAATATGTAGTAAAATATTTTATTAGTATATAGGAAAAGCAGTTACATACTTACTTGTATTTCCTTTGATATTTTTATATTTTATTATTCGGTTTTGTATGCGTCTTTGAATAAGAGGAAGAAATGAATAGTATTAGCTTGTACATATGTATGTATATAGTCCATCCATTTTTTGTAGGATATTATGTGATTACATATGTGAAAGATACTGTTTACATTACACAATTACCAATATCGACGTTATGCCTATCACACGTTACTTACTTATATACTTATCACAGTACATGTTGCTTAAATTAGTAAATTTGAAGGTGAAGGGTAATTTTGAAAAAAAAGTATGGTTATTTAAATCATACTAGACTAAATTGCTTCAGTAGAAATCCCTACATCAATTCTGTAAAAAAATGGATGGAAACTTTCAGTTTTCCAAAAATGGTATGTGGTCATTCCAGTTAATTTTAATAATAATCGTCAGCTATTCTGATCATTAGGAATGTACAAAGTCTCACTTGTATAGGAGACTTGCATATGTATATGTACATAGGTGACGTTTTATTTTCAGCGGTGTTTTCATTTATTATTAGTCCAGGCGAGGTAGCAAAAAACAAGTGATTTTTTTAAAATAATTAATTGCGGCACTTTCTCAACATGATAATTAGGAGAATACTCGTACGAATCGAATGGAAATGTTTTGGACAAAATCCGATTGTAGGATCAACGCGAAAAAAAATGCAAAAAGGTGCGAAAAAAAGGTTTTTTTCGATTTTTAGGCACGAAAATAAAAGTTTAGTAAAAAATCAAAAAACATCACGTTATAGCGCTTAAAAAGACGAATAAAATGATTTATGGATCATTAAAATCGGTTAATAACTTTTTGCACAAATAAATAAAAACCGCGAAAATTAGCGATTTTTCGATGTTCAATTACTCGGTCTGTAATTATCCTAGTAATGTTTTCCGGCTCAAATTGTAGGGTTTTCCAACACCTATCTACAGTTAAATTTTTGTCAAAAAAATATTCATAAGTTTTCGCGCAAATTGCGAAAAAGTAAAAACAGGTACTTTAGTAAAACGGCCCCTATTTCCACAATAATTACCGTCGAGCAATTTTGCAAAAAGCTACGTGTTCTTGAAGACTTCCTCTACAATCATATCAAATTTGAAGTCGATCCGATAATAATAAGTATCTCAAAAGCACGTCTGAAAAACGTCAATTTTAGAGAGCGGCTGCGTGGACGCCCGAGCGAAGGGGAAGTGGCGCGGTGGTGGGGAAACTCTCTCCCGCAGGCATAGCATAGCAAAAAAAAACATCAATTTTCGTTCAGCAATTCCCGAGAAATCTCAATTGCTTCCGGCTTTTAAAACGATTTTAATGATCCAAAAACCATTTTATTCGTCTTTTCAAGCGATATAAAGTGATAATTTTTATTTTTTACTCAACTTATTTTTCGTGCCTAAAAAGTCGAACTGCCGCAACTAATTATTTAAAAAAAAATCTACGCCGCCTGGACTATATGATGGTTTCGATGAGTTTTGTTATTATTCTGATTATTCTAGAGATTATACTCTTATGTAATTTGCACAATAAAATCAAGTACTCACGATATGTCTTATTATTGACACCTCGAAAATGCTAGGCTAACCTCAATTTCAATCCTTCATTAAACATGACTTGAAAAATTCCAGTAAATACACAAAAAAATGAAAAACATCTTCAATAGATTAATAAAAATGTACGACAATCTATTAAAACATAATTTCATGCTGGTTCAATCCATTCAGACAGGACTAATAATGGGCATGGGAGACCTAACAGCACAAACGTCAGAAAAGCAATCTCTTAAGCAATTGGACCTGCTAAGGACATCGCATTTCTTCGGATTAGGTTTAACGTTGGTCGTAAGTATCTTCGAAATATGTGAAGAATATTTAAAATATCATACACAATTTTAGGGACCAGCTTCTTCCAGGTGGTACAAAATTTTATCCAAGACATTCGGAGAGGAAGGCTCATCGGTCGCTTTGAAAAAAGTGGCCGCAGATCAACTAATATTCGCACCGGTATTCATGGTGATATTTATGATAGCTTTGAATGGGTTGAGAGGAAAGGACTGGGAACATATAAGAAAAGAACTAAACGCTAAATATTTCGATCTCTTGATTAACAATTATAAGATATGGCCGGCGGTCCAGTTGATAAATTTTTACATGATCCCCTTAAATTATCAAATCCTTTTCGTCCAGAGCGTAGCCTTATTTTGGAACGTCTTCGTGTCGTGGAAACTGGAGCAGGATATAAAAGACTAGCTAATGTTATAGCGTATATTTGAACGATTCTAAGAAGTATTTAACAATTACGTACCAGGTTAAGCATCAATTTATACATAAAAGAATAAAAGTTGCAAACAGGCACAGACAAATTATTGTTATTTTGGTTCAAAGCGTATTGCACCCGTTCAAAATATTACAATCTTAAACCTGACATTTAACTGTAATTTCGTATGTTCATAGGGTATCCATGTAGTACGACCGCGTAATTTATGTCCTTATAAAAAAAATGTTTAACCAAAGAGTCACGGGTGTATCATTTATTCAAAGTTTTCTTGAATGCCAATTTTATTTAAAAACAGATTTAACAAGCTCCTTTTTGTTAACTTTCCCCATCGCATTCTTGGGTATATCCCCCACAAATTTCGCTACACTAGGTATAGAGTACTTTGGCATCACATCTTTGGCCCACTTCCTTAAATCATTCAAACTAAGATTGCTACCCTCTTTAAGAACAATTACAGCCGCCACCTTTTCACCCCAAACGTCATCGCTTACCCCCACCACGGCACATTCTTTTATATCTGGATGCGCCAGTAGTTTCGTCTCAACCTGTAACGCACTAATTTTGTATCCCCCGGATTTGATTATGTCGACGCTGGTACGTCCCAGCATTCTAAATTTAATTTTATCGGGAGAGAATTCACATAGATCGCCTGTTTTGAACCAGCTGTCCTCAATGAATTCCTTCTGCGTAGCCTCTGGTCGGTTGAAGTACTCTTTGAAGACGCCATCGCCTTTCACTAGTAATTCGCCCGTGACGGCTTCGTCGGTTTTTCTATCAAAAGCGATGGTGCCGTTATCGTTCTTGCACTCTAGAAGGGTGTTGTAGGTACCATCTTTATTTTCGGACAGTCTTACGGACACTCCTGGAAGGGGAACTCCCACGTATCCAGGTTTTCTATCCGAATCGTACTCGTTCGACAGACACATTCCCTATTTCCGTCATTCCGTATCTTTCTAGAAGCCTGTGGCCTGATATTTCCCTCCACCTTTCATATAATGGTACCGGAAGTGGTGCCGATCCACTGACCATGAGCCTCAAGTTTTCCAACCTGCTTTTGATGTAGTCCTTTTGGTCTTGGAATTTCTTCTCGTACTCTTCGATGAGTTTCGAGTAAATTGTTGGTACGGCCATAAAGACCGATACGTTTTTGTCACCATCGCGTTTGTTCGTGGCCAGTAAATTTGACCACACGTCTTCCGCAGAAAATTTAGGCAGCATTACTGTCGTGGCGCCAATTGTTAAAGGGCAGAAAAGCGCGTTCACCGTGCCATGTACGTGGTGTAAGGGTAACGTGTGCAGGATTACGTCACTAGACGACCACCTCCAGGCTCTGAGTAGGCAATTCGTCTGAAAGGAGAGGTTCGTATGGGAAAGGACGACCCCTATAAAAAAGAAAAGAATGTCACAAATATATTTGACTATAGTATATTATGCAAAAATCATGTAATGATGTCTATTAATACACGAGCAGAAAGTAACAACACGAGCCTTGGCGAGTGTCGTTACGATTGCGAGTGTATTAATAGCCATTACATGAGAGTTGCATACGCTATTTTTTCTACGACCATTTATACATAAACAACACACAACATTTTTTATTTATTTAAACAAAAATGGAACATATTAACATAATATTAAAGTAACTGATTATCACAGTAACAAAGTATAACAGTTTTCTTCTTATATTTAGATATGTCAATGCTATGTTTAATGTTTAATAACGTTTTTATAATAGAATAATGAGTCTTTTGTATTATAAAGAACCTTATTATGATACATGCAGAAGACATATAATTTGAAAATTATAAAATGGTCGTATAAAAAAGTAATTTACAAAACATGACATGAATTGGGTGTTTTGAAAATGTATGTTCTTTAAAAATCACGGTTATTGTCAACTTCATTAATTTGAAAATTATGTGGCTGCGCTTTGAATACAAATCTGAAAAACCGTTTGACATATTACAATTTTGATAGCAATATTACATTTTGGACCAATAAATCTGATCTGTTAAAAATAGTGTGTATTGAATGTTTTGAATCAAAATGTTTAGTTGGATAAAAGTACTACTTTTACCCATAAACGAAAAAGACCATTTTCCGGCAATTTTTTAATTTACAAATTTTTCTACCTTTAGGATGTCCTGTAGTACCACTCGTATACAGAATTAAAGCATTCTCGTTTTCTCGAAAATTCAACGAAATGCTGTCCTTTAATTCTTCCAAATTTCTGTTGTTCTTTACCAAGTCTCTGTCATCACACTGGTCACCAATAATGTGTAGCTTAGTATTGGTTATTTTCGATACCCTTCCCATTACCTCCTTGTGCTGTGATATTGTTAATAGTAATTTTGACTGGACGTCTCTTGTATAATATTCCAGAATACTTTCTGGATGCAGCGGGCTAAGAGGAACGGCTGAAATATTTTTATTTGTGAGAAAGCAAAACAGTTACAGAGCAGGAAAATGAGGACAAAACTTTATTTCTTTCCTTTCTGCAATGAAGCTTACTTATCTTTATCTAGGCTAAATCAAAACAATATACTCGTATACATACCTACCTGGCCAGACATCCAAATAGCCCACAAAGTAATAACATAATTGACATCATTGTTGCACAAGAACAATATCCTCTCATTAGTCCTTCCCTCAAGTAAGTTCGATATGGTCCTTGAGAGTTTTGTAGCGCCCATGATAATATTTCCGTATGAGTAACGTCCCGCATTATCATATAATGCTATTTTATCGTAGAATTTATGTACATTTGAAAATAACGATGGTACGTGCGCTGTATTTTTAAATCTAATAGCTGTAGCGTGAGTTTTACCCAAAAAAAGCAAAGGGTACATTTAATGTTTGCTTCTTATTCAGAAGAAACATGTTGGGTACTATAGTTTCTGTGTTTTTATAGAACACGCTGGTGATACTGCAATGAGTGGTTTATCATATGTTATCTTCTTTATACTATTTAAATATATGAAGCACGTACCTATGGTAATTTATCTATAAAACTGCCAAGGTGACTTAATTATAGTTATGTATTTATGTAGAACTCTATTTCAAATAAGTACAATTAACTGAGATACTACACAAAATATTGATACTGTTATGTATGTACCTACATATTTTTAGCTATTCACTATTCGGTTATTATTACGTATATACATATGTATGTTTCTAACGTAATAACCATCAAGACAATGCATATAGAAATGCATTCAATATGTATTATTGTTATCACATACATTATTGTAATATAGAGTTACAACAAACGATTTATATTTCCAATGAAAAAAATAATCAAAATGAAAGAAATAACAATGTCAAGACTACTTAACACATACTGTTACAAAATAATAATAAAATAACGTCCAAAAAAAGATTGCACAACTTAATCTGTGAACATAGAAAGAATCAAATTTAATCTATCAGTTTTTTTTTGCCGTACTAAATCTATAAAGGTATAAAATTTTATTTAATCAAAATACCTCAAATGAAACATATTACAAACTCCCTAAGTATGCAACACACTATAATGCTGAAACGTAGAGACGGTGGTAGATCATCCTGGCCAAATTAAAATTAATAATATATGTAGGTATATACTTGTTATATTTTTTGAGTCAGTTGAAATAAAATTATAAAATGGTAGGGAGACAGACATAGCCCTTGTTTAAATAATAATAAAAAATATATGTGTATTTAAATAATACAGATATATCTATCTGCATGACTTTTATGAAATCTGATAATAATATTTCCCTTCTATTTCAGTACCTAGATAAAATACAGGATGTTTACATGAAAAAAACATAGCGTGTTATATTTTGGCAAGATGTAACAATTTATAAACAGTTTTAGAATCACTGGATGGAGCTCACAACAGCAACGATTTAAAACCACCGAGATTTAGAAAATCTCGGTGTTTAAAACACAGATCAACTAGTCCCAGCCATAAAGAAACCAAATAAAATTTTCTTAGCACTTCAAATTGTATTTCTTAGTACTGGTAGTTCTATTTTATTTTGGTAGTGAAGATAGATACATATGTCTACGATTCTACTGATATTTAAACACTTGGTAGTGTTACACTCTGTATATATGTCAATATATACTTTTAATAATGATGGATAATAAATGATTTAACAAATACCTAATAATAATCTTACCATTTTAATCTGTGTTCAGTAGTACATCGTACTGAAGAGAACCAAATAGTTCGAAACATGTGTAACTATCTACATTTTATCAAAATTTGTTTCTATAGACTGGCGTCGAAACGGTAAGTGTATTAAGTAATCATATTGTTATTAATTTATTTTCCAATTTGTATATACATATATGTTTGAATTTATGCTGTCAAAAATTTATAATTAATTTTCATTTACACTAAAACAAGCTGTAATGATGCTTTCTGGAAACAATTATAAATTGCTAATCAACTGCAGCTTGTTTTAGTGTAAATGTTAAATTTATTGTAATTTTGACAGCATATATTCGTATATTATAAAATTTGAATTTACCGCCTACTACTACTAAGCTGCCATCTCGCGGATTTTCAGGAAAGTTGTAGTCGAAAAGGTATATAAACTGCAGTTTTCTGCAGTTAAAAAAACGTTTTCCGAGTCCAGATGTCCGACAGATGGTGCTAGTGTGGTGTTTCCATAAATCAACATGGAATCGAACCCTCTTATTTGGTTTCTTTATGGTCCTAGCTAATGTTTGGAATAATCGAATTATTTTCACTATCGAATTAGTAGTAATAATTCATATTTAAAAATCGAATTAATAATTCGAATTATTATTAGTAAATTTAAATTATAGCGAGGGGCGATGGCTGCAGATTAAACAAAAAAGCTAAAAAAAAGGTCATCAGAGGCAACGGCAACCGCATTCCCCCGTCGGAGTGCTACTACTAAATAATAAATACTACTAATTTTTATCTCGATATATCGAATTAGTTAGTTTTAATTAACCATCGAATTAGTCGAATTATTTAATTCGAATTTTCGCAACACTAGTCCCAGTCATACATACAAAATAATGAAGCCAAGCGGAACTTACAGGAAGACCAGATCGAGGTCTGGGTTTGTAGTTTCATTTAGTCATTCGTAGATTTTGCCGGGTGAATACCTCCTGTCGTTTAGCAATTTTTTTTATAAAGCGAAAAATTATAGGCAAATGCATAATAGTGCTGGATTGTAAAAGCAAAACCATATGTTTACGTGACCTGCAACGAAGCGACGCTTTCTTTAAGTAAGTCAAAATGTAATTTTATATGTACTGTATCCTGTCGTGTGTGTTTTCTGATTTGTATACTTTCGTTATTACAGAGTAGGCTTTCACTTTTTGTGCCCTCGACGTAAATTGACTGTCTGAAATTTTTTCTACGAAGTTCGTAAACACCCTGTAGGTGTATAATTTTAATAATAGGTCCGTAAAAAAAATATTGTCATACAAAGTTCAGTTGTATAATTTTTGTTATGTGAAATGTTAATTGGACATGATGGTGCCATGTCCATGAATTAATATTGTTTTTAGTGACTCCCAAACTGAAATACTCTTCATTCTTCTTACTAACTTCTTGCTATAATGAAAACTTAGTTCATGATAACTATAATATATGTTTATTTACAAATCTTTCAAAATATAAAATATTGACAATGCACTTATTCAATAAATTAAGTGTATTTAGTTTTATTTTACTTTTCTTCGATAATATTATTCAGAAGGACTTTCAGCTCATGGATCTCTTGCCTCAATATATCCATCTCGCTGGCCGCCGCAACCACAGTGTCCTTCTCCCGGAAGTACCTCTGGACCAGCAGCGTCATCAGGGCCGGGTACTCTAGTTCGTTCATTTTCTTATCTGCGTTAGAAGGGGAAGTCGTTGTATGTTTTGTTTGACAACACGCTTGTTTAGATGGGTCGTTTTTACCTGACATTTTCGGTCCCTGCATGAGTTCCATGAAGCCGCCCACTCCCCCCGGCGTCGGTATCAGGTTGAATGGCGACGGTGTCGTCGACTGCAGCATGTATTCCAAGTAGAAGTCCGTCTTACCGAAGGTCCATTCGATATCCAGGTTGTCTATAACCCTTTGGAAAGTAGAAGACATGGTGGCGATTAGCATGTTCAAGATCATGATCACTATTAGTACCTCGAAGAGGGCGAATGCTATGTAGCCCACCGCCTCGGTAAAGTCGTGCGTGTTTATGATCGTGGTACCGGGTGTTTCTCCCGGGAGGTTTTCTATCACCACGTCGGCGGACTCCCAGCGGTGCCATGCAGAATATAGCCCAGAAGAAGGTTTTCAACGTAGAGGAAAAATCGATAAAGGAGGAAGTTTGTTGAGTCTTCATGTCGTTGTCTACCTGTATCATGCTGTCATACGATTGATAGAATCTACATAACCCCGCCGAGAATGACAAAATGACGATGACGAAGACCATGATGTACTTTGCCAGATCGGCGCACATCTTCCCCAACGATATCTGCAGCGGCCCCATGTAATAATTCAGTCTACAAAAAAACATCAGTTTAAAAAAGGACATCACCGTCGCCACGGCGAAACACCCTTCGGCTATAAGGAGCGGGTCCAGATGGTGCCAATACTTTCTTTCCAAATCCACTTGGTCGTTGTTAATCGCGTCGAAATAGGAAGCCAGCCAGAACAGGAACGTCAACACGAACATCAAGTTGCTTACTACCGCGTGCCAGTTCCAGAGGAACTTGAAATACCTGAGGGCCCCTGCAGAACGATCATTCGAAGAATGTTCCAAATGTGGCCCACCACGAACAAAACGATAATCGGTTCCAGTCCAGAGTTCGGCGGCTTTCTTTTCTGTCCCGTCTTGTCCAGGTTCGATTCCATAAAGATGATGACGAGGAAGATCAAGTAGCCGGCTATGTGGTTGATCATTTTGTTGAGCGGTATGCTCCAATGTTTCACTAACGCGTGGTTCGGCATCACCAAACACATGAGCGTTATAACAGGAAGCAGTAATATCCTAAATACCGGATATAAAAGTTTGACGGAGAACTTTTTCAGTTTGTACTCGTGCCAGTCGCCGCACCAGGCGGCCTCCACGATCTGCTGAGTGTTGGGGTGGGCGACGAAGGTCTTTTGCTTGTATTCCATGGCCAGCACCAGTCTGGGAAAGATGTATATCTTCGAGGAACGCATGCCGGCGCTTTGGCTGAGGATCAGTTCCATCTCGTTGGTGCTCCTGCAGCAGGCTATCAGCTCCACCGCGAAGTTACTTATTTCCGTGGACAACTCGGCGTAGGCCTGCCTGAACTCCGCTATCAGGAAGGAGCATTCCTTCAGTTCCTGGGACAAGTGGAAGGCCGCGAGGATCGGGTCGTGGGTGGAATAGCAGATGTACGCCGGATTGGAGACTGCCCTGTAGAGGTTCAGCTTCAGGCTCTCGGCGTGCAGGAGGTCGTCGTGTTCCAATTGCACCCTGCAGTCGGAGCAGCGGCATGTCGGAGGGTGCGGCTTGGTGATGGTGTGTCCTCGCTCGATCAGCATCTTGATGATCTCGTAGTGGCCGCATTGCGCCGCCAGGATAAGGGGCGTCACGTAGTCGGGGAAATCGGAGCTGTGAGTGGCCCCCACGAATTCCAGACTGGGGCCCGTTTCGTTCAGTTTGTTTAGCAGCATTGTCAGTATGTTCGGCAAGTTTTCTTTGACCGCGTGCAGGACACAGTCGCCTATATCAATTCCCGGCTGTTCCAGCAGGAACTCCACCATAGGCTCGGCGTGCGACTGCACGGCGATGAGGAGGGCGGTGACTCCTTGGAAGTTCGTCGCATTGATATTCACGCCGGGATTCGATTCTAAGTAATCCTTGACTCCGATGACATCTCCTGAAATAACTTTATTTAATGGAGAAGTTCGACACTTTCCTCCTTTTTACGAGTTGAGAAACAAGTCCGAGATGATTTCCGAGATTATTGTTTTTATTTTGTTTACCTGAGGCAACTAGTTCGAAGAATTTCTTTTCTCTTTCTTGTAATTGAGGAAGAAGAATGCTCGGCCTGGGTACAAGCACCTCGGCCTCTTCGGAGAGCCGTCTGTAAGGGCCCCGGTTAGGTCTTGGTGGTTGGAGTAGTCTGGGAGGTTGAGGGGGAGGAATGGGAGGTGGAGCCGGTGGCACATTTACTTCCGGCTGAGGTGCACCAGGGTTTGGATCGATCATTTTGTAAATTAAATGTAAAAAATTAAAATACTAGGATTGTCGTCAAATTGACAATGACACCGTCATTATATGTAAATAATTATTTTATTTATCAAAGTGCACATGCTATTATACAGCAGTTATTCTACGTTTGTATTCTATTCAAGTAACAAATATAATAACTGTAATAACTGTAGATTGAAAATGGAGAAGTGTGTAAAGCCGATATCAGCTATCAGTCTTTCCATCGATAATATCTATAATTATTGCAAGTTGTCCTTTTAATTGCTTCAAATCCATTTTTATGGATTCAAATTCACTATTAATTTAATAAACCAAATAACGAGCCGTTCAAAAAAAAAAAAGTCATCAAAGTTGGCCGAGCCACAAAGACGTATTTCTTTATTAATCCTATGTTTATAACATTTAATTGTCAAGGCTGTCATATTATGTGACAGCCATTGTTTATTTTACAACTGAGACAGCCACTTCTGTTCCCGAGCCACAAAGTTCAGCTTCGAGCTAGTATATAACCGCTTTTACCTATTCTCTTGTTCATAGCCAGTTTCCATGATGTTTGTTTTGAATGGCTCATTATAATAGCGCCGCTTACGCATGCGCGATACGAATGATTCCGACTGAATCGTCACTCTTTTCAGTTCAATTATCTTTGGGTTGTTTAGGCTGTCATTTCTGTCATCTGTCAGTCGGCAAATAATTGTATTTTTTTGCATTTATGATATTTATGTATGTATTAAAATAGTGCACATTTTTACACTCGTGTTTTTAAGTTATTTGTAAAAGAATTTGTAAAAGAAAAAAACTGGTTTGTTATTATGGATGAAGAAGGAGCTGTGTATTCAATGCATTTCGAAAACCACAGGAAAATATTCGCCGAAAGTATTGATAAATTCCTTTCGAGAAAAGTTTTTCTGGACGTGACGTTAGTTTGTAAAGGCAGGAAAAAGCTGAAAGCCCATCGAACTGTATTAGCCGCATGTAGTCCCCTTTTCGAGGACATATTAATGGATATAGACGAACATAGTCATCCTGTAATTGTTTTCGATGAAATCCCCGAAAGACTTATTGCAATGGTATTGGAGTTTATCTATAAAGGGAAGGCAGAAATGCGACGGGAAGTCGTGCCTCGTTTCATAGAAGTGGCAAGAAGGTTACAAATACGAGGCCTTCCGGGGCAATTCGAGGCAATAAGCAACATAAATAACTTACCGCAGGTAGACACAGAGCAGGCTTTAGTAGCATTGTAGGAGGCTATAATAATGTTAATTTTATTATTTTTGATGCCACAGAGACTGTCCATCGATATGATCCCAGCAAGCACGAATTACGGCAAGGCACGGACGGCATTCGAGAAAGTAAATTTAATAGTTTTTTGGCAGTAACTGCACCTCACGTCTGCTGTAATTTTTGCTACAAGTCATTGGGGCTTTAGCGCTTACTGGCAATCTAATTCATCCTACAACAGCTCTATAGGAGACAAGTTTAGTGATTGAGACGTTCACGTCATCATACGCAATACCCCTTGGTTTTCTTAGTCTTGAAGGAACGTCTGGCATAGTTTAGATGCATGTTTGAGGTCATTATCTTGTTGAAATATGAATTAATTTGCTACAAGAGGTTGCCCTGATGGAACTGCATGGTCTTCCAGTATTCGACGGTAGATCTCTTTCGTCATGGTTCCTTCAGTGCGAACTAGATCTCCTGTGTGATCGCCTTCAAAACATCCCCAAACCATAACAGACCCTCCACCATGTTTAACTATAGGCACAATGCATCCTTGTGCCATCCATTTTGCAACTTGTCGGCGAACATAAATACGACGTTTTGTACCAAAAAACCTCGAACTTTGATTCGTCAGTCCAAAGTACACGTTTTCACAGTCCTTCACGAGGCCACAATTTTTATGTTCATTAGCCCATTCCCATCTTTTTCTTTTGTGTTGTGTCCGCAACAATGGTTTCTTTGGGGCTACTCATCCTACAAGATTAACCTTTGCGAGACGCCTCTGAACGGTAGGTACTGACACTGGCTGTTCCCTTGTTCGATTCAAGTGCCGTGTGATTTGTGGTGCTGTTAACAGTCTATTTCGCTTACTTGTCATCACAATATGCTTATCTTCAGCAGAGGTCGTTAAATGGGATCTCCCTGACCGCGGTCGGTCCTCAATAGATCCGATTTCGGATTTCTTTTAAAATACCATAAACTATGCTTTTAGAAACTTTTAATTTTCTAGCAATATCACCAAAGGAGTACTTCTTTTGTCATAAGGTACACACTGCGGCTGTAGTTTCCACTGACAAATTTCGTTTTTTGGGCAACTTTAACAAACATACACTTAAAGATTTTATAACTTTTTCTCAGACATTCACATAATAAGTGCCCAATATGTTATGTTTATGTTATAATTTTTTTCCTATAGATGCATATTGATGCCTCAAGGCATCCAATGTTTGTTTACACAGCCGCATTCAATGATTTATAAAAGATATCGCTCACCCGAGATTCCGATTAGAAATCCTAATTTGTGCCGCCTGCATTTATTTAAGAAATATAGTCAATTTCACTGATAGATCTGTTTTAATTTTGTGTGCATTGTTATTTGTTAACATATTAGAATCATTTTTTAACCTCTACAAGCGGATATATTTTTCTTTGGATATTACCATATTATCAAGTTCTAAAAACTTTTTGAGCAATAGTTCAAAAAGTGTAAAATTCATTACATATATTGAAAACATAAATTTATATCTATTGAGAAAATTATTAACCTGTGGACATAAAGCAAAATTTAGTAAGAAATATTGTGGTCATAATATTATAAAGGAAATAAAATTTGGGAAAACATTTTTCTTTGACTAGATGTATTCCTAAAAATGACCAAGTTGCATTGTTACTTATTATCAATTTACTAATTATTATGTTGCCACCTTTCTTAATTGTTTTGTTTAGGACACTCAGATTCTGGTAAATTCGATAAGAGAGAGTCCATTGCCACAGAAAAAATTGAATTCATCCAACAGGGAAAATCTAATCGGAAATTCAACTGTGGTGAGTTGGTTTCAAAAATATTTTATTTAATATATATAGTATGTTTTATTTTGTACTTATTGAAGTTTTATAAAATTGTAACTTAATTACATAAACTAAATAGATGTGACCTATTCTGGTTTTTTTATTTTTTTTAGCAAATTTAAAACAGATTGGTACATAGGCATGGCAAACAGAAATTATTGTCACAATAATTTCCCATTATTTGTAAATAAATTGTGTTGGCCAATGAAACGTCAGGCTTTTTTACAAAATTTCTTTGTTTCTGTACTGATTTTAGTTAGTTTTTAGTGTTGAATAATTTTAATTCTTTATTATTTAGCTTACGAAAGATATACCAGAAGAGCTATTAACAGGAAATAAATTGCCATTGAAAGTGAAAACAGGTAAAATTTAGAGATATAATATATATTTACTTACATACTTTACTTACATAAGTTAATTTATTTTTTACATCGTATCGTGGAGAGCTAAGTTAAGGAGTATTTGTTGCAGGACACATTACGAAAGTTTTGAATCCGTTTGCACTACCACGAGTGCAGAGAGACAGTGACTCAACCTCTATCGAAGACGAGTCGATGCCTGAACCTGGCCCATCAAAACTCAGTAATGGAAAAGAAACTGCCTGTCCAGAAAAGCTTTCCGTTACTGCTGACGTAGGCAACGATCCAGAGGATAATGATAGCGATATCGAAATCATCGAGGATAACCCTCCCTCATCCATTGTAATAATTAGTGATAGCCAAATCGTAAGCACCCTGGAACCAGTATTGCAGAATAAAGAAGATACGAGGAATAAGAAGGCGGTGAACACCAACAAACCAAGTGATCTGGAGTGTGAATCTGATGACAGTGAGATCACTGAACCAAGAAAGAAGAAGAGGAAGAAGATCGATTCACTAAGTGAGCAGGAAGATATAGTTAAAGATAAGGATGCAGAAGGACGAGAGTCGCCAGATCACGATAACTTATCGGACAGGTCCGAATCTCCGGAATTCATAACAGGAGGAAAGGATCTTCCCAAAGCCATAGTTAGCGAGGTGAAAGAGGGAAAAATCACATGGCTTGTCGGACACGGAATATTTGCAAAGTTCTTTCAGTGATTTAAGTCATTATTGTGTGGTATGCAAAACGTTAAAAAGAACCTTGAAGTTCACGTGACACGTCTGCACAACGAGCTCATAAATAAAAGAAAGTTTGTGTGTAAAAAAATGTTCCAAGGCGTTTTACCTACAAGCTTCTTTAGATCGCCATATTTGTAACAGTAAATGACATAATTCTAAAAGAGTAAAATTTTAATAACTGTTTTTGGCGAAATTAGGGTCTAAGAAACACATTTTTGAATTTCATTGGTGTACAAATTTTATTATATCAATTTTATAATGTCCTAATCAGTTTGTATGTACATCTAGTTTATAAAAACTTTAGTTTTTTCTTAGCACATGGTTGCGAGACTAAATGTTATTATTATTATGATTATTTTTTAAGGTTAATATTTGTACTGTCTATCAAGCACTCTGTCTATTATCTATATTTTATTGTAGGTAATAAATGAATAAATATTTTCTCTAAGGACAAATTTTAATTTAGCACAGGTACTTTTTTATGTACAAGCAGTTGAACACCTAAAGTCCTAGATCTAAA